>VZRE01009678.1:29028-254294 GCA_013396775.1 Cephalopterus ornatus
TTTTTTTTTTTCTCCTACGGATGTACCTCTACAAGAGTCTATTGCTAAAGGTCATATTATGCCACAGAAATCCTAGGTGCCATATCAATATTAAAACAGAAAAATCAGAACAATTCTCCTACTATTAACCAGCTTACACATTAGGTCTGGACTTCACTGTCCTATTCACTTGTGTATTGTGACCTCTGATCTTAATCGTGGTCTGTCTTTGTCTGCGAAGATAGTAAGCTCTCTGAGACAAGGATTATATCCTGTCTTTGTAGAAGGTAGTGAGCTACTGATCCAAGTCTCCTGCTCTTTCCAACAGCTATATAACTATGATATATTCCCGCAGAACTTCAATGACAGGATTACTAAATTGGTGTGTAAGAGGTCTAACTGTTTGTATCATTCAGACTGAATGACCTTTCCTTGAATGTATCTAACAATGTGTGCTCTGCCAATTTTTCAAAAAAAAATAGCAAGTCTCTGCCTTTAATTTTCTCCTAGAACACTTTGCATTTTCTATTCAAATGACATTAAAGCTTTCAAGACAAGAATCACTGCATGGGATTTTTGCCCATCCTTCCAAAAAACTAATAAAAACTGAACAATAAAATGCTCACTTGCTGAAATGCAAATACCTACATAGGTGTGTGCATGACTAGGATCCTACAAATAATTTTTAAATACTAGAGTACAATTATAGGTAAAACGTAGAAGACTGTGTGCCATATATGCCACTGATTTAAATGTCAGATGTGTACATTTCCTTAATCTTCCAAATTATTACTATTGTAAGACCTTCAAACTTCTGGAGAATGAAAAACTTTTGTTCAACTCCAAAACATGCTGAAGGATAACTAGATGAACCAGAATGATCTGGAGTCCAGAGAGGATTCAAATGTCACTCTCTTCCTCCCCGCACTCCCCAACAAAAACAAATTTCAATACCCCCAGGTAGGTACTGCACGTTGAGTCAGTGTGGGGTTGAATGGTCAGTGAGAACATTGTGTTTCAGTGTTCCTGTTTCAATGCGTTCTTTGTCAGAGGTCATAATTTGTCTCTTCTTCCATCTTTTTTCTATTCAAAAGCAATCCACGTAGTAGAGAAAGGAAGCTCAGAGTAATAATGTTGGGATTCAACTATCGAAAACACCTTTTAGAGCCAAAATCACATTTTCCATGATCTTATGCGGTGCACACTTTTGTTCTGTTGGACTTGGGGAAGTTCCAGTATCCACTGAATTCTGCTGCATTGAGTTTAAGTGAAAAACTACAGATTTGCACTTGAACCATCAGAAACAATTACCAAAGGGACTCCTCTGTTGGCCTAGATTCTGGAAGATCAGTGAGGAGAGACCACATTTTCTCTGAGGATGGTGTTAAGAATCATTTTGGATCACTCTACCCCACTTCTTTGTCCTAGCTCCTAATTTTAGTATATCCAGAAGGCATCAACTGCAGCTTGATAGATTTATTCAAATAAGTTTACAAATGGATTCTCAATTCATAATCTACAAGTTACCTATATTCTGGAATGAATTTTATCAAGTTTTTCCACTTTTAACTTTGATTTTATTTCAGATGGTGTTGCTTCCATTTTTTATTTTGCCTTTGTCTATCAGAAATGTCTTCAGTGGAAAAATCAGTATAATATCGACTGAGGCCAATTAACGTCCTCTTGATTTTATTTTATACTTTCTTTTTACTTACCGGGCTACAATTTGCTTGCTGTCTTTATTTCTCAAATGGTCTTTCAGTAAGTCTCTCTTCATCCAGGTAGACAGCAAACACTATGGCAGTGCTCTTCACTTCTCATCCTTTGTTTCTGCCTGCTTATTTCTGACTGATGGGTTTTCCAGTTATGTCTGGAGCAGTTTTATTCTGCCCTGCATAGGTGTTCCAAGGCTGCTAGACCTTGGAAAAAAACTAGACCTTAAAGAAAACCCCAGCCTGCTTCACAGGGGAGACGCTGCTTTTCAGTCTAGTTGAGTTCTGTACTGATTTCTCTTTTATTTATATTTTAAACACTGTCTCTTTAAATCATCTTCTGACCTGCTTACATTGGGTTATTCTTGCAATATTTTGGACTACATAAATCACTTGCTTAATCAGAGCTATTTTCTATGATTTGCATTTTTTCCCACTACTAACTAAAACTCAAATTAAAATAGCTGGTTCTGTGCCTATTTGATATTTAAAAATGCAGTTATGACCTCCAGAAAATTCTAGTTCCTACCTTTAGGTGGAACCATAAATGTGAATCATTTAGTCCTGACTGGCATGAGGCTCTCTGCTGTCTCATAGGATTGCATCCATTCCAGCAGCGCCTATCAACCTGGCTGCATTTCCAAGACCTCTTATGTTTCAGAAACTAAACCTGTGCATTAAAGTGGGCTTCTTGCACTACAGCAGTAAACCATCCTAGGAAGTTCTTTTCTTGGAATTTTTTACTTGGTCAGTTCCAACTGTTGCTTGCCAGGGAAGTCTGCCTCTTTGTTCACCCCAGCACTTGACCTTATTTCTGCTGTTCCTGAAATTCTGTTCAGTTCGTGTGCTGTATTATTGTAGTTATTCCACTGTATTTCTTATATCTATGTAACGTCTGATTTGAAAATTACTTCTAGCTGCAGGAGTTACTTGAATTTATTACTCTGCTTATCATCCTTTCAAATATCTCTTTTTTGAAATGTCCTAGATTAGAAACAGTCCTTATACTGCCTGCCACCATTTCTTGCTCTCATCAATAGATTTACCTATTATCTGTGTTTATCATTGTTTGTCTGGAGTTTCTCTATCTATTGCTGCTATAATGAGAGTTTATAGAAATCTAAAATTGTATTTTCAGGTACAACCATGCTTTTTCATCAGTAGCTTCTTCTCCTGGCTGCTGTATGTTACATCAGCCCAGTGTACTGGGAAACAAGGAATCACAGAATGGTTCCGGTTGGAAGGGACCACTGGTGAGATCCTCTGGAATCTGCAGTTTGTACCAACATGAAGTACAGTTGAAGAATTGTTTGCCGTTCTTTTGGTCAGGTTTACATTCAGCCATGTTGCACATCTTATATGTTGCTTGCACCTAGCAGATGTCTCTGTTTTTCTGGAACCATGCTGCTGACAGGCAGGTCTGTTTTCCTTTAGTATACTTGATAAACTTTAAGAAATAAAAGATAAAATACAGCCTGGTCTTTCCAGTGGTATTCTAATTTTACCAGTAAAGGAAAAATATATGAACTTTTTTAATTCAAAGTGCTCCTGAGCACAATGAGAAAAAGAGGATTACATGAGGGACCCAGAAAAGTTAACCCACAATAGATGTAGTATCTCTTCTATAGAAGAGACATCCCACTTTTCTGGCATTTGAAGAGAATTTGAAGCCAAATGGTTCTTATGTGAGAGAAGTTCACATTTCCTCTTTTCATCCTAAAATCAGAATACCAGGTTATTAATATAAAAAAATGGTGTCAGTTTAACTTTATCTGTTAAATCCAGACAAGTGGCAAATGTTATAAAAGATTTATCTAATTTATGTGCAAAACCATTCCATTTCACTCTCACGAAACTCATCTTCATTCCATGTATGTTCAGACCAAAAAAATTAATAATTTATAATGTTGAATAATCACTTATTGAATGCTAAAACAGGGAATAGATTATATAGTCCTTCAGGTTTATTTCAGGCTAAGATTTATGAGATTTAAGCCATGCATTTTTTTAAAAGCTTGTGTATTTTGAAAACATATCCATCTGAAGACACATCTTTGTGTCTGACGCTGAAATTGAAAAGTCATTATATTTGTTAAAAATTATTTTGTGTGGCAGCTATGCCGATATTTAAAGATTTTAATGTTGTAGTCTCTCTGAAAACAAATATTTTGTTGAAGGTTTTAACTACTTGTAGAAGTCATGAAAAATTTCCACTCTGAATTACACTGAACATTTGACTGTCCGTGTAGGATTTTTTGTTCTGTGGAGCTGTAGATGTTGGCTGAAGACAGATGGGAAGGGTGCATGAAGATTGTTTCATCTATTCTGTTGATGTTTCGCTGTGCTGTGAGCTGTGGTTTTCTGCCTGCGGAGGTGACTGTGCATTCCACCACACACAAGAATCTTTCTTTACTAACTTAGTGTCATCTTTAAAGGAGTTAATTCCCACTGCTTGCAACGGAGCTTTTGAATGAGGAGATATATTTAGAAATGCACGTTCTTCCTATGAAGAACATAATTTAATATCAGCTAAATAAATTATTAATTGCATGTCTTCCATTTATTGCTGCACAGTGACTCAGCCTGCTGTATGAGTAGATTGAACATATATCTTCATAACAATTTCTGAGACGCTTTTGACTTGGCGTTGGATCAGGATCCTCCACAGCTCCTCTAAATCTGCTCATGTACAGCTGATTTACACCAGCTCTGTCACGGTGTGAGTGGGCTGGTATTCTCATATTGTTATTTCTATTAGCCCAAAACAATCAGACAAGGCATTTTTAATACTTCTTATCCCTGCCCAAAAATTAGTCTAGCAGCTTGCTATTAGAAGTTGCTGTACCTCACTTACAGTACTGCTCGAAATGTTAGCAGTGCCACTGCTGCAGAAACAAGGCTGCATTTAACCCACTGTGTTATAAAAATTTCTGGTTTTGATGGGGTTAGACAAGCTGATGTTTCATTGAAATACTGCAGAGAAAGCAAAGTTCACAAGTTGACATATGTGAGCACAAGAAAACCTCCACCAGCCCCCCATCCACCTGGTCTGGTGCTGTTTGGTGTGCTGTTGCTGATGCCCTCTCCAGTGATTTAGCAACACTGGGGGCCATCAGCCCCAGCCTGTGTTGTGTGAGGTGTGATGGTGTCACCTTCTCGTGCCTGGCTGTCACAAGGGTGAGGTTCCTCTGAGGTTCCTGCCAGGGTGCCTATTCACGCTTGGGAAATGGTGACTGATATGTGTAGTCTTTGTGCACTCTGAGAAGGGTGTGGGGCAGAGCCTGGAAGGTGGGAAGGAGTAGGAAGAGGAGGCGGCCCCTGAAGGAGAGAGAAGATACACGTGGGAAGAGAGTGAGGTTATGAGCATCCAGGTGTCATGTAAAGTGCAGACATATGCAAAAATAGCAGTGTGTCTGGAGTAGATATTAGTACCACTGTGGCCATGGCACACAAGAGCACAACCCAAGCACATGGGTGGACTTTGCATTCTGTTCTGCACCCTCGTCCATGAGAAGCATGCTTCCCTCAGCTCCACTGATTGAAAGCCAGCTTTGGTTTTTTTAAGCTGAACAGCATTTATGTATCCAAAATACAATGTAAGCATACAATAAAAACATCAGTAAGAGGGAAAGCCGGAAGTTCCTTGGGTCAGGCATGGTTTGAAGGGTCATAAAAGGAAATGCTGAAATGTAATTTCCTCTGGCAGGCCTTACATGTTGACACAGCTCCTTTGGGATATTTCATATGGCCTAAAGCTGTGCAGCCTAAAGGCTTGTTTTCCTGATAATGGAAGACTATTCTTTGACAGACCTTGGGGCCGGGAAAGAGGAAAGTGCACACCACCAATAAACCCACTCACATTTGTCATATTGATCAGCTGCCTAGCTTCTTGAATTTGGGATGGGCCCAGTGTGTGTGGTATGAATGCAATTATTCTTGGTGTGTATATACTCAGGTATTTCTTATCAGGGAAGCTGGTGCATACATACGCAACATGTACTTGTTCCTCAGAAGATAAGATGTTATTGATAAGTTATCTGAAGAATCTAATTTGATTTTTTTTTTAACCAGTTTTATAGTTACATAACTTTTATTATAGTTACAAAAGTGTTATGTATATGTGGTGGTTTTAGTTCACAGCTTTTGATGTTAGGTGACCCAAAATACAGCATCATCACACACCAGAAAAATTAATGTAAATGCAATTTTATTTAATAATGAAATATGTGGATCTCAGTCTTTCAGATTAGACCACATTGGCCAGTGGAGTTAGGAATTATCCTGATCAATGAGTTTCTGTTATGTGTGCCTTCCTAGCATGGTGAAATAGAATGAGAGTTGTACAGCTTTTGCATTTTACGAGTGGTTTAATTTTTCCTCTTTAATGCCTAATATTATTTATATTAAGAAGTATTATGCTATTACTTTTAATAAATGTAACATTATTGTTATTTCTAAAACAACATCCAAAAGCATCCTCAGGAAAGGATTTATGTCTGGTGCATTGCCAATTGTGTTTAATGATTTGTTTTTGCAGCTTCACTCTGCTTGATGATTGCCAAACAAGCTTTCAGCATTAATTATATCTCTGGCTGGGGTGCACACTATGGGCAAAACATACCACTCTTTACCTATTAAGATGACTATTAAGACTCAGACTTCTTAGTTTTGCAGAGCTCATAAGTTTCTTCTAAACCTTGGTGCTTTCTTTCTCAGGCACTGAGGTTGTTTGCCAGTGTTTTGCCCCGGCCCTATGAGGGCCAGCATTGGACTGGAGGCGTCGGACTGCCCGAAAGGTGCTGTGCCACAGCTGAGGGTTGAATGCTAAAAGGAAGCAGTCCAAGATCCTCATCTCACTGAGATCTACAGCTCGGAGGGAGACTTCTCTCCGGAGAACTGGAGTCGTGGCAAACAGATCATGGCTTCATCCCGACTAGTGGCAAGATCTAGAGACATTGCCAATGTCATGCAACGTCTTCAAGGTAAGTGACTGACTTGGACTGGTGCTCTCTGCCACCCCCTTATAAATGGAGGTTCCTGTTTTTTACTGTACTCTGCAGTAAGGACAATATTTCTGAAGTTTAGTAACCTTTCTAAACTTATCTACTGGAAAGTATTTCTAGCATATCTGAAGGGCTTATGAGTCCTTTGGTATAGCATTAACAGTAGTGTTTAAAAGTAGTTGGTGTTATGAACCCACATCCATGGGACAGGGCACCGAACTGAAGATTATGAGGCTTTGGGTCTGTTTCTCCCACATTACCTGACTGTGCATCAGTTTTCTCATTGAAAAGATAATAGAAATTATATTTATGCTTTTCTCAACTTCAAAGTCAACTGGCAGATCTTTTATACTGATAAACTAGTATTTATTAGTTTAGCAATAGTTACTGTCTCCAAATGAGAACAGTATTATGTTGTTAATCATTGAAGAATTCATAGCTCACTAAGCTTATTATTAGTGCTCAAGTTGAGGAGCTTTTAGATAACACATCACAGGATGTCTTTGCACTATTCATAGAGTATTCATTAAGTTTTTATGTTCCTATAATAAAGCATTATTAAATAAATGTATTTTTTAGAAGTTGCACATCTTACTGCTGCTGCTAAAAGCTTGCATTCAGAATGTTTTTGTTCAAATTATGATATTGACTAGAAACAAATGATCAGTACTTCTGTAGGTTTCACTCCCATTAACTTTTGAACTTGATCATAGATACCTGACCTTTTACTTTCTTTAAGACCAGCTTCCGCTGATTTCAACAAAAGCTTATATGCACAGAACCCTTGCTACCTCCTTCTGCATCCTCTAAATCTGGAAGCTTTATCTGCTTATGGCTTTTCCTTCCATTTATTGTTTTTCAGTTCTGGATATCTGCACTCAGCTTCCCAGCCACCAGCTACTACTAGCATCAATAATTTCCATATAGCCTCAGTAGATAAATGATAGAATAAATAAATATTCAGAGTCTGTCCTATTTAGAGTTGCTACAGCACTTCACCAATTCCAATTCTTGATTTTCCTCAGCCTTCTATTTTTTCTAATTCACAGTATTTTTCCTTGCTGTTTTTATATGTGTCTGCTAATTCTTAGGCTACGATCTTGGACAATGGTTGTTCAAAGTGCCCACAAACATAGAATGAGGAAATATTTCATGCTCAGAGAATTTGTGGATTAAGCATTAGGATAAGACAGTCCAGGTAGACTTGAATGAAAGACTGCAAGGGCACAGTGAGGCAGCTTTGCTCACACAACAGGCAGGGGTCTTGGTACACTGTGTGTTTATATTACAGTATGCCATATATTTGTGAGAAGTCATGTTCTTAATAGGGATTCCAAAAAAAAAAAAAAAAAAGAGAGATTTGAAGCAAGAAATTAAATAATTATGAAACTGTGAGACCTTCCAAGGAATATGAAGAAGTACATAAGAGAAATGGCAGAGGTGCCCAAAGGTTATGGAGACATATTGCAAAGGAAAGGATCAGGGAGCTGAGCTGTGTTCAGGAAGGATTATCCAGGCTGGTACTCTGAAGCAATGTATAAGGAGGATGCCACAGGAGGTATTTACAGAGCGTGAGGACTATTAATTATCTGACTGTTATGTATTAACTTTCTAAACGTCACTAAAGCTGTTGCTAACAAAATGGCTGTTTATTAGCATTTTGATTTTTGTACACATTCATCTCATTTTTATGTATTTTGTTCTGTTGAAATCTGATACATAACTTTGTCTGCTATACTGGGTTTTTTGTTTGGATTTTTGATTTGTTTTTTGAGGGGTTTTTTTTTGGAAATTAAGCAAAAATAATTATGTGAACTCTGAAGTGAAGATATTTTAGAAGACAATGTGGGAACTAAATGGAAATTTGGCATTACATGTTAATTTGAAGTCATACCTATAACTGGATTCTTTGCTTCTCAGATGAAATCAGCACAGCTTGGTATTGATAGGATCTGAGTTTCCCTGCGGAAGCACTACTTCAGTAAATCACCTGTGCCAATATTGGAGTGCTTTGAGCCTCAGTCTTTTTTTAGTCTGTAGTTCTGCATTATGGATGAGCAGGCAATCTGCACTGCGACTACCTTAGCCCTTGTTTAAGGTTGCTCTACCTTTTAGAAGTGATAGTCAGCTGAAATAGGAGTAGATGGACACAGGAACACAGAGATATTTCTTGGCATGTTTGCATGGCAGCCCAGAATCAGTGCAGTTGGAGCTGGGTGAATAGCTCAAGGTGAGAGTGGAATTGACAGTATTCAAGGTGTAACAGGAATGGCAATGTTTTGGGGCACTGAGGACAAGATTTACGATCTCTAACTTAATCATCCCTATGATCTTAATAAAAATTGAGACACGGGGCTATTCATTATAGCTCAGTCTGCACTCAAGAGAGAAACAGGCCTCTCCAGGAGTATGATCCTTTGTCATTTGAATTTTAATTAGTAAGGGTATATTTTTGAAGCAGAAAAATCCTTCCTTTTGTATTTTAATTCTGGGGATTTTACAACATATATAATAGGCAAAGGTTACAGAAAAGAGTGGCCTTACCACTTTAAGTGGATGGAGTGGAGGCAGCTCTGAGGAAAAGTTAATCATAATTGGGAAGATATAAACCCACAGAAGACATACTTGCCCTCTATCTCACTCTTTTGCTAGACACATGCCCTTTGCTGCATGTAGCGTCTTTCCACCAGCTTCTGCTGACTGCTTAGCCTTCCCTCAGTGCTTGGTGGAACAGCACGACCCTGCTTGATGTTTGGAGCTGCCAGGTCTGTCCTGCCTGAGTTAGGCAAATCAGGCTTTCAGGGACTGAAAGGGTGTTGTGACTTCTACAGGAGCTAATGCAGCCTAAGGCAGACATTTCAGAAGGGATGTAATTGATTTTCTTAAACTGCCTCTCTCTCCTCATTGCTGCAGAGAGAGACAGGAGAATAGAGAAAACACCTGTTTCATTGCTGAATTTAAGCATGAGGTACCTGATGACGTCCTTCCATGCAATTGTCTTTGCACAATTTGTTCTTTGCTAGTACAGTTCTAGGTTTTGTACAGTATCTTATGCTTCCCAATTGACTTGTTCAATAAGAGCACTCATAAACCCCAAGCAAAACTAGTGTACATAGAGTTACATTCCTGTGATTTTGTTTACTCTGAGAATTAAAGCCGGTTGGCAAAAAAGCACTGCTCCTTAGCCTGTAGGAAGTTCAAGTTTCCTTAGCATTATAACTGTACACTGAACACTTAAAGTATTTCTAACAGCTACAAATATCAAAGCAAGAAGTGCTGGAAGACAATCTAGTAAACCTCTTATATCTTTACAATCTCTGCCATGATGAATTTCAATCTGTTCCACTGGTATGCACTGTTACACAAAAACTGCAGTCATGTTCATGCTATTCTGAAAAATACAAAAAAGGAAAAAGGAAAAAAAGAAAGTGCCTTATTCCTCAAGACGTTGTCACTCCTGTGTGCTAACTTGCTCTTACTGCCTTGTAAGGTGATGTAGCATACTATTACTACAGGCTTTTCTCATTCCCACTTTTCCCTCCTTCCATTTTTTTTCTTACAATTTCTCATTTAGTAGTCTGTGCTGAGTGGAGATTTTTATGACTATCATTGTGTTCGTTGTTAGATCATCATTTAGTCAAGCAGCGTGCTTTTTTCCTTTTCTGTAGTGGATCACAAATATTCAGACCGCACTACAAGCTAACATATATGCCACCCCAATTAGGTTACTGTGGTGCAACTGATATTTTAAGACTGTTATCCATTTTAACCCCATTCATTAAAACCAGCTGTAGGATGTACAAAGTACATCAATTTAAACAATAAAATGTTACAAAACAAGCACTTTGTTGTCTTACAAAACCTCTACAAATGATACGGAAGCATAAAAAATTTCTTCTCAATCTTCCATTTGGTTCTGGGTTGCACCACTGCTATTACTAAGCTCTTAAACTACTTTAGATTGTAGGTATCTTGAGTTTTTGTAAACTCATTCTAGAGACAGTTCATCGTATAGGAAGAGCTATGGTGGGAAAGCGAACAACATGGTCATGCATGAAGACCCGCTGTGCTGGAAAGGAAACATAATTCTTGTAACATTCATACACTCCAAAAGAGCTTTGTTACAGGCAGGTCAAATTATCTTCAAGTCCAGCCTTATTTTATGTAGAGATACCTACAACTGAGTACCATCTGTAATTTTCATGCCTTCCTTGCATTAGCACTATTCACAGAATGCTGTGGATTGGGTTTTCTTCTGGATTGTCCTTCCTTCCCCTCCATGCTTCCCCGTAAGTTTTGGCTCTTCTTTTCCTTCCTTTGACATCCTAGCATTTCTTTTCCATACCAGTAGCCATTAACTAAACAGTACTTTTTTTTTTGTTAATGTGTCCTTTCATTGGTATTTTCCTTTGTTTGTTTTCTCTCTAAGTCAACAGTAACAAGAGCCACAGTTTAACATTAAGCTAAGCTGATTTAACAAATACTTGCTGCTAAAAGACAGCTTGCTTCACTGCATGCATGTTCCAAACTTTCCTTCCCCCATTACTCTTCCTCCTCTTACCTTAGACTTGAACCAACTGAGAATTGGTTTGCGGAGGGTAGGTGAGCTCCTGGGAGAAGGTAGGGTCTCCCCTTTCAGTGCCATTTACTGTTTTATTGATTGCAAAACCAAAGTGCAAGATCATGTTTGTAAATGTGAGCAAAACTGAAATGGTGTGCTTGATCAGGAAGGGTGTGCTGCACATCTTGCACAGTTGACTTTTACCCCCACATTACAAACACTGCTCCTGGTCAAGGTTTCCTTCTGTCCAGTTTGCTTGTCCATGCTGGTTCCATGTGATCCTGCTACTGCCTTTTCTATCTTTCACTATTTAAAATGTCCCAGTTCGATGCCTCCATCTTTCTTGGATTTAAAAGATTCTTCAGTTACAGAAGATGCCATTGTAAATTAGTAGTTTCTTAGGTGAGCAAATCTTGTAACTGAGGCAATTCATTACTTATTGGCAATGCATTAGGGGAAGGTAGACACTCTTAACTCTGTTGACTGGTATCCAAAACATAGCCCCATAATAGCTAATGTGAAGAAAATTACCTCTATCCCAGCTGAAACTAGCAAAAGACTGTATGACCTGAAGGCCAAGTAAATCTAAATGATGAATTGGAAATCTGAATAACATTACAGCCCACATGTTACTTAACAAGTGGAATTCTAGCAGGATTCCAATCTCTTTTTTTTATTATTTTTTTTCCATGTGAGAAAATTTAATACTATTTCAGAACAAAATATTGAAATAAAAGGTTTATGTGTGAAGGTTAAGACAGATGGAAAAAAACTCCATCGTAGCTGAAAAGACAATCATTAAAAGGTGAAAACAAAGATGAAAGAGATCAAGTGTTTTCATGTACTATAACAAACATATATAAAAGGGTTAGTCTGCAGCTGGGATTATTCAATTTAAATATTAGTTTACATTCAATAAGGAAAATTGCTAGGGCAAGCTGTAAAATCACCATTTTTAGAAGTAATGAATTTTTGTTCATGTGTAAGCAAACAATTCCAGTGAGAACCCACTTTGGGTTTCTTCTGACCCATGTCTCTGTAGGTAATAATCTGATGTATTGCTGGCAAAGATATGTTCTCAGCTACCTGTAAGTATTGCAAAAACATGGGGAAAGGATACAATCAAAACATTTCACTAGTAGCACAAGTGACTAAAGTATGAAGTGAATTTAGGTATCATGTTGTATTAGAATATTTTGTCATATAGTTAGACTGTTTTGACATATAGAGCAGTAAGTATCTCAGTGGAAAGAACCATATGCTGGGGGTTCTTTTATTTCTTTTTTCACTGCAGTTAGCTTTCGCTTTGTATTCTCTTCAGTGAGAACTCAGTCCTGGGGCAGTATGCGCAATGCACAATGTATTTTAGTGAGTCATGATCCTATTTTTTTTTATTTTTAGAAGTTTTTTTATGGTTAACAAATTCCAAATTAGTGATTTAAAATGCATTTTTAAAAAACTTTTAAAAGTTAATACTGCCATTCATTGCTTAAACTTTTTCTATTGCTTTTTATCACAAAATTAACAATGACAATCAGCATGTTTCTATTATTTTTTTTTCATGCTTGCACTTTTGGTGATGACAGTACAGTTCCCACATGTTGGTTAAATAACCTGTGCTCTTTTTTCCACTTGTTTTTCGGTCAACCGGGATAAAAAGCACTAAAGGTCACACAGGTTATAAATGACAAACATATATTTGCATTTGAGTTGCTATTTAAGAAAAAATTAACATATTTTTCCAGGTTTTATGCCCCTATATGTTTAGGGCAGAAAATGGTTGACATGGTAGTGTCTCAGAGATTGCTTTTGTTTGATTCTGGAGTAACAGAGTTCAAAAACTGAAATTCTTCTCATATGCTACTCTTGAGAAACTGACAGGATTTGTTACACAAAACGT
Organism: Cephalopterus ornatus; assembly: GCA_013396775.1. Classification (NCBI taxonomy): domain Eukaryota; kingdom Metazoa; phylum Chordata; class Aves; order Passeriformes; family Cotingidae; genus Cephalopterus; species Cephalopterus ornatus. The sequence goes on from VZRE01009678.1 coordinate 42,184, forward strand.
AGGAGGCAAAATGCAAAAATCTTCCTTGGATAATTTTATAGACAGTGGTTAAAAATTCTGCATCTTAAATGCGGTGGATATCCAAAATGTGTCAGGCGAGTTGTGTTTTATACGAACCTGTCTTCAGCGGTTCCATGCTGCTCAGTATGATTTGACAAGTTCGTATGTAGGCATCCACACTGCGGCTGTTTAGTGTTGGTTGTGATAAAGCACTGTCTGAGGCTCAAAACCAGTTTTCAGTTGAGACTTTGTCTTAAAATAACGTCTGCCATATTTGTTACTGGTGTGAAGAGGGTGATATTTCAGGAACTCTAAATAGGAGCAATTATGTGTGAATTTTGAGGGTTTAATGAAGATAAAGGTTTTGAGAAGGAAAATATTATGGTAATGACTATTTTTGAGAGCACCCCCTCTGTTCTGACAGGCTGTTAGTTACTTTAGTAATAGCTTTGGGTTAGGGGTATCAGAAAGCAGAAAATCTTCAAAATATTACTCTGTTAGGTTTTTCTATGCAGGTTAGTCAATTTTTCAGTTGTCTGTGACATCTAATTAATTTCCTGTTTCTATTACAGTATACTGCAGGCTTGAAAAATTAAACTTCAGCTCCTCTGAACAGTGCTGTAGTAACTTACTACAATACATTATGGTGTATTATTAAATTTGAACATAGCTTATTGTCATCATCATCATAAATAACCTTCCCTTTTGGAATGCCACATCTGTTGTTTTTTAACACTAGAAGAACTGAAAATTACAGGAGGACATGTATCTTGTACCTTGTTACTGATTAATAAGCATTAAAATGGTTTTGTAGAGGAGTTATTGCTGATCATGCTTGTATACTGATGTAGAGACTTCTGCAGTGTAAAGGCAAAATATTTCAGTGAGAAAGTTCTACTTTTTTAAAAGTTTTTCCATTATCATGGTTTACCTGTTTGTAGAAATCAGAAGCTTCACCATCTTTATTTATCAGGATGCTAATGTACTTTAGAGAATATACTTGCAGGTAGATAAAACACAGATAAAAAATAACACCTAACAATTATTAGCAATTTATTCCACATACTTTTTTCTAGAATGCCGTTTTTGTTTCACAGTTTAGGCTTCATTTGCTTAAAAATACCCTTATTTCTGTCACAAAGCTTCTCCTTGTGAGTCATATCATTGAATTCTAATTTTAGACTCACACGAGGTTTTCTAGTTGGTAGTTGTATGTATCCAAGTGAATTGTCTATTATGGGGTGCAAGAAAATAGGCTACTTGTTCTGTCTTTCATCCAAGATGAGAAGGAGCTTTATGAGGGAAGTGTCAACAACTTATTAAGAATCCAATAGTCTATTTAAAATAGAAGAAAGAAAGAAAACAAAAGAAAACCAAACCCACCGAAAAACCCTCTCTGGCTCTTGGAAATTTCTGTCTCCATGGAAAATGAAAAATAGATGTTTCAAATGTATTACATTTTACAAGGAGTTATAACTGGTTACTTAATCACACAGCTAATTTTTATATTCAAATTCTGATGGCCTAGTATTTGGGGGTATAAGTTTTATTATTCTCATTTGTTAGTAGACTAAATCAGGGCCTCTCCTGTATAATGTCCTTGCAGAAGGGATGTAAAGGAACTAGGGCTAACAGTAGAAGCTAGCCTCCATCCTGTACATTGAATCAGATCCTGATTCTTTTAGGTTCTCAGTGATTATTTTAATTCCATAATCAGAACTGTTAGGGAACTAGCAGAAAAGCAGCCTGATGTTTCAGCATAAGTAGCCTCCAGGTACATGTGGAAGGAGGAGTAGTGCTGAGTTACTACACAGTGAGGACAGTTCTGCTTGTCCTCCTGGTCAGCCCTAGCACAGCTTGCCTGGTGGCCAAGACCTTATACCTCGACCTGCTCTCCCTTCTCTCTCTGGTTTATCTGTCTTTCATGCTTTCCCTTGAGGAGTCATTGTTGTTAACATATAGTGTTATGAAATATTTTTTGGAGTTTCATTATATGGAACGTAAACATTAACATATTGACATGTAATTTGTGAAACTTCTTTTACTGTAATTTCACTAGATTTTATGTAATTACTTTTCAGTATTTGTTACATAGTCTTTAGTACTTTTAAGAGGATTATGCCCTCACTGATGTACATTGGTTTAAGTGACTGTGGAGAATGTATATAATCTCTTTATAACACTGTTAAGCTTGTGACACGAACTTGAAAAATCTGCGAATCTTCAAGCTAAAGACCGTTGTATTCACCCAGAAAAGAGATACATCTGGAACATTTAATGTCATCTTTTATCCACTTAGCCACTGCTGCAGAACAAGAGTTAGTAGCCGAGTTTCTTTTTAGCTATGCCAGTATAATTCCCAGGGAAAATTCATCATTCCCTTACAGAGATGTCAAAGGCCTGTACAAAGGTGGTTGACCATTTCAATGCTTCCTGAACCTCACTCATATGGGCCAGTTCATGTATCTGGCTGTCATGGCCCCCCATTGGCATACCTGGGTAGGCACAGCTTTTCCAATATACAGTGTGGATTTCTGTAAGTCTTTACTTAAGGTGCTATTGCGAGAAAGCCGCTCACTTCCAGACCTTGTGAATGCAACAGCTGTTCTGTAAAGGCTTTATCTTAAGCTCATTAAAACAAAGGAAAAGTCTTCTTTCCATAAGGTGAATGGAATGAACTAGAACAGCAATTGTACATGAAGAGTATTACTGTTAGCTTTCTGGTCTTGGAGAGAAAAAACCCCTTTATACGCAAGATCACAGTATCCAAGATGATTTGAGGCCAAACCAGTGGAGCAAAGAGAAATATTTACCTGCTTATAGTACCTTTTAGAGTAAAAAAAAAAAAAGGAAAAAGTCTATTTAGGAATGGAGCTTCTAGTACTCAAACTTGTCTGTTTATAAGAAATTATGATTATTTGTAGTAAATTAATTATTAGACTGTGCTTTTCCTCTCCCAAGGAAATTAAAGTAAATTAATATTAGAGTTGAGCTTGTATAAAGACCCACCTCTTAATTCTGTTTGTTTTGGCCAGAGGTTGTTTTATTGTCTCATTTGCCTAGAAATCCCTAAGCTTTACTAGATCCATGAGGTGCAGCCATTCGCAGTTCTGAGACTGCAGACTGATAGTTCCTTAGTAGGCAGTTGCGAATACAGCCTAATTTTCTTTTTTACTTGACTCCTGTTAATAACAGCAACAAAACCCCCTGGGTAGTCCAGAAACACCATGTGGTTTCCAGGAGAGAGAATTGAGAATCAGCATCACCAGTTACAACAATTATGAGCTACTAATCCAGAAGCTGTACCAGCCCAGTCATTCTCTGCTGGTAGCTGGATTGACTGCATACTTGAGTGCTGTTTTGCAACTTGGATGTTCCTATTCCATTCACTCACAGGTGAACTTGATGTCACTTATTACGGTGAGGACAAGAAATAACTTTTAATGGAAGACACAAAGCTTGTGCTCCCATCCAAATGAGGAGAGAGGTGTTTGGGAACTGACCCTTCACTCACATTTGTAGCCCAGCTGACCCCTTTCACCCAGTAAAGTGCAGTGTCTCCGAAGCTCAGGCCATGGTGGGGTGGGGCAGGGTGAGGTGATTTTTAAAGCAGCCAAAAGTCAAGTTTGTGGACAGGAGAGACAGAGGTGAGACTATCCAAAGATCAGTCACAAGTCAGTGGAAAAACAAATGTCATCAAGCCACTGTGTTATCAGAAGTCTCTGGGCATAAAGTTTTATTAGATGTGAGTTGCAGTAATAAAACATGGATGATCATACTCTGGTTTGAGACTGATTAGAAAGGACATAAGTCTAGTTAACCTGGATTTCTGGCTGGTTTGCATTACTGAAGTTGGGCATTGCAGGAGGAATAAAGATTTGAAAAGGCATTTGAATAAAAAGCCTTGAATCTTTTTGTGAAGCTTCTGCTTTCTCCTTCCCAAAGAGACAGAAGTTTATTTTGTTGTGGTTTGTTGTTGTTTGGTTGGTTTTTTTTTCTGACTGACTGACTCTCTCAGGAGCAGAAAGCTGCTGCTTCTGCATCACAGTGTATCACAGAAAGGAGTTTAGTTGTATAATCTGCTTTCTTGCTTTCCAGAATGGCCTTTTGTTTGGTCACTTTGGTGAGCTTGTACACAGCCTTGTTGCATAATTCTTCTTGTTTCATAATCCTGAGCCTGCCTTTTCATTTATGTGGTTGCTAAGAAAGCTAGAGGTGTGACCAGCTGCCAAAAGTGATTTGAATAAATAAAAGGAATCGTGAACAGTTAATTTTTGTGTTTACATCTGGTTTCTAAGAGACTAATAGTACATGCTTACTGTCTCTGTCTCTTTTTATTTGAGATCCTGGGCACATTTAAATCCTGTGTTCCCTGGGGACACTTGTGTCTGCACAAAAATAATTACACTTTGTATTTATATTTATCAATAAGAAGTCATCAGGTTTGAGTAGGAAATTGCATCCATTTATGAATGAGATAAAATAATGGTATGCCATTGTGCTAATTCTTAGGAAGTACTCAAGGTGATTTTATTTCTTTATTTTTTTTTGGCTGGGCTTTAGGAAGGGTTATGCAAATATGTAACGAAGTAACACATTTTGACCTATGAGGGAGGTAAGAATAGTTAGTATCGCTTTCCAGATTGGAAGTGAAACAGAGAAAGGTCTCATTCTCACCAGCTCCTATGAAAGTGTGGGATGCAACTTGGCCTTTACTGCAGTCAGGAAGAATAAATCAGTTCCCAAAACTAGTGAGCTGGTTAAGTACCAGGGTGGTTCTACAAATCAGGTGCACATCTATCTACCAGTAGAAACCAGGTCCACATGTACCTACCGGTAGTTATTGGTAGTTATTTCTGTTTATTATTAATTAACTGGGTGTTCCTGTTGGAGGGCCAAAATAGTGGGAACTGTGTTCTCAGGAATAGGAAGTACTTCAAAATTTGGCTAAAAAAATGTGACTTTTACTTTCACAGCATGTTTGAAGAATCACACTGTAAGTTTCAGCAGTATATTTTCTTCAAGTTTTCTACACCATTATGTGTTAGTAACCAAATTTGAAAATTTTGTAGGCTGCAGCTGTTTCAGACAACAGGCATGACAATACAATGAGCGTTCTCCAGCTGAAGTACTAATTGCCAGCAGATTTATATTTTGAATGAGATCAAATCTGGAATCTATGTTCAATGGTGTAGTCAATTAACATAACATTACTGCAAATGGTTAAGGTGTCCAGGTTATTCTCACAAGCTTCTGAAGAAGTTTAAAAATATGAAGCTGAATTATAGTATTCTCACAGGTAATTAAAAAAAAAAAGATATAAACAGATTTAGACAAAAATATGCATTGCACTTTCTTTGTAGTGAAGGAAGAAATTGGAGTTGATTGATCAAAATTCTGGACACTTAGCTACTTCTTGTTGCCAAAGGAAAAAGTGTAAAGCACAGAAATGAGAGCTGAGTGGAAGATTAAATGGCCTTAAAGAGAAAAAGCCCATTTCACACACAAAAAAAAAAAAAAAAGAAAAAGAAAAGTCTTGTAATGCTTTCCTTGCATCTGCCAGCAAGATAAACTTGTAATTACAAGTTAGGGAGAAAGCTTTGAATAATTTATTTTCAAGGAAACAGAACAAACTAACACATAGGAATACACATAGAAGTGAAAGAAAAAGGGAAATTAAAGTGAAAGAAACCCATATAGGCTTCTGATAGGTAGAAATGTTGAAAAGAAAAATACTGGGAAAAGGAGATTGGATACTGAGAACAGCAATTACATTGGCTTGAGAAACAAAAATGGAGAGAAGCTGTTTTACATATCTGAGCATAAAAATTACCATGGTGAGAGTTTTAACTGTGTTATTGTTTGTGAACTATCTCAATCTCAATATACATCTAAAAGCATGTTTGCCCTAGAGTTTGGGTTTATTCTAGTAGTTTGTTGTGGAGTCACTGTACAATATTTGCTAGCAAAAGTCGTATCTGCATTCCTCTGAGGATCTACCTCAGGGATAAATCAAACCTAATTTTCTGACTGTGGCCTTGGTATTCTGATTCAAAATCCTTACATACAAAAAAGAGATGTCTTTCATCTGAACTAATAATTTTAGTTCAGAGTACAATCGAAATGTCTATACCATCATTACTTGCTTGCTGCCTCTCAGGATTTGGCTGTTTGCTAATTACTAGGTGACAGGTAGATGCCGAGTCGTGTTTCCCTGATCCTGTAGCATTCTCTTGCACTTGCTCTGGCAACAACAAGAGCTGTCTATTAGTCTGTTATAAAGAACTACCTTCATTTCTTCTCTCTTCCTGATAAATGGATCTTGTTTTCTAGCTGATTACTTCAGTTTCCAAATAATTTAAAGCCCTGAGTCCATGTAATTAAACTAGTTTTTTACTAGTCAATTGTTACCTTCTGGTTTTCTCTAGCTTCTTTTGCTAAAATCTGCCACTTGGATTCCTTTGCACTCTAAAAACTTCCAATTTAATTACATCTTTTACTAATAATTAACTTGGATGAGAGCAAGTTATTTTAGCATTATCTGTATTTCAACATTTTTCACCTTTTTGCTGCAGAAACAGAAAGAATTAAAAGCTTGTTAATAGCTGATTTGCATATAATGTGCAGTGGTTATCGGTTCACATTTATTTATAGGCATTATCCTCCAGATTTATGGCGTTGTCTGGCATAGAAACATTTGTACCTGTGATGCTGAGAAATAAAGTCACAACTCAGTAGCTTGCCACTGAAAGCCATATGCTGTATTTGCATGACCTCTTTCACTCTGTCTCAAATAAGTGCTAGAGGATGCTGATCATCTGTTCTTCAGAAATCTTTTTTTTTTTTTTCCAGTGACTGGACAGAATTGGTGGCTGATTGCCAGCAATGCTGGACATAAGCTGCTTTGGCAGATTTACCCTTTTAAAACTATGCTTTATTTGCAGGGGAAATTGTCTCCTTTCCCACACACAGAAAAAGCAAAACCAAAGGAAAAAAAAAAACCTTCAGAATGAGACTGAGCTAAGTTTAGTACTAAAAAGTCAGTACTGCAAATGAATCCTAAGGTTAACATTTTTGAGTTCAGTAGGTCTCTATAATCACAGTGAGGACTGACTGTAACCAGTAAAGACAAAATCAGGTTAAGTTGTTGGGTAGTGATATAATGTATAATCTAACAATCTAATTTCTCTAGTTTCCCTTTTTTTCACCCATCCATCCAAATTGAAAGAATATATACATATGAACTTTGTCCTGTAACTGAGAATCAAATACAGGTTGAAAATACAGTCTGTATACTAGCATAAACCTCTTACTTGCTCTAAAGACAACATTCAGACCTTGAAGCTGATGTATTGCCCTTAAGGAAGAACTTGGGTAGACTGAGACAGACGTTTTTGGAGAATCTAACACAGAATGCACCAGATAAGACTGTGGCCCAAACTGACAGAATTCATTTTTGTGGAGCCAGAAGACTCTGTGATCACTTTGTCATGATTATCTCTGTAATTTCAGAATTCTGTCCTAAGTGGTGGTGTGTCTCATGTGACCACATAAAAGTAAGAAGTGGAGTGGAAAAAGGCACAGGGAATCTCTTCTCCATTTACAAATATTATCAGGTTGATTAACTTTACACTGAAGTGTATATGGGTCTGTGCCTATGTGTGTGTGTGAAAAAGGGGACACCTAAGGACATAATAGAGTAAGTTGTCCAGATGAGTAAGTTCCTCTTACCTCTTCTGATAAGCAGTTTGAATTTTGCAAGTCAAGATTACCTAACAAAGTAAATTTACAGGAATAGTTGTAGTTTCTCTGTGCAAAACACCTCTAAACGTGGGACTCACTGGAGTCCAGATTTAATGAAACCATACCATAGTAGATGGGGTTTGAGAGTATGATTTCATGTTTTGGAGCTCTGTGTTTTAGGGGCTGCATGCATTCCTGCTTGTTGGCAGGAGTTTGTATGGATGGGAATCAGGAAGAGAGCACTTGTTTACCCTCTGCTAATCAGGTTTCAGAGCATCTTGAATATTGAAATTTGGATATGATATGCAGTATGATACACTCATCCTAATTTTTGTACTGATTTCTGTTGATATAAATACTGTGCCCCTGCACACTTATTTCAACAAGTCTTGGGCTCCTGGTGGCCACTTTCAGTTCTTCAGTCTGGATCTAACATCTTTAGTAGTACAAAGTTAGAGATTCGGTCTAACAAATTCACATGTAAATCTATACAGACATTAAATAAAATACAAACAAATAGAAACATAATAAAGCAACAAGCACAGATATTTCAAGTCCAGTTGATCAAATTATTATCTAAACCAAAAATGTTTACTGCATCCCAAACATAAAATAACAGTACTTAAAGGCACATAAGTCATTATTTAATTGGCAGAGCCTGAACACAGTGAATGTAGAAGTGCTGTGATATAATGTTCGAAGTATTAGAACTAATTGAAACATCCTTTTATTTCTTTTTAGAAAATAGAGCTCTGCTGACAAGGAACAGAAATGTGTTCTTACCAAATTATAGAAGTTTATTGCAACTGTATGATCCCCATTACCATGTTTTTTAAGTTTCTCCAAATTTTTAAGACATTTATCTTTACAATATCCCTGCTTGGAAGGCAAACCACCTTTTCTTACATTTGTGGAGTAAAGACACCCAAGACCTCCTTACAAGTATATCAAATACAGGAGATGCAGGTAGTCGCTAAGCACTTTTAGCTGCAGATTTCCATGGGTTTCTATAATTATTATGTGATAAGTATGACTGATAAATAAACAGGATGAACACAATTCTGTATTCATCCTGCATTTCTGTTGTATAGTAATGTGCAGTGGTGTATCATTAAAAAAAAACTCAACCAAACAAAAATATTGGGAAGTGACATACTGTGAAGAGCCTAAGAGCCTCGAAAGAGATCATAAACACTTAACTGTGGAAAAGGCACTGACCCTTCTCCTGCTTTAATGAGAGTTGTAACTGAGGTCATAGCTGGCCTTTCCAGTCCCTACTGTACTCCACCCATGCGTTGTTTTCATGAAGAACTTGAAATCATGACAAAAACACCAGAAGGAAATCATGCTTGTGTTGAATTTATGTTTGGATTTTTGTTTGTTTTCTTGAAAGGAGTTTGTTCTTCAGATGATGGTTATTTTTAGTGCTTATGAAACCAAAAGACAACGAACGTTGAATGGAGCCAGGAAAGCTGTGAGCAAATATAGTATTAGTGAAAACTCGTAGACCAGTATGATTCAGTTGCCTTTGTCCTAGGCACCACCAATTCTGCATGTTGGCTTCTTTTAAAACAAAACTATCCTGTTGTTTGAAGATTGTGGTGTAGGTCTTTCTCCAGTTGGATCATAAATTGCTGTCTTCTGTGACTTAAGGCCAGTGTAACTGTGCTTCTCTCCCTCTATTTAAAAATAACCAAATTCTGTCCTGTTTGAGAACTCCGTTTTCTGTATGCATTGACAAAATTAAGCTTCAAGATAATTCAGTAGGACTACTGAGTTCTTGTAGTGTTTTTAAAATATTTTATGGTATACTAAGCAGTTTTAAATTGTTTTAAATTAATTTAATTAAATTTAAAATAATTAAATAAATTTAAATTATTTTTTTAAAACTATCCTGATATAATTAGACTTCATAGCTGCTTTAAAGTTCCCAGTATGAAAATTTTCTCTGAAACCTGAAGAGAGCAGAAAACATTAGAGCATTACAAAAGTGCTGCCAACTCTGATGGTAATGTTAGGTTCTTCAGATTAGTGGCAGCTGGCAAAAAAAATGGACAGATTCCAACATGGAAGAATCAGAGGAATTAAGTGTGCAGTGGCAACCTCCTTCAGCATTTCTGTAGGCAGTATTTATCTTTAAATGATTGACAGAGTCTTAACTAAACTATGAAGTCTGTATATACAGGCTCATGTTTCTGTAATTTTTAACTAGAGGTGGTCTGAAAACATCTTCATCAAATTTTTGTGCTATCAACTCTGCAGTAAGGAGCTGCAGATGAAAAAATAAATTTTCACTCAAAGAATCTAATCTGAATTTGTAAACTGCAAGTAAACTCACTAGATGACTTTGGAGATATAGTAGAAGACACTATCTTTCAAGAATTTTGTTGGACTGATGAATGACAGATTCCTTAAATTTGTGAGCTTTAGGGAAAAGTAATTTCAAAAGGGTTTTCAAAGCTGAGTCTCAACTGCTTGATACTGTGTGGTGAGTCAGCCATTTGAGATAGGGATTCGCAGTCTGAAAGCAAAGCAAGTGAAATAAACTATATGAAAGATGATTATCATAAATGGCAGTGTAGGAAACATTGATAATTAAAAAATTTATGGAGAGCTTTGTTTGTTTGGGGTTTTAAAATATTTTTATTTGAAATGACAAAATACCAAAGAAGGTACCAATTAAGAAAATCACATTGTCAAGGAGGTTGCTGAAAAAAATTATTTTAGCTGCATGTCACATCCATCAGAGAGCTGTAGAACTGTAGAAAAAAAATGCAAAAGGGAAGGCGAGTTGGTATAGGTGAGTAGATAGACCAAGCATGGATGTGTGTATTGTCTGTGGGGGAAGAAAGAATATCTTGGTATTTTAAAGTGGTGTGAAGATAAGGATGATAGTGAAAATTGAAGAAAAAAAATCTATACTATAGCCAAGGGACTTCTCTCTTCTGAGAAGCTTAGCTGTAGTCGTGAGGAACTAATATGCTGTCCTCAATCTACTGCAACTAGAACATTGTAGAACTTCCTTTAAAGAACTTAGCTTTTTCCACCTTGAAAGCTTTGAAAACGTTGGGAGTGCAGAAAGTACACTTCCTTCACAGTTTTGAATGATAGTCATCTTTTTCACCTCTGACCTCATCTGTGCTGCAGTGTAGCTTATTTTAGTGCAGTAGTTTCCTTGCCATAGTTCCTCAGACTACTTGAAGCAGGCTCTGCTACAGCAGACTCCAGATCAGCCTGCCAGGGTGTGCTACGGGTCTGCCCTGAAACAGAAAGACTGAAGTAGTCTTCAGGATGCATCCATTACCTCTACCTGCAGAGTGCACGTGTCTGTCATCCAGCTGGTGAGAAGAACAGTGCACACTGATTATCTAGCAAAATCCAGCACACTTTATTCAGAAAAGTGAAAATCTAAATATCACTGTTTCTTTTGGTTGGTTTGTTTGTTGTTTGTGTGTTTGCTTTTTTGATAAGGTTTACATTAGCAGAAAATAATGCCTGGCATCTGGCAGCACTTTCACCGACACTCTTGGCCACGTGTCCATGTGTGTGGATGTCCCTCTGGTAGGGGCCTCTCCAAGGGACACTACTGAGGCTGTTCTACAGATCTTTGACACCTACTTGTCCTGACCCACATGAGAATTTAGGAGATGCTCTTTGAGAGTACTTCTGCGGTCTCTAAAATTTTTCTGGAGGATGGGCTGGATGAGTGGCTTGACAACTGCTGCAAAGTTCTGCAGGTGGGACATGCTACAGGAGAATCCTACCACCCAGACCAACTCACGGCTAATTATTTAATAGTTATTTAAGATCAGAATTTATTAATTCCAATCTTACATAATATTCAAAAAGGTTAGTTTTAGGTAATAAAAGGCGAGACCTTCAGTCTGACAAGCAATATTCTTTACTGTGAATTAGCTATGAATGACAGTGTTTCTGCATTTACATTTAAAAAAATTGTAAATAGCAGCAGGCTGTTTAATACAAAACATCAGGAGAAGGTAATTTATGTAAGTTATGGTCCCAAATCTGTGCATTGCTCTTTGGACAGTGCTATTCCTTGGTAACACTTTTCTAGTATTCTGGTTTTTTGGACTTCTTACCGAATCTTTATGTTTCTCTAGATTTTCTTTATAATACTATCAGCACAGTGTGTGGTTTGTTCAGGGGAATTTGAAAACTGGATTATTTCCTCTGGGAAGCAAACTGTTATTAATTAATCCAAATCTTTAATTAAAATTATCAAATCAAGTATTCATTTGTAAATTATAATTTAAAATTTTTAATTCTTACCAGTAGATTTTGAAGGGAAAGTTTCTTTCGTATAAAGCAATATTTAAGTTTGCATTTTTTCAATATGCTTTTTCAACATTGAAATCAATGCAAGGAAGTATTTGTATAAGTCAAGAAGTGAATTCAAAGAATTATTTGTAACAGGACAAAAGAGTATATTTTGCTTGAAAATCTTGGCTCATCTGTGTCTACATTAAATTGTAGATGAAAGATGCTTATGACTTGTACTTCCAGTGACACAAGCCCCACCAAGCAAGCCATATACAAGTATAACAGTTTCACAATAATGATAATCATAATTGAAACTCTATCTCAGGGAGGCCGTGTAACAAGATTGGTGGAGAAATTCCTGCTGTGTGAAAAAGCAGCGACAGAGCAGATAGCTGAGAAATACGGTTCAGACATATGCGCTTTATTCTGATGAGAAGGATTCAAAAGTGGGACCCCAGAATTGTGGTTAGGAATTAAGGACATGTGCAGATACTCTGCCACGGAGGAGACGCTGGCAAATTTCTAAGCCTTATGGGGAAATTAGAAAGGGAATATATACAACAGGGCATGGCCCTAAAGAAAATGAAGTTCAAGCTGGAGAAATGTCAGGTGGGGTAAGTGGGTGCAGGAACCAGATTTCAGTTGGTAAGAGCAATCAGTGATGAAAAGGAGTGTCATTTCAGCCAAGTGGCAAAATGAACATCTAGGAACAGCTAGTGGGATGACGGATGGCACTTGGGGAAACCCTCTGTTCAGGCTTACAGCTCAGGCATTGGCTTACAAGGCTTATCCTGTCTCTCAGTTCTCATTTGGTGGTAGAATCTGACTGCTGAGGTAGAGCCTGACAAAGGCTGATTACACAAAGAGCTGTTACACATTTATCTGTTCCAGTTTTATTCTTTGGGCAGAAAACCACATTTCCAAATGGAGATTTAGGGTTCCTTTCCCCCCTCCCCCCCACCCCCTCGTATTGAAATTCTGTTTGTCTATTAAGTATTGTTAGCACTGAAATGGCCACTAAAATAGTTATATCTTTTGCAAATTAACGTGTGCATGTGCGCACTTATATTGGTTGTCATTCTTCTATACATGCATGAACGCGTGCATGTAAGCTGAAGGGTATTACCCAGGAGCACTGGTAGGGAAACTGTCATATGTTATTATTCTTCTCTAAAATGCTATTTGCTGTGGGGGATGAAGAGAAACTGTAATCAAATAGTTTGTTTTGTAGGCACACATGCAACTCTGGTAATCATATATTTAAATGGAGGATCATTTCAAGGTTACTTAGCCTAGCTGCAATACTTTTGACTTGTATATGTCTCACTATTTATTTTTTAAAGGGTACATTTTTAACTTGGATCCCTAAAGTGGTATCTGTAATGCTGTACCTAAATAAGTGGCCACATTTTCAGAAATTAAGAGCACCTTCAGCTCCATTTGACATCAGTGAGATTCCTTTGCTTGTCTAATAGTAAAACATGAAAGTAGATGCAATGACCCATTATACACTCCACAGTAGCATTAAAATACTAATGTTGTTTAATGTCCTCTGCCTCTCAGATTGTCTTCATTCAGTATTATATTGATTCATCAGGAAGGCAGACCAGTTTTGACCTTGATAGGATGTGACAGCATGTTAGGATTCTGCTTTATTTTAGTCTCAAAACTACTAAAACCCATCATTTTGCATTCTCTGTTTCTATGTGAAAGCTTAAGTAGTTTTAATTGCTGCAGCAATTGTCTATCTGTTTGTTTATTCTTTTGTTGGTTTTTGTAAGAGAACGCACCCAAAATCCGTGGATGTCATCCAACTTGGCTGAGACTTACAGACACCAGATAGATAATTTTCCACATTCAGTTGTTCATGTTTCCCAGTTTATCTGTTCAGAATTATTTTTTTTAACACATTCTTAAGTTGTGAAGCTCTACTATTTGCTGGCCCAGGGAGATAGCAGATATGCAGAAGTTTTGAATTAGATTTAAAAAAAACACACAAAAAGCCAAACAGTAACTTTTCCCTTGCTTAAACCTGTTCCATCTAAGGAAGAACTCTAAATGTTTTCAAGCATTATCAAAACTTCTTGTTAAAATTTAGTTTGAAGGCTGTATTTGTAATGATGTTGACACTGTGGGGTTTTTTAAAAAATACTATATTATATATTTATTACCTGGGCTTTAGTGTCATTTAAAACACAATTAAAAAAAAGGCAGCTGTAATTTGTGCTACTCCTGATAAACAAGTGTTAATCCATTTCTGTGTTTGCTCTCTACCCTCCCCATTTTCTGTCTGTTTTTCGAATGTTTGACTGCATTTATGCTTTACCTTGTGCGAGAACTTATATAAGGATGGAAATAACCTCAGTCAGGGTAAGTCGGCATTGCTCCATTTCACTTGAGTAGGGCGCTCAGGAGCTGTCCTGTATCGTTGTGCACATGCAGTTAAAGCCATCAGCCCCTTTGTTAAAGATCAACCCTTCAGGCAGGCACTGTGTGTTTTGTCTGTGTCCATATGGCACCTACCAAATGTTTGTGTTGCTAGGGTGTAATACTAACAAGCATCCTAAAAATATAAATATGAATTGGAAATGGGGATTTTCTATAGGCACTCCACTAAGCTAAACAAACTGTATTAAGGCCACTAAAGAGCATAATACAGTAGGTTGGTGTCCTAGAAATGACTGGGGCTTTTGCATGCAGGATTATCTTGCAGTTTGCATCAGTCAGTAATGACACCTGTCTCGGCCTGCACTCTGGAAAGGTCTTAGCAAAGCACTCAGGGGAAGTTACAGAACTAAACACTTCCTCTCTGATCTCCTCAGTCACACTGCTGTCCCTGTCCCTACCTTTCTCCTGTCCCTGTCGATATCCCTCGCTCTATGGTGCTGCATCTGGGGACAGGAAAGAATAAAGTGATGTTACCAGATTAACTTCTGATTTTGCATTCCATGCAGAGCACTTCCTTACAGATCTTCTGGTATACAAAGCCTAACTTGATAATTCTGAAAAGGTTTATATTTCCTGAAGCATGAATCCCATGGACTCGTCATCTTTGTTATACATGCCCAAGTAAAAATTGATGTTCACGCTTCATTCAAGTGTGTAAATCCACAGACATTCCTATATTTTTGTGGGGATTTTTTTGGTTTGCTTCGGTGTTGTTTTATTTTTTTAATATGTGAGGTATTCAAAACACTCTTGAATTTACACCTAGTTCTGTAGGTTAGAAAACCTAAAACTATGATAATGTATTTTTGGTAGATGCCTCTTTTTCTGGGATGTGGATATAGTCCAAAACCCCCCATTTGGTTATTATCTCTGCAGCTTGGTTGCTTACATTTCCTAAACCAAAGGGAGATCACTTGTCTAAAAACCAGAATTGAATTGACATGAAACCAGATTATGGACCTCAGACATTTCCCATTGCATGAATAGTGGAATGTGTAAAGACATAGCAGGAATTCAATGACAAATTATAGATTTTTAGAGAAGTCAGATTTTGAAGGACATTATACTGTGCCAAATGCTTATTCTTACTCTCTGTTATTCATTATCTGGAACATATATGAGTTACAATAAGAAAAGTCTTGAGACAGTTGCATGAAGAAGACTTTTTATGAATAATTCGCTTAATGCCTTCAGAACCTCCCAAGGTAGTTCAGCTTGAGAATAGGGGGTCCAATAGCACAACATTTATTTTCATTTATTTCACTGATAGAATTGTAAAATATCCTGAGTTGGAAGGGACCCACACAGATCCTTGAAGTCCAACTCCTGGCCTGGCACAGGACAGCCCGAAGAATCACACCATGTGCCTGAGAACTTCGTCCAAAAGCTTCTTGAACTCTGGCAGACTTGGTGCTGGGGCCGCTTTCTTGGGGAGCCTGTTCCAGTTCCCGATGACCCTCTGGGTGAAGAACTTTTTTCTAATATTCAACCTAAACCTCCCCTGACACAACTTCAGGCCATTCCCTCAGGTCCTGTCACTAATCACCAGAGAGAAGAGATCAGTGCCTACCCCTCCTCTTCCCCTCCCAAGGAAGTTGTAGACTGAAATGAGGTCTTCCTTCAGTCTCCTCTTCTCCAGGCTGAATAGACCAAGTGACCTCAGCCAATCCTCTTACGGCTTCTCCTCCAGACCATTTACCATCACTGTAGCCCTCCTTTGATCTCTTACAGGTTTATACCTTTCTTGTGTTGTGGGACCCAAGCCTACATACAATATTCAAGGTGAGGCCACACCAGCGCAGAGCAGAGCGGGACCATCCCCTCCCTAACCCAGGTGGCGATGCTTTGCCTGATGCACCTCAGGAAACGGTTGGCCCTCCTGGCTGCCAGGGCACCATTGACTCATATTCAACTTGCCATTGACCAGGACACCAAGTTCCCTTTCTGTGGTGCTGCTCTTCAGCCTCTCATTCCTGAATTTGTACATGCATCCAGGGTTCCCCCATCCTAGGTGCAGAATCTGGCACTTTCCCTTGTTGAACTTCACAAAATTGGTTATCCCCCAGCCCTCTAATTTGTCTAAGTCTCTCTTCAGGGCCTCTCTGCCTCTGAGGGAATCAAGAGCTCTTCCAAATTTAGTATCAATGGCCAACTTACATTGAAGTCCTGCATCCAAGTAATTTATGAAGATGTTGAGGAGAACTGGGCCTCAGATGTTCCAAAGCACTGAAAAAATTATAATGAAAGATGGAATTGCAGTCTAGGGCTAAGTACACTTCGGCAGGTGTTCAGCTCAGGGTCTTCATATTTATGTCATATTTTTTTAGCTCTAGAATGTCTGGAGTCTCTATCATCAACATGTACTTAAAAGACCATTGTCAGACTTTGATTACAGAGTAGCCAGATCTCATAATATTTGATGCTTCTTGTATTTAATTATTAGCAAGATACTAAAATAAAACACTTAACTTGTCTTCTGCCTTCATGGCTGAAGAGGAAGGCTTAAAAATTAGGTGTCTTGGAAGTATGGGTCCAGAAGATAAAAATGTCAATATCATTTAAAAGAAACGAATCCCCGTTTTGGGGAGTTGTTGCTTATATCATATCCTGATATCTCAGTTAATCCTGAGAATGCAACTGGCTCTGTTGTGGACCCTGCATGGGAGAATTTAAGAAACTTCTCTCATTCAGTCTGCCTCGAATGTGAACCTTTCTGTGGAAGCTGCCATTTGAGCTCGTTATCAGAGAAGTTCTGTCACACTTTTGACTTGGGCCTGCTTGGGGTTATACTTGTCTGACCTCATGATGAGTAACTAGGGCTGATCTGAAAACTGTGGAATTTGGTAATAAGATATGTTTTCTGAAACAGGTCACTCAGGTGATGCTTTTACTCAAACTTCTTGAATAATTACCTTAATTATTTTTGTACTAATTGTGTTAATACTTCAATAGCAGTTACCTACGAAAGTACTGGTGCAGTAGTTTTATTTTACACTATAAAGTTGACAGAGTTGTCCTGCATTTGCTGAGAGCCTAAAGGGCCCACTCCTTTCTCTTAACCCTAACGACAGGTAGTCTTCAGAGTATCTGCTGATGTTTGCTTTCAGAATGACTCTTAATACTCTTCTCCTCAATGTAAAAAATTAACCAGTAAGTTTGGAATAGTCTAGAGTAATAATGGGAAACTGAATTTTTCACAGTGTTTCAGTATTGGGTGCTCTCCAGGTAGGACACAAGCTATACCCACTGTAGTTAATAAATGCTTCTTGGACTTGGATCAAGGACTTTAATTCTTCAGTGTCTTTCAGGAAAGTGTAACTCCTTTGCCAAAACAATTAGAAAATACTGTGGTATTCAGCTATCAGCTTTTGAGACATAGATCAAGATACTAAATTCTAGCACGTAACCATTTCTGTTTCTGTTTTTCTACTTTCCTGGTATGAAATAATATCAGTAGTCAAACATCTATGCCAAGGATATAAAAGCAAAGTGAGCTAAAATCACATTAATCAGTTTGTTGTAATGCTGTGAATGTTACGTCCCATTAAGCAGTTGAGTGAAGTATTTGAGCTCTGTATGCTGTGGCAGATGTGTTTGGGCTTGTTTGTTGACCAGGCAGCCTTTATTTTTTCTACTGTCTCAGATAAGAATCATTGCTTTCCCAGACTAGAGGAATAATTCACGATTAAGAGGTGCAATCTTTAAATGTAAACACTGTCATCATGAAAAAAATCATATCCAGTTTGAAACAGGAAGAGTTTGTATAAGCACTGAACTGGTGAGAAGGAATTCAGGTCTTGCTGTTAATTCACTGCCAGACCTCCCTTGAGGAGGCTGACAGTGTTTGATTTGTCTTGGGGCCAGCTCCCACCTTCTCCCAGTGCCCAGTGCTTTTGCCGGCTCTGCCACCAAGTCCAGCCACTGCTTGATCTCTCCATGCTGTGCTCGCTGGACTCCATGCTCAGGGTACTGCTAAAAACTCCTTGGTTTTAGGAGGATTTACTAGAGGTCACTCAAAGAAGTTACTGGATATGTGTGGTTTGTCTAGAGTATGGCTTCCCTTCATGAGTGAAGGGTCTGTTTCACTAGCTAGAAAACCATAATGATAATAAAAAAGCAAGTAGCAAAGTTTAGAGTTGGGAGAAATTCACATTTCTTTGTTAATGGTTTTTTTTTTCTTGAGATATGGTTTCATGCTATTCAGTGATATCTAAATGCTATAATAATGTCTTGTTTTTCTTGGCAAAAATAATAATTACATTGAAATTAGGAAAACTTAATACCTGAACTGCTGATAATACCACATAATATGAATTTGCATAAGCAATTTTTTCCCCTGACATTATGTGGGTATTTAGATATTTATTAGTTCAAAATGGCCTGAGACCTGTCTTCTTCAGTGGACATGCACAAAGCAGAATAGGCAGGCTTCTGACTTCTTAGGGCTGCACAGACCTTGGTTTTTTCCTGAAACAAACTGTTTGTTGTCTTCAGTAGAGATGATCGATAGGCCAGGTACATGTTCTTAAGACAACCAGCAGAGAAGCTGAACAAATTCCTTTTTCTTTTGTTTGAATACATGTTAACAGATAAATGCCAGATATTTCTCCTGTTCTCGTCATAAGGATAGTAAGAGGCAAATGTTGTTCCTGTATTGCAAGGTTGCGTTTAAAATTAGTTTTATCCGTTGCTGCAGCCTAGTAGGAAATACCTATCGGTGTTGTAAATTAGGGTCACTTGTTGTGTTCATGAGCCAACACCACAGTTGCATCTCATTTACAGCATATGGTTATGTGCTCTAAAAGGGAATGAATTTCAGCTCTTGTACTATCCTTCCTGTTGCCATTGCATCCTTCTGCACCAGCAGTGTGCACAGTGCTTCTTTAACACCTCTTGAGAAAGTAATGCATTTAACGGGAGTGCAGTTGGCATACGTAAAATAAAGGCAGCATATTTCTGGACAGGAACAAGGTCACCACTGTGCTGCTGCCTTCTCCTGTGCCAGAGTCCTGATAACCCAAGCTGGAGCTTCTGCTTCCCCCGTGGAGTCAGTGTAGTGGCTACTGCTGTGGGAACAGAAGGGACATGAACCTTTGGAAGCCACGGTTGCTGGTCTGACTTTGTACAGGGTCTGTACTTCAGCTTGGGGAGGCGGCTTTACTATAATGTATCTTAACTGTTAGCATACTTTGCCTAAAACGCCAGATCTTGGTGCGTTTTGAAAAGTGGATTTGAAACCTATAGTAGGTAAATGTTTGGGGGTAGTGATTTTTGATTAACTGAAGTCAAAATGTTTCACCGAGTTCATCATCATTATCTTGACACTCTGATCTACAGCACAGTCCTCATATTTTGCTGTTTGGTATTTAGTTACCTTTAGACAAAATTGACAAGTGCGCTTACGAGTCCTGAAGGGCATCAGGGGTTTTGTTTACTTATTCTGAAATTCAGATACTTCATGTCTGTGTGGGTTCTCATGATAGTTTTGTTTTGCTATTTTAGGAATACAATAGAAGCATCCTAGGGGGGATCAAATGGAAAACGACTGATTAAAGAACGTCAAAGTTTAAATCTGTGTGGCCTGTTTTTCCTTTCATTTAGATTGGCTTTGCAACTGAATTAGACCCCAACCTCTATAAGCTCATCTCACTGTGGTTTTCATCATGCTCTAATTTACTCTCATGCAACCCTAATGATGTCAGTGGAATGGCTCTGTGTGAAATCACAGTCAGGCCGAGAGCTTTTAAGCTTTCTGGAAGGTAGACTCAGGCATGTCATGAAACTGACACAGAAAAGGAAGAGAGATATGCTAAATGTAACACATAAAACAATAGTTTTACCTTTTTTGTACCAAACAAACACAATATACGGGTTAGATATACAACTTTTTTTTCTTTTTCATATTATACTAACTACAAACAAAACAAAAGGAATTTACCTAAATATGGTAAAAAAAACCCCACCAAGAACAAACCAAGATATTACTTTCTCAGTAATTGCAAAGTTTTATTCAGTTGCTTTTACTCTCTGTTTTAGTAATATGTATAAATTTTAAGGAAGATACTATGCTGCTAACTGTAGGCTGCTATTTAATCCTTCCATTTAGAAGTAAATTATGAAGTTTATTATAAAGTACGTGTAGAAGTTAATATCTGTGAATTTATCCACATTTTTATTTTGACTTTATTGAATGCTTCTGGCCATTTCTTAGAAGATACATACTTCTCACAAAGCATTGTATTTGGTGGTGGTTCAGTAACAATATTTTTCATGCTAAATGAGTGCAATTAAGTATGATATTACACAGTAATAAATTGTTTCTTTTGACTCTACTGAGAACAAAGTAAAGCTTGTAAAGAGGACAAGAAAGTTGGGAGTCTGTTTGTAACTAATTTGAACATATCCTGAACCGTATCCTAGGTTGCATCAAAAGAAACATAGCCAGCAGTTTGGGAGAGGTGATTCTCCCCCCTCCTCGTGAGATCTCACCTGGAGTACTGCATCCAGCTCTTGTGTCCTTGACATGAGAAAGACATGGACCTGTTGGCGCGAGTCCAGAGGAAGGCCACCAAGTTGATGTCCTTATGGATACAAACAGCATGTTATGCCCATTGGAACATATATGAGTGTTATGATGCCAATTGCTAGTGTCTTCTGAACCTGTATTTAGCTACCTAGTCATTGCATTGACAGCAATCAGCATATACCTGCACTGCTTGAGTATTATAAAGATGTTTGAAACAAACAAAAAAACCCAAACAAAACACAAGTGCATCACCGTTGATTTATTGATTTGTCTTTGCCTTAGGTTCCCTTAAACCAAAGATCTAATCCAGCTTCCATACTGTTCCAGCAGAATAAGATGGGTTTAGAGACTGGAAGCACGTTGGGGGTCTTCTTTTTATTAAGAAAAGTGCACCAAGTTCCATGCTATTCTGCCTCCCCATTCTGCAGAGGGGTTGCATCAGGGCAACTGGAACAAATACAGACAAAGCCTTATAAAATGCATATTCAGCTTGCAGAGCTTCTGCTGAAGCTTATTATCTGGTGTGAATGAGCTGAAAGAAGGTGGGTTTTTTGTATTTGAAATGTTTTCATATTGTATTTTTCTGATTGAGTATGAATTGGATGAAGACGAAGTTTTTTTTCTGGCAATTTGTGGCAAATCAAAATGCATGCACCTTACGGGTGCTGCTGGAGACCAATGTTCTTGTTACATCCTTAATTAATAGCAGTGAAGTGTTAAGGGCTCTGGGAAGCCTGTCAGGTTTTTCTGTTCCAGAGCAGGAGACTGAGCACTGATGTTCCTGGCAGTGGGAATTATTAATTAGGATTATTTTGGAGCCTTACATTAGGTGAAAATTAGATGGACCTGAGAAATTTGAAATTTATGAGGTTCAATTAAATAGCACGTTCAACAGAAACTTTCTAAATGCTCGTCGTTGTGACTACTCTGCTTTTCAGTATGGACAAGTGAACAATCTCCTAGGTGCTTTCTGTTGTGCACATGTATGCCACCATGGGGTGAATAAGCTCCTTAAAGGAGCATGCCTATTTGTGTTTTTCCAGTTATTGTGCAGCTGTCAGATCTACTGAAGGAACTTCACTGGGTTTTGCTCTTATTAGTTGTTTGCAAAGTGTGATTTTGATTACCTCTGTGTCAGGAGGATACTCTCTCACGGTTGATATGCAGATTCAGGCTGGAAGGAGGTCTGTTTTTAAATTTCCAGCTTGGTCAGCTGGAGCTAGCTCAGAGCAGGTTGCTCAGGACTTTATCTCCATGGACCACAGAGCCTCACTGGGTGCCCTGATCCACTCCCTGCAGTCCTCTGAGTGAGAAAGCATTTCCTTTCCTGAAACAATATCTCTTGTTTCAGCTTCTGCCCATTGTCTCTCATCCTCCCACCATGCTAGTGAAGAAACCAGCTCCGTCTTCTTACTGGCCTCCCTGTAGCTGCCAGAGGGCTGTAGTTAGGTCCACCTGAAACCATGCCTGCCCCAGGCTGAACCAGACACCATCCCTCCCCTTCTCCTTACAGGGCAAGTGATCAAGACATGGATTCTGTATGTGTAAGGTCCCCTGCTTGAGATATTCACATTGCACGTTGCTATCTATATGCTAGTGCCTTAGTATTAGAATTTTTAATAAAAACACCGAATTGATTTCTTGCACTATCATTAGCAAGATATCCTGTTCCTTGAGTGGAATGGAGTTTCCCTTCACTGTGTTTCAGATGTCCCTGGAGGTAGTTTGCAGTCATTCACTTATATAAAAGCTGTGATGAAACCTTGAAGAATTTTTTTGATTAATAATATAGATAAGAACTGCTGGATTTAACAAGGAATATATTAAATGTGAACAGTGTTTAGTCACAGCATGGTTCTTGGGAATATTTGGATATTGTAGTGGGTTGACCCTGGCCAGATACTGGGTACCCACTAAAGCTACTCTCTCACTCCCCTCTGCAACTGCACAGAGGAGAGAAAAAAAACTCAAACAGCTAAGGATTCATGAGTTGAGATGACAGCTGGGAGAGGTCACTTACTGATTACCTTCATGGGCAAAACAGACTCAGAGTGGGGATATTACTTAAATTTATTACTAATAGGATCAAAGCAAAAGAGTGAAAAATAAAATAATCTTAAAAGCACCTTCCTCCCATCCCTCCTTCCTTCCAAGTTCTCCCTCCTCCCCTGCCCCCAGCAGGGAATGGGGATTATGGTCAGTTGTTGTTTTTGCCTCTGCTCAGGGAGAGGAGTCCTTTCCCTGCTCCCGTTGGGTCCCTCCACGGGAGACAGTCCTTGATGGACCTCTCTGGTGTGAGTCCATCCCACAGGCAACAGTTCTTCATGAAACTGCTGTCCCATGGGTCACTCCGCCAGGGGTGCAGTCCTTCACCAATGAGCTATACCAACGTGGGTCCCCCACAGGTGCCACAAGGCCTACTCGAGAAAAACCTGCTCCAGTGTGGGCTCCTTTATCCATGGGCTGTAGGTCCCTGGCAGGACCCTGCTCCATCTTAGGCCTCCCACAGGGTTACAGGCTCTTTCATGCATTCATCTGCTCCCCAGTGGTCCTCCATGGGCTGCAGGGGCACAGCTGCTCCACCACGGTCTGCACCACGGGCTGCAGGGGCCTCAGCTCCGGCACCTGGAGCATCTCCTGCCCCTCCTTCTACACTGACCTCAGTGTCTACCTGGTTGTTTCCATGTTCTCACTCCGCTCTTCCCTGGCTGGAACTCTTTCTGCCCAACAACCTTCTGTTCTTAAATATGTTATCACAGAGATGTTACTATTACTCCTGATTGGCTCGGCCTTGGCCAGCAGCAGGAAGCCCATCCTGGAGCCGGCTGGCATTGGCTCCACCGGACAGGGGAAGCTTCTGGCAGCTTCTAACAGAAGCCACCCCGCCCTCCGCTACCAAAACCTTCCCACAGAAACCCACTACAGATATCCAGTACATGTGAAATTTCCTATAAGGAAGTATCTTTCTCTGCGTTTTCTTATACAGAAGAATATATCTGTCAAAATCAAGATCTAGGCAGTTTAATTAGAATTGTATTCCCACAGGGGAACAGAAACAAACTCTTGGTGTGAGCAGCTGTGGACTTGATGAGCCCAGAATATCTTCCAATGTTCAGGCTTCTTGCAAAAATATTATTTCTGGGAAAAAAAATTGATGCTAGGAGGTGGTAAGGGCAGGAGTTTATCCAGCAGGGCCCAGTGATAAAAAAACCTTTTTGTGTGACAGGGAAATATTTTCTCTTTACAAATATATATATATAAAACAAATATATATATATTTAAAACAAATATATATTTTATATATAATACAAATATTTATATATGAAACAATAATATGAAAAAAACTGTACCTTTGTATTTCAGATGAGAAATGATGGCCAATCTGAATTATAATCTCAATGAAAAATGCTTATTTCTTTCACTGGGAAAATTCTCATTAGTTTGCAGGATTAGGGTGTGAATTAGGACTAACACCATGGTTATGTTTAAGTAAATGGTAAAGAAAATAATTTATTGCTACCAAGAAAAAAAAAAGAGGAACAAATATAAAAGTATAGTAGCCTACTAGGCCTTTTAAAAAACTAATTGTCAGAAAGTAAAATTAGCATCTCGCTTCTGTCTAAAGAGCAGCCACCATGTATCATAAATGCTTGAAGTTAAGCCTCACTTGCCCCTGGCTGTTAGGTAGGAGGACAATTATTTGCTTGCAGACCACCACTGCCTTTCTCTTCATGGCAGCATCACTCTGATTTTGATATATGATAAAGCCCGTCATTCCTAAGACTTGTTTTCAACTGATTGAATTGTTTTCATTCACTTTATTATCCATGTTTTTTTACATTTTTCCATTTAAAACAGTTGGCCTTCAAGGATTTTTTTTTAATGTTTGTTTTTTTTTTTTTTATGAAATTGATTCCCCCCCCCATTATTTTTCATAGTATTTTCCTATCATGGAAAAGAAACGTTACATAAATAATACAAGAATTGAAAAGTCGTGCTTAATCACTGGGGCTGATAGGGAGAGCAAAACTGTAAATAAAAAACCACCCACGATTTATGAATTGACGATTTTCCATTCATGCAAAAAAATGCTTGGGAGCATTTAGTTAAAACCTGTGTGGTTATGTAATTAAAGACTGATCTTATCACATATGTAGAAAGGGAGAAAATAAAATTTGTACAGGCATGATTATATCTGGCACATGTAACTTCTGAGTTGTCTTGGCAATGACCATAGTATCATACGTTCCAGGACATATGTTCCACAGCACAAACAGATTCTACCTGTTTCTTTCACTTTTCCAGATGCCAGTTAGCAGTTTTTCCCACCTTCGTGGTACATGCTCTCTAGATAATTCACACCTTTCTTCTTTCCTCCTCCTCCCTTTAACCCAGCTTTTGTCCCTTCTGTGACTGAAACAGAGAGCTAAATCTAGCCATCATCATGGGGATGGGAGGAAAAATGGGGATAAGTGTTGAGCATGCAGTTTCTTTGTAGGACTACTTGGAGCTGAAGCAATTAGGAGCAGTAGAAATTGATTTTCCCCCCTATATTCCCCAAGCAGCAGTGTGTTCAGCCACTCTTTGTGGGAACAGTTTGTGCGCAGTCTGCTCAGTGCTTCGTGAAGGTAATGAAGGTGGGTTGTTGGAAAGTCTAAGTGCTAAAATTTAAGTGTAGGTGAGAATTTGATAAGGCTTGTAATTTGGACAAATTAAGATAGACTTTTGCAGGGATAACCAGAGCTCTGCTTCTTGCCAACTGTGTAACTCTGAAGGTTGTGTTCATTCGTTCATGTATCGAGAAAAAAGTGAAGAAGCAGCCAATCTAAAATTAAGAGCCTTTGCATCACAAATAGCTTGTAGATAGATAGACAAAAAATATTTCTATTTCCACTGGCTTGTTAAAGCATTGTTTGCTGTAAATCATAGGCTTGTTTGTAGTTCTTCACTATCTGTAGCACTTTATCAGTTTCTTTCCTAGATACTGCTATCTTTCTGTGCTTGAGCAATTATGCAGTCTTGCAGGCCTTGATAGCACTTAGTTACCATAACAGTTGTCAATGAATCAAGTTTTTACTGTTACTACTCTGTAGTATCAATGTTAACTTTTTATTTCCATAATTATGCTGCTTTTAAAATGTCTTCTCTATTTGCACTGTTGATTTTACATAGATAATTTTACCTCATTTGGAAGTTCATGTTTTTGTGGTAGATGTACAGGACAGGTTGGAAAATAGGACTGTAAAAGTCTTGTAAGTAATTTATTATCTGCCTTTATATGGTACCATACAAGTAAAATGCTGTGAAGTCCTGGGTGATCGCTTCAGAGCATTGATCTGCCTAAGGGTGAATATTTTCCTCGAAGTTCAGCCTAAATATATTTGTATCCCATCACAGCTTTCTTCTCTCTTGCTTTTGCATGAATTTTAATTAAAGGAGTTTTTTCCTTTCCTGGTGCTCATTCCTTTCCCTAATATATTTGCAATGAGCAATTACAATCTTTCTGAGGGTAAGCAATCTACACCATTTTAGTTTTCTCTCAGATCAACTCTTCAGCCTATTGAACTCAGTGTCTGTTCCAGATGCTCACATTTTTTGAACATGTGTTGCCAGAACTCTATATAATACTCCATGTGTGTTCTTACTGTGTCTGGTACAATAATTTTTATTCTCTGCTTCAGCTGGGCTCATCTCACCTGCTAGCATCATGAGATTTCATTTGCCTGTTGTCACACTAGTAGCTGATATCTTTCCTGTAGCAGAACTACAAAATTGTTTGTTTCTCTACTTCTTGATTTCTATATAGTGAGTTTCGGGCTCACAGCAGAAGTTCATGTTACTATATAGCCTTGCATTTTAAGCTGCTTAGTAATAGTAATCTTCTTTTCAGTCTTCAGTCAGCTCTATTTGTTTAATTTTCAAGGTATTCTGATTCTGTTGTAACTGTGTTTCCCAAATATGAGTCACTGGCAAACTCTACAAGCACTGTTGAGATTTTACTGTCCAAATTATGGCTGAAATATTTAAGACTTAGGCTTAGACTAGTCTTTGAGGAACTCCAACATATTTTTTCCTGCTTATATAATCATTTAAAGAAACTCCTTCATCAAAAGAGCCCTGTTTTTGACTTCTGCACAGTAACTTGCTTTGTGAGTAGTTTTAGTGGTAGATAATGGAATACCTTTCTGACTTAGGTACTGCTCAGTTTAAATATGTCAGAATTTGTTACATATCGCACAGCAGAGAGGTGTCACTCTAAAATGCTAGTGGTATAATATTTTAAGTGAGACACTTGTTTGGAGACACTTAGGAAAACAAAGGAAAACAGATAAAGGTATGAAACCATCGTAATGTGCCAAAGTATATTCAAGGCTTCTGTGAAGGCTGGCATTCAGAAACAGCAGATGGTTGTGACTTTGAGCGGAATAACCACATGATCTAAGGCCATGTATATTTGTGCAAGACTTCTCTTGAAAAAATGTATGCATATAGAGGTTGCAGGCAGTTCTTTGCTCCTGGCATGTCTTCAGCACCTCCATAGATACCAACCGTCATCCTGTTTCTTGAATGTTTTAAGTATTTTTTTGTTTTAGAAGGATATGATAGATTTTTATAATAATTAGTTTTAATTTTTATCGAACAATGAAACGTAAGAGTTAGCAGTTCCCCAGAAGTGAGTTTTTATATGTACTCATGTGTATTTTTATTTCATTACATTTCACACATGGAAGAGTAATTAATTTGTAAGGTCCTGATTTGAACCTGAGTTTGAAGATATTTGGTCATGTGTATGATTTTATAAATATAGTGAAATATTCTTAAACTTTTATAAGTAGCAGAGCACATTTCTTACTAGTAATACAGAACAATTTTCTGTGAAATCATATAGTCAAAGAACAGGCAAGGCTTGAAGGGTCCTTGAACTTGTTTAACCTTTTGGGGGAAAGGGAGCCTGGGTGAGATTATCTTTTGTCTTGTCAAATGGCATTTTGAATATCTCCAATGATGGGGACTCTGCCATATGCTAGAGGAAGTTGTTCCAGTGAATGATTGTTCTTTACTGTAAAAAGTCTGTTCCTTATATCAAGATGAAACCTCTTCCAAGGCAACTTTTACCCATTACCCCTTGTCTTCTCCATGTAATTTCGTATGAAAGTAGAATCTCTGTTCTCTTTGTAGCCACCCTTACTCCTTTCATTTACTTCTAGTACCAAACTTATTGAGTTGAAAATAACTGAGTATCTGATGAAACAATTCATCATTCAATTCTAAATGTGTTTAAAATTATCATGGCTACAAGTATTCAAAAATAGAATCATAGCATCACAGAATATCTGGAGTTGGAAGAGACCCACAAGGATCATCAAGTCCAACTCCTTGCCCTGCACAACACAGCCCATATGCCTGAGAGCCTTGTCTAAACTCTTCTTGAACTCTGTCAGGCTTAGTGCTGTCACCACGTCCCTGGGTAGCCTGTTCTAGTGCCCAACCCTTCTCTGGGTGAAGTACCTTTTCATAATATCTAACCTAAACCTCTCCTGGCACAGCTTCATGCTGTTCCCTTGGGTCCTGTCACTGGTCACCAGAGAGAAGAGATCAGTGCCTCTTTCCCTCAAGAGGAAGTTGTAGACTGCAGTGAGGTCTCCCCTCAGTCTCCTCCAGGCTGAGCAGACCAAGTGATCTCAGCCACTCCTTGTATGCTTCTCCTCTAAAGCCTTCATAGCCCTCCTTTGGATGCTCTCTAATAGCTTTATATCTTTCTTGTACTGTGGCGCCCAGAACTGTACACAGGACTCCAGGTGAGGCTGCTCCAGCGCAGAGTATAGTGGGAAAATCACCTCCGATGGTCAGCTGGTCATGCAATTACTATTACATTCTTTCCTTTAGGTAGACTTTCATAGAGCTTCATGTCTACAATATGTGTAGCTATAATAAAAATTATCTCTAGAGCAAAACTGCCCATAGTTTCCGTAGGATAAATAGAAGATTTTACATTTTTTTAAATCTTTGGTTAACTATTTTCATGTCACTGAACGGAACTGAGATGTGATTGCAGAATGTGTTTTATGTAAGACAAGAATCATTATGTATATTTTGGTTTTCTGCACAGATTTATTTATAAACTACAGGTGTTGCACCATCATATCCTGATTTAATCCATTGAACAGCATGTGCCCAGTATGTCTCCATTAGTTTTGATTTATTTCAGTAGATTCTGAGCTTTTTCATGTCCAAGTCAATTTTTCCACTACTTTTAGGCTATTAAAGTCCTTGTGGTATAGAAGAACAGTAATCTTACCATTGGTAGAAATTTGCTCCATGTGGTGCATTTGGTGCAGTGCATTTACATTTCTGTGTCTTCTGAAAGAGAAACATTAAACGTTCAAATTCAGATTAAATTCTGACATTTTTGCACCAAGTCCCTCAAGGTGGTAGTGCATAATGTTGTGAACAGTCCTATTAATGTCATATAATATTAACAAATCTACTGCAAATCAGAGATGACTGTTACCATAATTTGCCTACCTGACAAGGTTGGCTTCAGGAGAGCAAGACTACCCATAGTTTTAGGAGTTCATGTAAGTGCCATACAGTGGGTAAAAGATGGAATCAGAGCCTATGCTTTCCATTTTCAAAGATCTGCTATCTGCAGTCTGATCTCATAGGTATTTGTTTATAACTGCTTGTTAAGAACCCTTTTTGACTGTGGAATGACTGCTTAAAGCTCTAACAAAGATACTTATATACATACTGGTACTGATCTAGATAGATTTCAACATTTTTAAAGATCTTCTTTAAATGATTTGGTGTAAGTACTGCTTGTCTTTAAGACTTCTGTTAAAAATTGGATTTATTTTCAATAGGGCATTTTTTTTTTTCAATCTGACTTTATAAAAGCTTTGAGGGAATGGACCAGCAACGCACAAAGGTTATTGTGCACAAGGTTTTCATGTCAACAGAAAGAATGGCTACATAATGTGTTAATGGCAACATGATGTCAGCTGCAGAACTGCAATGAACTGTAAAAAAAAGAACAAAAAATTGTTTAGTTTTTTTTTTATTATGGTCGTTGCAGATGCTACTGTAGTAGATAGAGTTTACAGACTAGAGTGATTTTTCATCAGTGCCTTTAACTGTTTAAGTCTTTAAGAAAAAAATCATTCTTCAACTGGTGTGCCTGTTTGTTAGCATGGATGGATTGAAATATGAATGAAATGTAGAATAATTATTATTGAAATTCACTGGATTTTCTAGATTTCTATCTGATTTTTTCAACATCCAAACCATCTCTTTAAGTATAAAACTAAGGAAAATAAGTTATTATAAGGAAAAATGCAAAGTTGAGTCTGATCAGTTACATCAGGTAGTTTTCACCTGATGTAGGAAAAGATTTGTGTGTGAACACCTAAGTTCCCTGTCACCCATGTCAAACCGGTGAATTAACAGACACCTGTAGAGCAGCAACTCCTGAATCAGATGGCGCTGAAGCCACCGCACATGATCAACTCAAATGTGGAGTATCCTGATTTTAGTTAATATCTTCTTCAGGGCGCTGCTTTTAAAAATGAATTAAATAAGCCTGTAATGGTTTTCTAACAAGTATTGTTTTCATTTCTGACTGTATTCAGTTGAGTGCAGATACTATGAAAGTGAGTAATAGATGAGTAATATATTTACATCGCATGGAGATCAAGCCAGCAGTTAGTGGAGATGATGAGAATAATAGTGCAGCAGCACAGGCAGATATACAGTAAACATAAAATGCATATACATTCACTGATTGGTTGTGAATACATTCTGCTTATACATGTAGAGAAATGCAGCCCGTCCAGGCAAATACAGTGCATAACAATTTAATTTCAGTTTGATTTTTTTAGTCATTCAAAACAAAAAAATAGAAGCAAGCATGCTGCAAGGACTGGGCACAGGAAAGAGGCACAAAGTCAAAAAAATTACATTTTAGTCATATCTTCCAACCCACTGCAGGAATCCAATTGTTCTCATTCATTTCTTTAAACACTAAGGGAAGCCTTCTGATCAAAGATCAGAGCAGTTATGGGCAGCACAGTTGTGTCCGGACTATGTCCTGGCTTCTAAGGATCGAGATCACTGTGCTCTGTTCATGCTCTGTTCCTTTCTGTGAAAACCAGAGCACAGGAAAGTGCAGGATGATGCAGGAACATTTGACATGTGCACATGAGAATATGGGCACAACAGGGCATTACCTTGGATTTAAGGACTGGAAGTCTCCCAACTCCCACAGAATAAACATATGCTATGACAATCTAGCTGCTGCTGTGAGGTGGATCCAGCAGCCTGAGTTAAAGCATGCACTCTCTGGTGCTGTCTAGATTTTTGGTTTTCCAGATTTCAAAATTTTAAACTGCTTGCACAGTCCACAGCAAGTGCTTCCATAGAGACCGATTGCTGATTGTGCTTGCAATAAATTGATGGAGAATAAAAAAAGACACATTGATTTGTTCAGTTTGTTCTTCATTCTAATCAGATATTTTTAAAATGCAACTTTCATTAAGTTGAGTGATAAATTTAATCATCCTTTGTATCTTTTTAACTAGTGGGTGGATAGACATCTTCTCTCTCTTAGAAGTAAAGGAAATCAATAAGAAATGTGTAAAATGAAAATACACATTTTGTAAATACGTTTCAGTTAGACAGTAAGAGCAGAAAGTCCTAAGCAGCGTGCCAATTGCTGTCCAGCAGCGCATGACACTGCAGGCAGTGCTTCTACAGCTGTGAGCCTGCTTCTCCACACTTCAGTTTCCTGTAACTATTCCACCACTGTGTGCTTGCAATAAATGTATGTGTGTGGATTTCCTCTATTTCCACTCTTCCAAATCACATAAAACCTTTGGCTCCCAAATGACTGCACTAAGGTTACCTCTAGATTGGGCAGCGGTATATCCTGGTGTAAACCCCAGAATGCTGATCTCCATCATTTTCTCTAGTAGGGGTTTGGCTAAGGATTAACTTGTTGCCTTCTAGTCCTTGTTTCTGCAGAAACTGATGGGGAGCAGACTGGTGCTCAGTGGTGGAGCAGGCTACGACTGGTGTGTAGACCTAGATCTTAAAGCTTGGAAATTTAAATAAACGATCTGTTACTGTGAACATCTCACTGTCTCTGATAACACATATTCAGTAGAAGCCATATATCCAAAAGCCACACTTTGACAAATCCTGTCTTTCTCCTCCAAATATAAAAAATGGATGAGTCCTACATACATGAGGCATTTAAAAATACATTCCCATTCTTTGTATCAGTACTGATAAGCATTGTTGTCAACTGAGCTGCAATGGCTGCTGAAATCAATTTTTCCCTCTTATTTTGCTTCCACTGCCCATAATATCCTTTTGTTAATCCTAAAGTGTATAGTGTTACTAATAAACTCAGCAACTTAGAAACAATATATTAATTTTAGAGTTGCCACCAAATTTAATTTGTTTGTTTTTAAAAAAACCACAAAACTGTCCTGGTATTGTCCCATAAAAACATTAACTGGAGATTTAAAAGAAAAGCAATGAACCTGCATTGCCTCTGTGCAATACTCCTAATTGGGGTAATCCACGTGTTATGGAAGTGTTGATTAAACTATGTAGCTTAAAGAAATTGCTTCTTTTCATAAACAGAGTTTCCATGTTATTGCTTTGACTCTGCAAGCTTTTCTACAGCTGTTTTAAGTTAAAAATGTCTTTAATGAAGATGGAAATTGCTATATAACCTAACTTATTGAAAGCTTTAGAGAATATATAAATTTTCCAGTGAGGTGCTATTCGTGGCTTTCTGTGCTGTGTTGTATTCTCAAGTGACATCTTGAAACATTGCAGCTGTTTTTGGCACACTTTTCTGCACTTCCGGGTTGGCTAAGTGTATTCCTAAAGGCGTCAAAAACCTGGAAGACAAAACGAAACAAAAAGCTCTGGTGTTTTTAAGGCAGAACTCCCAAAGCCAAAGAAAACAAAAAAAAAAGGATCCTGAAAATAAGGAACTGTGAGGAACTTCAACTGAATTTCACTGAAGCAAGAAACAAAAAAAATCTCCACAATACTTGATCACTGAGAATCAATTAAGATGCATTTATTAGACTTGTGTGAACCAAGCTCTGTCGTGACTCTCACTCTGTGTATGAGCCTGCTCTTTGTGTTACCTTGCAGCAGAACGCTGTGTTTGCCACCCTGCACTGCAGCTGCCTTCCCACCGTCCTATCCCCAAGCGCCTAAGGCAAGAGGTGCTTGATGTGCCATCTGCTACTGCACAATACACACCTGTCAACATGATACTAGACATTTTAAAATGTATGCATGCTGAATATTCCATCAGAATATTCATAACTGTATGAAGATACATGGCTAGTTTTGTTCATTGATCAAAATAATTTGTTCTAAATGTTTTATAGTAAATATGTCCAATTACATTTGTGGGTTTTTTTCCTAGTCAGTTAAAAGTGAAGTCTGTTGCTGATGCTTTAGTAGAGAAAACGTTTGTAATAATATGAAGATATTTCCAGCCAATTAAAGAAAGACATCTGGTTAAATAATATGCAACCTTCTTGCAACATTTCTTTCAGATGCAGAATGATATTTTCAGAGTCATCATGTTTTACAGAAACCGAAATTTGAATTCGACCTGTATAGCAATAAATTTACAATAATGTCATAATACAAGTGGGCCTTTTATATTCTCATTTCAATAGTGTGTACTACTCTGTACATAACACATGAATCTCCACACAGAGCGTTTCCTATCTACCTTCATTCTACTGGAGGAAAGAAAAAAATCTGATAAATAATCTGGTGCTCTAATGAAATCGAAAGTATCACATAATATCAGAAAATTGAGTATGTTTCAGGCTGATCTAGGTGCACTCTAAAAAATCTGTGCATCCTTACATATATTTCATCCCTCTTGTGAAAGCATTCAAATATATTATTAAAAGCTGAGTGGCCTATATATCTGTTGACATTCATTGCTTGCTATTTCTTCTACTTTACTCTTTGAGTTGCAAAGCCGAAAGACATCTGTGTCCTGCAATAGAGTATGCAGTGATGAACCAAAGTGGTTGGTTTTAAAAGCTGTTTTCCTTTATATGTATGACAGCCTAGAGAAGGGTTATGCCATTCAGCTCTTTTTATGCTTACTGATTACTAACTATATTGTTACAAAAGCACTAGTGAGAAGGCTGCATCAGTTTTTACAGCCACACACATCTTTCTGCTTTAGGATTTCAGCAGTGTAGTTGCATTGTCCCAGTCACCGGATGAATTATTCAAGCTCTTGACATCAGAGATTTCTGCTAGCGGATTGGCTGGTGCTCAGATAATATAATCTTTCCACAGGAAAACAGTGGAGAAGGATGATGGCAGTGAGACCAGCAGAACTGCTACTTCCAATACAGCTAGCCTTGTCTGGCTGTTGCATTTCTGCGAGAATATATAAAGATGTTTTTAAGGTTTGGCTTCATGTGAATTCTCTGATAAGAGACAGTGGAGGGTTTTGTGTAAGAGGCCTGCATTTCCAGTGAAGGAAAGAAATTGGATCATTCTTGAAAAATTACTTCTGCTTGTACTCTAAGGAAACGCTGCACATGAGACAGGGTTAGCAGTCAGTAGCAGCAGCAGCAGCAACAGAGCAGCAGCAGCGGTGCTTATGGCTCGCTATAAAGGTGATGGTGGCAGAAATGTTACATCGTTAAATGTGCTTCCTGAGTTCTTTCAGTACCAGCAGGGTAAGTGTTGCGAATACGGAGCTGACAGTCCTTTCAAGTGGGGAGAGCGTCAGAAATTGTGTGACACACACATCTTGTGGGTATAGATAAACAGTATCTCTGCAGCGAATTTACATCAGATCAATGAAAAAAACATACTTGTTTCCAAGTAAATTTGTGAAAAGCATATTTACAATTTTTAAAATCAATTGCACTATTTGTGTTATGTTCAGACATAGA
The DNA here is from genome assembly GCA_013396775.1 of Cephalopterus ornatus. Classification (NCBI taxonomy): domain Eukaryota; kingdom Metazoa; phylum Chordata; class Aves; order Passeriformes; family Cotingidae; genus Cephalopterus; species Cephalopterus ornatus. The sequence goes on from VZRE01009678.1 coordinate 77,143, forward strand.
TTTTATGGTGGTAAAATCTGTTCCTTTTAAGCCTGTACAAAATAAGTTATAAAAATAAGGAAACTTTATTGTTAGTAGTTTTAGTTGGGCTTATAAAGAATATATTGCTCACATAAATTCCCTTGAAACAGATTATTTTGCAAGGCTGTTTCTGCTGTTTGTTGACATGACTGAAACTAGGTATGTCTTCTGCTGGTAAACTGTCTCTTCAGAAGCTGGAAGCTGGTTCTCTGATTTCCAGTTGTTGTCAGAAAGGTGTTTTGTAAATCACCAAGATGCACTGGAACTACAGATTAGGGAATCATTCTCACTCATTTCTTTGATGAGAAGTTTGACTTCTAAAGGCCCAGTATGTTTATTTTGGCATGTCATTGTCATATCAGGGTTGCTGGGGAATTTTAAGTTACAGATGTGTGAATGAGGGCAGAGCAGGACTGATTCTTCGTGTGCTTGATCTCTATCCCTATACCTCCTCACGCACAACCAGATAGAGGTGTGCAAGTACTTCCATGAAAATTAATTTGGCTACCTATATATGTAAATGCAGAGCACAGCTGACATTTACTTTATATCATAAGGAAAGCATCTTCATGGTTAGAAACCATACAGCGAGAAGTCTGTTTGCCACAATGTAGAAACAATTGTCACATACACAGTCAAGACACCCCCCCTGCCAAAACCAGTCAGTGTTGAATGAAGCACAATGCAGTATTTTGCGTGATATTTTTCATAAATTGCCTGTGAGTGCAACAAGTAGATCCTGAGAATGTAATGAATGTTTAAAAATTATATAAGACAGCCTGCCCAATGATATCGAAGGAAAATAAAGAATGCAAACTTATTTTCTTAAGCATGAAGTGTGCTAATCTGGCAATAGATGCTGGAGAGTATATGTATCTTTTTTCCCTCTGGTATTTCTTGTATGTGAGATAGCATTTATATGTAAAGAAAATATCCTTGAGTTTTAATGCCCGGACACTCTTGGGGGGCTCAGGTATGGTCAGGGAGCCATCATTGTTCCACTGAAGATAACATTTTGGCCTAAGAATTTTGTTTGGTGATTTGTATCTTTATGTAACCTCATTGTGAAGCAGTGTTGCATGAGTGTAAACCAGGAAAATGATATGCAGTGCACGAATCACTAGCAAATGCAGTAACTAAAATTAGATATTACATCTGTAGGTTTTGGGATGAGCACACGTTGTTATAAAAAGTGATTATTTAACAGCAACTGTATTTATTTGAATTTTCTGTTGGAAAAGAAGGTTCTCATTCAGAACTGGTGATAGTAATAGCATGATTTGTTTTTCCATGAAATAGATACTCCCTTCTCTTTTTGAAAGAAAAATCTCCATCCTAAATACTTGAATGCTTCTGTTGTGAAATTATTCCATGTGTCAGAACTGATTACCCACAAAGAAGGGACAGGACTTTGTGGATGGGTTATAGTGCTGTGATTTTCCTCCCTCCACAGCCACGACCCCTGCTGCTGAAGTTGGAGGAGCTCATTCAGGAACTATTTTTGTTTATGCATCTGGCAGCTGTCCCTCAGGGACTATCTGACAATCAGTGAAATTCACTATAAATCAGACAATGGCTTCAAGAAAGGAGTAAGGGGGGTAGCAAGTAGCATATAGAAACTGCCTGAATTAGCTAATGGCTCCTTCCTGGCAGGATCTCCCAGAGGACAAATAAGTTTGATAATGCAATTTCAAATCTTTAATTCAACATTCTAAACATTTTCAGATATACATGCTAAGAGTACTTTTTTCTAAGTCCCTAGCTGACTTTCAACATAAAAGCAACTTGACTGTCAGAAACATGGATTCTAGTTAAAAAGTACATGGAAGTTCTAGGTGTTCACATTTTGGGTAAGTATAGGATGGATTTAGAAGTCAAATGTACTTTGGCATTCAGGATTTGAAATCATGTCTAACTGGTCATTAGCTTTTTGAGACTTGAACTTTGACATGACACTCTTCAAATAATCAAGTATCAGAGCATTATTGTAATAAATAAGAAATATTTATTACAGGCAAAATTGGCTGTCTCAAGAAAATATAGTGAGAATATGAGTCTTCAGTAAATCTGAAAGTATCCAGTGATGTCTAATCAAACTGATTTCCTTTTATTTTCAGATGAGCAAGAGTCAGTCCAGAAGAGGACTTTCACAAAATGGATCAATACTCATCTGGCTAAGGTAAAATGTGGCTTCGAAATTGATTTTTTTAAAAATCAAACTTTTTTATCTATGCCTATAACCGACCCTGGAGTATAGAATATATCAGATTTCTCTGAGCAGTATTTCATAAACTTAAAAAGGAACTCCCATCATCTCTTCAAGATTGAGAATGAATCTCAGCATGATAGTTGTCAGCTGCAGAAATGCAAATGATTTCCAGAGGCAACTACCCAGCTCCTTCGGCCAAAACTGAAGGGTAGCACAGTAATTGCTAATTCAGCTGCAGGAAATATTTGAAACCGCTTTATCTGGAATAGAAATATAGCCTTATTACATACAATATATTTGAGTAAAACTCAAGTCATTTCTTGTCTAGTCTGATAGAGGCATCTTGAACTGGTTAAAGACATAAATAGTGCTTTGTGAATTCAGTGCTAATTTAATTACGTGATGTATCATGAAACTATTGTTGCTACTTATTAGCACAACCTAAAACTAATTTTTTGGTTTTAGAAGAATAAACACAGTGGTTTACACACACTTTTAAAAGTATTAAGCTACAACTTGTACCAATTGTATATGAAAACGTAAGCAGTGAGATTTAATTTGGCACTTCCTGGAGTTCTCACACAGCCCAGATCTAAGCATAGTTATCAATTCGTCCAGTAGATTAAGATTTTAAACTCCAGAGGTGCTTTTTAAATGCGTATTTTTGAAACATGAAGATCAATGAACTTGAGTAAGGAATTGAGTAAGGAAAGGCAGTGCTTAGCTTCTGCATAAGAAATTGACTAATAATGCCCTCAAAAATGAGCAGAGCAAAGCAGGAAGCCCATGTAATGCTATAGCATGTGATTTGATCTAATGAGACAGTATGGTAGAGCAACAGCATTGATTTACATTGCTGAAGAATGTAATTGAAAAATTTATTGTGAAATGAAGTGCACTGGCATTGTAAAATTCAGCTGCAAGAACAAGGTTATTTTCAGGACTTCTTGACAATGGAACCTTGCTGGGAATGAGATCTGTCCCCCCATTTTCTTTGAAATAGTTTGGAAAAGCTCCCCATGCAGGAGAGAACTTAAGCATTCTATCTATGTTCTGTTTATTTCAGCTGAGGTAGAAAGACATTCAGTGTTTGCTAAATGTTAGCTAACTGGGCTTTGAATGAGTGTCAGAGGAGAAAAATAACTCTTATTTCATGTTCATCTATTTTTTAATTGTGTTGTGTCAATAATAATCTGATTATTATGGACAAGTAGGTTTATTAGGGCTCAGGTAAACCTGATCTAGGTGTATACTTGTTTAATAAGTCTGATACAGTAAAGGATAATCAAATACATTCAAACCAGGCAGTTACACGGCCACAGCCCTGACTTTTAGCTACCTGAGATACCATTTAGTTACCTGTAGTAACTGGTTTGCGTTAATTCACACTCTAACAGGAAAGTTATACTTTCCTGTTAACAGGAAAGTATACTGTGATACTTTTATCAATGGCTGTCAGCAAGTTTGCCTCACTGGCTAAATCAGATGTATAGATTATCTGGCTTTGCTTCCCTTTTCTGATGTTACACTGCCATAGGAGAAGCACTGTGTATACAGAAAATAAGTGACTCATGGCATTAAAATTTTTAAGTTTTTAAAGCTTAAGCTTTTAAATCTTTGTAAGTCTTGTTTTTTGAAAGTGTGGAAATATGTTTTCTGAGTCAGTCACAGCTGTAGGAAGTACTGGTGGGTCTGCCCAGGACTCCCCTTGCACTCATGTTCTGACTTGTAACTCAAAAATTCAATATTTAGGCTATTCAGTTTTTGTAAAATTATTCTTTTGGTTTTGATTGTTTCAAAAGAAGCTGGAAATCTGTAATATCTCCACTGTCTTGAAGCATTTGAAATGTGATAAGAAAAAACCCTGGAAGGAGACCCACTTTTAGGCAGTATTGACTGCATCCTGCTCTCATCTTTGACCCAATAAAATATGGAGCAGCTCCATGTATGGTATCTAGCAAGGAACACTGTGAAGTGCTGGTCTCACACTTACAGCAGAGAAACACCCTGCACCACTGTCGAATAGAGGAGCTGGGAGTGAAGGAGTGCAGTTGAGCCTGGGAAAGGTGATTTGAATTTTGTCTTTGTTTTTCACCATCGATCCAGAATAAGTGTGCTGAATTTGACTCAGTATATATATTTAAAATTAATAGTAATTTCATTTCAAATTTGCTCTCTATTTCTTGGCTACTCTTGGAAAACTGTGGGTTTCTTTCATTGCCATTTTTGATAATCTTGTAAAATTAATAATAGAAAAAGTAATAGGATGAAATAAGAAAAAACTAAAAACTATAGTTAAAGTATCTGTAACTCAACACCATGCTATCTGGAGAAATGTTCCATCATGAATGAATTTGAATATTTTTGAAAAAAAGTTCTGCATGAAACCTCAAAACCATGAGGAAATCAGCGTTTTCTAACAAAAGATTGATGGGGTTTTACTGTAGCAATTTGAAAGATAGATTTAGAGACAGCAAAGGAAAGGAAAATCTACTAAAGCAGAGCTGTCAACAACCACTGTGTTGCTTGAGTAGAGCAAAGGAGGATTTAAAAGGAAGATTTAAAAGGTTTTTGACATTGTGAAGAGTAATGATTTGAAAGAAATGGAAATGCAGAACTGATTTGATTGTGTTAGGTAGAACTGGCAACAATTAATAGCTTGGGAATATAAAGCAGGGTGTGATTCTTTGCCAGGGTTTGCCATGAGAAAAAGATTCTTCCCTGCTTATCTTTAAAACCTTAATGTATGTTTTTGTTCTAAAAAGTCATACTCTAATTGAAACAGAAACTAATTCAATAACTATCAAGTACATTAAAACTATTTTTGGGGGCTTTTTAACTTTAAGGTTAAGAATGGGTTTGAGAATATGGGAACAAATAAGAATGAGCAAAAATGCAATGAGACTACTAGTGACATTTCTTCACCAAAAGGGTTGTTAAATACTGGAACTGGCTGCCTATGGAAGTGGTTGAGTCACCATCCCTGGAGGTATTTAAAAGACATGTAGATGTGGCCCTTGGGGAGTTGGTTCAGTGGTGGACATGGCAGTGTTATGTTAATGGTTTGACTTAATTTTAAAGCTATTTTCCAATCTGTGTGGTTTTATGATTCTATGAATTGAACTTAGGAAAGACAATAGGAGGAAAGTATGAATTTTTTTATTCTCTTTTGCTCTTACAATAGAATTTTTAAAATTCCTTTTTAAAATTCTGATTTCAAAGGTGTAATTTTTACAGTCAGAAGACAGGTGAAGGACTTGGCATTAAGCTAGTTACAGGACAACTTAAAGAAAGATGTAGGTAAAACAGCCTTAGTGCAAGCTGTGCCCTCACCCATAGGGGATGAACACAGAGGGAAGAGCTGCAAGTATGATAACTAGCAGGTAGCATAATGGAGCTTCATTTTGGATGAGCTGTTAGCACTGGACTGCATCTGTCCCTCTGCTGTCGGTCTCCCTAACCGTACCTGTTCTGTGATTCTCGGTACTAATCTGGTGAGAGTCATCAGTTGGAAATCATCTCTCTTCTCTGCCAGCCACTTGCAGAAATCGGGTCACAATCTATGAAATGAATGTGTTCTATGTTCTGGCCATCCTCTTTAATTTTTGTGCATCTGTGCAGTTCTACTAATGATAAATGAGATATGCATGTGTAATAGGACAAGAAGTTTTCTAATTGCTTATTATTTATTCATATTTCTCTATGGTTGTAGAACTGTCCTCCCTTCTCTTAGTCTTAGCCTTCAAAGCATAGATGTAATTTGAGTATGCTTCTGATTATATTTTAAAGCATCTTTTCAAAGTCTGAGTTTAAAATACAAAACAAATTCACACCAAATATTTCAAAAGGAGACATTACATGCATTCAAAACAGCAGTTACTTAAATGTTTTTTATTCCATTACCTATGCCAATTTTTTAAGTAGTGGATTAGATGAGTAAAAAAGATGAAAAACATGTCACTTTCTGAAACAGCAGAGGCATGTGCCTTTTATTGCCTTTTTCATCTTTGGTGAAAGTTTGGGGGAACAGTAGTTTCAAAGCTTTGGAACACAGACTGTAAATTGGTTTAACCCAATCAAATAACGTTTTCGTTCCCAGGTGTGGGGATAACTTCAGTATTCGTACTCACCAAAGTATTGTTGTAAAGTCACTAAATAGAGTGAACAGCAATACTTACTGAAAGAAATTACTTTTAATTTTGTGTGCGTTCATTGAGAGGATGGACACATAAATAAAGCAGATGATAGGTATAAAATAAAAATAAGAATGGGTGAACATTTTTAATTATACTTAGGTGATGTTTATATAATACTGAATTAAACCTGAGAGTTAGAACTTACATTAAGGCATTTAAAATTACAAAATTATATCTCTTATAGAAATGAAAGGAAGGAAAAAGAAATGGGTATATCAAGACTTACGGCTCTCACACACATTGCTGTCCATTGTGTTAGTTTGTTCTTACAATGTAACTTGGTCTTGCAAGAACCTCATCAGTTTTCATAAATTAACTAAGTGATGCTGATCCTTTTTGCCCTTTTCAAATGTGAAAACAGAGGCTCCTAGTATCTCAGTCACTGATACAGAAAAGAAAATAAGCTCGTGTCCATCTTGACTGCTTGATGAGTAAAATTTGACTGGTAGTTTTTCTGCTTCAGCACTTACTGTGTGTTAACTAGTTTTGCATGTAACCTCTAATGTTAAACAGTGAATGCTAAATTTATTTGTGTGATGAAATTAATCATGTAAACCTTAGAACCAAGTCCCTCCAACTTTAGTAGTAAAAATAGTCACTAACAGCAAGGAGTATGAAAACCTATATGCTTATGGATTTAGGAATTAAATCGTGGTGGTGAAGTGGGCCAGCTATTACAGAGTAATGGAAATTTCATGTTCTCCATGCTTTTCTCATATATATTTCCCTACAGAGACAAATTCAGTAGTTACATAGATTTGTTCCTGTTTGAGCACATGGATAGGTTTTCATTCATTTCTTCAGCAGTTTTTGAATCATTATTTGAAAACTAATGTAGCAAAAATAATTTTCAGTGTTTGCATTGGCATTCATTATGATGTTGATATACAACCGCTGTTTGTATAGTAGGATTTATTCATTCAAGAAGTTAGGTACAGGGAAGTTAAGTGGAAAGAAAGATTCCTGTAGCAAAGATGCAAATGAGAAAAGAAATTAAAGAAAAAGTGCTGGAATAAAAGAGAGGAGCTTAGCAAACATACTTTGGTTCAATATCTGAAGTTTGGATTTTACAGAACTTTTATTACTGTGTCAGAGGAGGAATTTCTAGAGGTTTCAGGTCAATTAAAAATCTCTTTTTTTTGAGGCTTGTCAGTTAAATATATTTTATATGTACCACTGTTCAGTTCTTAAAGTCGTTCAGAGTAATTCCTGAAGACTACAGCAAATTAGACAAGTTGTAAGAGCAAGAAGTTTAAGCAAAGCATTTCCTCCTCAGTTCTCATTTATGATCAGTTTTAAATACAGTTACTTAAATAAATATTTAATATGGTGAAAACCAGGTTCAATAACCTTTAAGATTCATTCCCAATTAATTCATATTCCTCCTACAGATCACATGAATTTACTTGTACTGAGTGCCTCCCTCTTTGTGACACGCCTGTTCCTAAGTATCATTACACACTATTGAGATTGCATATGCTGCAATAAATGAGTGTTTAATAGAATTTGTGCAATGCAGTATGTAGCAGATTATTACTCTTATTTTGCTATTTTGCTTTTTTTAAGAAACTTGCAAAAACCCAAAATCAAATACTGAGGCATCTGAAATCATAGTTGGGACCTGACAAGTTGTAAACTTAATGTCTTATTGTTCACTGAAGTGAACAGCATTCTGAGTTATGCTGAAGAATTTCGTTCAAGAATTCAAGTTCAAACCTTTTCTTCAGTATTACAGGATTTTGGAAGGTTATTTCGTGTACTTCTTAAATGTTCTTTTTTCCTAGTTGAAAAATGACTTAATTAAATTCTTTGCACAGGCTTTCCAACATTCAAAATTCAATGTATTAGGATCATACCAGTTGACTGCATTTCTAGGGCTATATATTTACATGCAAAAAAGCCAAAATCTGGAGTACCTTTTAAAATTACAATTTGTTGCTATTTTTTTCTCTAATAACAAAATTTTAATTTAGTTTTTGTTCCCTGCTTTTACATATTTACAGTTAGTATTTTGGCAGTGCATTAAGGCAACTGAGTAGTTAAATCCTGTGGAGTCTCTGGAATAAAAAGTATTCAATAGATTCTAACTGTATACAGTTTAAAAAAAAAACTCAAAACCTTTCTTCTCTGGAGACTAATAAATAAGCAATGTACGGCTTCACTTTCTCCTTTCACTTCATTTGACATTTATGGATTCAAGCAGTAGGTATTTACCCATTCCAGCAGAAGATGTTGTATTGATCTCAGTGGAGGATCTGCTAGAAAAACAGTGAAGTACCTTAAGCCTGTGCGATAGTACATGTACAATAAATGTGTATGAACTTCTCAGTATCAGCTAGTGTCTGTATATCTATCTGAATTGTATCAGCATGGGAGGTAAGACTGGTATCTATGCTTATGTGAAATAGGAATCTATTTTTTTTTATATGCCATTGAAAATATAACTCATCCCATACTTCTGAGAGTGACTGGAATCATAATAATAAGATGAATTCTATGCTATGTGCCCAGAGTATTAAAAATCCAAACAAGTGATTTATGAAACACAATGAGCATCTTACCTCCTTGTAATTAGGTATTAACATATTCAGGGTAGTAAAAAACATTGTATTATAAAGTGTATTACAGAGAATATTTTTGGCAGTCTGTATAATTAACTAATTTTCCCTCTTAGAGGGGTTTCATACAAGAGTTCTTGTGGCACAGGTGGTGTATCTACTTTTTGTTCCTGTTCTATTGGTTGTAAGGTACGTGGTGTTAGCTGCTAAAACAGCAGCAGTGCTTGTAATTATGCAACCTTGCAGCAACAAAAAGTGCCCCCCACTACTGGGGCAGTTAGAGAGGCGGTGAGATTTTTTTTTAGCCTTTCAAGTCCTGTTGAATTAGTATGGCAGCTGCTATAATACTCTTGTCTTTATGGCTAAATTATTTTAGCACATAATTCTTCAGTGGTTTGTCACGTAGTAATACTGATAAAACCAAAGCTGCTCCAGACTTCAAATAGGAAATGATAACATAGAAAGTGAGGAAGAGTAATTGCGTTTATGTCAACTGCCTGCGATTCAAGACTGGGAAAAATTAATCTCCAGTGACCTGTTTGCTCCACTGATTTCTTTGGTTTTATATTAAGGAAGAACATGATTCACTATCTGTTGCATTGCTAGGAAATAAAAAAGAACTTTGACTAAATATACCCTTGTAATGAGTTGTAGTGCTGCTTTATTTTATATACACAATTAAAGTTTTGATTTGGGGAGCTAGAAACCTTTGCTTTCTCCTGATTTGTTATAGCGTTTTTACCTTTCCAAGGGCAACGTATATGAGGGCATATAATATAAGGGCAACAAGCTCATGGAGAGTAGAGCTTTATGTCAGCTGGAGCAAGTTTAAACTTTTTGTTTCTAAGAGATATTTTGTGATCATTAAAGTACTGACCAGCTGAGAGCAATAGTTCCACAAACTGGGATGCATTTAAAAATACAGAGCTTTATGATGACCTTGTTATTTAAAATTTCTAAAAGATCATCTATTTACATATTTTTCAGTATCATCATTGTTGTGCTTGCAAATGTAAAGACATATGCTCAGCAATTTGTCTTGAGTAGGAGCTGACACAGTGCTAACAGCACCAGAAGCCTGCGAGGCCTGGAGGAGAGGAAATACAGCAACTCAGTGTAACAACTGTCAGCTGTGAGAAAGTAGCAGCACTACTCAACCAGCTACACTGCTCTAGGGATCTTGCCTTCATACAGCTCCTTGTGTTCCTTGGACTGAGAGAGTGAAATTTCTGTGACATACTTAACACTAGGGAAAATGTGCTGATAGACTGAAATATGACTGTAATAGATCTGTAGGTTTTGTGTTATTTTATAGACTCAGAGGCAGTTGTTGGTGTGTTTGTTTGCTTGTTTCAGGGAGAAGGAGATTTTTTTTTTTCCATTGTATCATCAGTGGCAGAGAGCATCTAGTGTTACAGTCCTGTGCCAGAAATGTAAAGTAGTTAAACGATGTGGTGGCAAAGCAATGGTTAAAGGACACATTGATGTTAAACATTAGCAAACACAAAGAAGGCGACCAACCACTCTCTTTGTGGTTATGTTTGAAAGGAAAAGAGTTAGGATGTAATACTGGTGAGCCTTTATAATATCTGAAGTTTTCTCCCTTTCCAGCGCAATCCTCCCATGTTGGTGAATGATCTGTTTGAAGACATCAAAGATGGGGTAATGCTAATTGCCCTCTTGGAGGTTCTTTCAGGGCAGAAGCTGGTAAGAACTTACTTCCTTCTAAATATGCAAGATAGTTGCATAACTTCTCTAGGATATAATTTTCTAATAAGTTTCTGTATTTGAATAATGTAAAAAACCTTATTGCTACATAGGAAAACAAGTTTTTCACAGAATGGGCTATCTGGCTACAAAAATCTTATTACAGATTATTACAGGCATTCTTGATTGCATGTTTTTATTAATTTTATCATAGTAGTTCATAAAAATTGCATATTTGTATTAGTCTTCGCAGATCATTCAGATGTTGCTACAAACAAAGTCTAAACTGCAAGCTATTTCTGTACATCCTGAAAAAATTAGTCTTTTCTTGTTAAATTTACAGCTTTCTCTCAGAAAAAAAAAACCAACAAAACAAAAACAAACGAGCCCCTCACATTTCATGGGAGCTTATATCAATTTGCCTTGACAGCTGCTTTACTAATGTAAAGAACCTTAAATGATGCCAAATGGCTTTTTGACAGCCGAGTTTTGTACAGAGGGGACAGTGTGTACATGGCAAATAGGCTATCTCTTGGGAGCCAGGATAGTTTTCTCCATAGGAGAAAAATGAAAGGATTTTAGGCCAAGGGCTCTGACTTTCCCCACACCAGCTTACAGATCAGGTGACAGCATCTGAAGGAGTAGTGCAAGTCTTCATCCAGCTTGCTCTAGGTGTTGCCAGTTCCCTCACATGTAGGCATTTGCAAGTACCCTCGTTTTCATATTTCACCTCTGTTTTGATTGCAGGTGAAACCCCAGATTAGGTAGTAAATCAAACTACAAAAGCAATTTTACTTTAAGATGGGAAAAAGCTCTACTTTCAAGCGTTTCTGTTCTGTTGAAATATACCCATTTCTGTTTCTGTTAGTCTAAGACAGAAAGCCTCCCTCTAGTGGCAAATCAGAAGTAGTAAGATAGGAAACGAATTTTAACGACGGCACATGTTACAATGAAATACATTGCCTATATTAATTAGGGTAAGATGGGAGATATTCCAAAACCAGAGCAGTGTCTGGTGAATTTAAAGGTTATATATACTAGCATATGATATCCTGTAGTAACTGCAAGAGTAATTTCAGAATCTATAGCAGGCCCATGTTAAACCCATTTGTAACATCATGAACAGGAATTTATATCACAATAGTTTTATATTTGCATTACAATATAAGATTCTGTGGGGAATTTAATTCCACTGGATAGTATTAGAAGCCTAGGATATGTTCTGTCTTTTTTTAGCCTACTTGTCTGAAGTTCAGCAAAATTCATTGTTCAGGGGGAATTTGTGATAGCTAGTGTTTTAATTGCCAGTAAGGTATTAGAGAGATGGAATGAAAATTCATAGGTAAAATATCTTCACTGCAGAATGATTTTTTAAAATAACAATCGCTTTGTCCTATACTTGGCAGGCAAAAATATTTCACTGAGGCAATGTTGCCTTCTCTCAAGCACACACACACACACACACACACACACGTACCTATATATGTGTGCATGTGTACTTGCGCATAAAAATAGTAGTAGTTTATTTTACAGTTCTCTCATTTGATGATGTTTATGGACTGAAGCCGACAGCTTGCATCCTGAGGTTATTAAGACATATGTGACTTTTTTATAATGGAAGTATTGCATTTATGTCCCCTATATCTGTCAGTCGTCCCTGTTGGTATATGCAAATATACAGATCAACAATTTGAATGTTCCAAGGAGCATTTTTACATGTAAATCAGACTATGGTAGGTATGTAGGCATTGATGATAACCTGGAACTTCATTTTCAATTGGCATAAAACTAATTGGAGTTTAATCTGTTCATTCCCTTTAAGCCTTGTGAGCAGGGACGTCAGCTGAAGAGAATTCATTGGGTTGCCAACATTGGCACAGCTCTTAAGTTTCTAGAAGGAAGACGGGTAGGTATGGTAACACTTAGCCCTGGGTTTCCTTTTTTTTCTTTGTTTCCTTAAAGATGTGATTTGTATCCACCCATCTGGGTTTTTTCCTCCAAAATTTGAGCTACGTATGCAGCCTTCAGTTTCCGCACAGTGCCTAAAATCTGCTGTAAAGTAAAAATTATAAGATCCAACACTAACATGTAGCAGTGTATAGGATGAAACTTGTATTTTCTTTTTATTTAATTAGTAATGAATCATCTTGAATGGTCTCCTTTTTTTTTTTTTTTTTTTTTTTAAGTGATCTTCACCTCCTCATGTTCTCTACTTACCGGTTGCTGTTCTCAGCAAAGAATGAACTTTATTTCAAGAGACACATTCATTTATAATTAAAAGGATAGATTTCTGGACTTCACTAGGTTTGACATGAAAAAATCTGAAATTATAGATATTAAGATTTAGGCCAGTGTGACCCACTATTAGCTTGGCAGGTCTTCAGACTATTTCCTGGATTTATTCTGGTACAGTCAGTGCTGTGGCTGTGGAAAAGAAGCAAAATATTTTATAAATTTAGCAAAAGACAGAAAACCTAAAAATTCAGTGTGATCTAAGTATGAATATCAAATAAAAGCAATCTACTTGTACCTTTTTTCCCTGACTTTTCTCTCTGTATTGTAACAACTTGCATATGGATTTTTTAATTAGATTATAGGTATTTTGCTCCTCTAATTTTGGCATTTCTGTTCAATTTTTCTCAATACAGATATCACACCTGATGAATTTTATGTCTCTGCAATGTGGTACACTGGCAGTTGTTGGGTTTTGGCTGTCTTTCCCTCTCTTTAACTCACTGACATCTTGACCTAATTACATTTATGTTACAATCTTGGCAGATGCCCATAGAAAGAAATCTAGAAGAGAACTTTTTAAAATTGAAAAATATATAACCAAAGCAAAGACAAGTATATTCCTGAACCAAAATTCAGCTTTAGCTCACAGTTCCACTATTTCAGGAAGTATAGCTTGTTGATACAAACCATGTCATATGCAGACCGATAGAGGAAGCTTAGACACAGAGATAATTGTTTTCTGGTGAGACCTGTATAACCTAAGGCAAGGCTGAGGTGAAGAGCAAAGCACCCATACTTCCCTAGTTTATGTGTCACAACATGTTCGGTGACACAAAGTTCAGTGACCCAAACTTTGAATAACCCATCTTAGATCCCAGAAATAACATAGCGTTGCAGCTAGGAAACCGACCCTCCCAAAGATCAAAGTAGATTGCCAGAAATGGAGCACTGTGTGTTTGCTTTTGATATCTGAGTATTTTTGCCTGGACTTGGGAGTTACTTTCATATGTACATTGTATTAAAATGCCATATATTCTTCTAGAGGGAGTTGGAAATATGCAGGACGTCAGGTATATCAATGTAGTCCGTAGCAGGTGGTCCATAGATTGAATCCACTCTGAAGGATTTATCTATCCAGCCAGTTTGTCACCCTTTTCCTCTCAGAGGAGGTGGGGGTGCTTCTCAGACAACAAATGCCTCTTTAGAAGCTGAATGCAGTCCCTGGATTGTACTCAAAGGTGAACAAATGCATACGAGTGGCTGTGCACAGAGCTTTGGGGAGTGCCAGCAGGGTCTCCTTCCTCCATGGGCTTCCCTATAAATAAACTTTAAACTTTTTTACAGAATTAATCAACTTCCTATTTTCATTGTCAAAAAAGCATTCTGCAAATATTCCTCTTATACTACAAACTGCAGCTCACAATTAACAGATATTATTCTGGGCCAGATTGGGTTTTTTGTCATTCTGAAAAGTTTATTTTTAGTTTTAGATCCATTTTAATGGCATATAGATAAAGGTAACATAATAAGTAGAATAGATAGACTATGCTTCTGTGAACAGTAGCCTAATCAGAAGCTTTGGCTGAGTCCCTGTAAATCTTCTGAACTGTAACATATATTAAGAACCCTCACTTTCTAGAAAGAAAACCTTTTTGTTGTAATTGGTTCAGCTGAGAGAATGAAGTATATTTTTCTTTAGGTAGGTAATAGAAGACTTTTCTTACTGACTGGTAGAGAAACAAGTAATGCCAATTTTCCTAGAGTTTTGTCTAATTTCTTGGTGGAGAGGCTTGGAAACCTGCAGGGATTTCTCCTCTGCCTCTTCCTAAGCAACCTGTGGAGATTTAGTTCTGAAAAGAACTTTGCAGCTCTGGACAACAATTTTTTTTGTTTGCTCTTGATATTGTCTAGTGGGTTTCCAGCTGTTGGTTAAGAGAACTACAGTCTTTCCTCTGCTTTGGAGAGACAAATGAGGTCACCTAAAGGCATTCCTGGCTTTTCCTTAGACTGTTCTCCAAGTTTTTGCCATAATCTTTGTCCATGAACAAGCTTGTAGAGCATGAACACTTCAGCAGTCATTCATATTTTTATCATGATTGATGGCTGACTCTTGGTTTTGCTGAGGAAATAACTACTAACCTATTTGCTAATTTTCCAGTAATACCTGTTTTATTCTATTTCCTTGAGTGTTATCTATCTGTTAATTTTTCTATCATGTATTCTCTATTCCCTCCTTTCTTGCTTTTTATCTTATGAGCTTATTTTAGGATGATATTTTATTTGGACTACAAATTAGTATTTGAGAGTTAAGAGTCATGGAATCTGTTCCCATTTCTGTTGAAAAACTTAATGTGACCTTGGACAACTAATTTTTTCCCACTCTATTTTTTAGAAGAGCTATAGTTAGGTTTGTCTTGCAAGGGAGCCTTAATTGGTGGTTGTGATGTCCTTTACAATAAAAGGCTCTCTGCTGGAGAACAGTGGCATTGTTTTTTCTGTTTTCTTTCTTTTATGCTTTCCCCCCTTTTCTTTTTTAATTTGTTTTTCTTAAACTCACTTTTCTTTTTTCATTCCAAATATGTTAGAACTATATCAAGAAACCCCTTCATAATTTAAAATCTGTTGCAGAGTATTTAATCTGCTCTCCTGATTAAATGTATTGGAAGATGTGGCAAAAATGTGCTTTCTTCACATGATTAAATTAGATTAATACATTTTTGTAATAATTAGTAATTTAAAATTTATTTCCGTATCATATTTTTCCCTTTACTTTTCATGCTAGTCCGTATACAGAGGATCTCCGGTTTGTACAATGTTTCTGTCTAATTTTTATTGTTCTTTCTGCTTAAAGTTAAATATGTTTTCTACAAGTAATAGCATGCAATGGTCTTAAAAATCTTTTATTACCTATAGCTATGCTTGTCTGAAAAGTGAAATTGCACCATTCAGTGCTTGTGGTTTTTGATTAAGAAACTTTTTGATAGCAGAAATGCATTTAAAATATAAAATCTATTTGAAAGGTATTTCGTAATTGTTATTCTTTGTATGTGATAATAACACATTTTCTTTCCTATATAGATCAAGCTTGTCAACATAAACTCAACTGATATTGCTGATGGCAGACCTTCCATTGTGCTTGGCTTGGTGTGGACCATAATTTTATATTTTCAGGTACTACGTTTCTTATACTTCAGTGTAGCTTGCTCAAATAATGGTTCAGATCATCGCTTCACAGGAACTGGTGTAGTTCCAGTTTTTCACTGTAGCTAAGTCACTTCATAAATAGCTGAGGATCTGCTACTGAAAAAAGCAACAGTTGATGGTCAGGGTGTTTCACATGGAGTAAAATCAGATACTTGCCTTTAGAGTAGATTCGTCTTTGCCTAGAATGGAGTTCCTTCGTCACTGAAACATATTCTTCTGCTCTTTCTAAAGAATACAACAAAGCAAAAGAGGAAAAGAATAGAAATGTGGACTGTTGTTACAAGTATCTTTAGCAACCTCAGTGGTGACTGTGCTGTCTAATTCCAGTGCACTTGGTGTCAGACAGTAATTATTGTCAAACCATATATGTAAAAATGGTGATTTCACTGGGAGATGCAGATATTTGCAAGGATAAAATTTAGCTGCAAATGATGTAGATTGAGGGAGGGTTGCATTTGTAGAGCAGAAATCATTTGCATTCTGTTGAAGCTAGGTGGGAGGGAAAACTGGCTTCCTAAATCCTGTGCATATGGGTTAACAAAGTGAGTCACTGCTCAACACTTAAAAAAACAACTAATTTTGTTGCTTTTCTTTATGGAGTGCTTTGGCTCCCTTTTGATGTAACTTCGTGTCTCAGGGATGCTGTTATTAGCACCAGCCACTGTGATGCCTTAATAGCTTAGATTTTCTCAGAATAAAAGTTAGTCATAATGATATTAACATTTTAATTTGTAGCTCTTTGAGATGAACAGAAAATACTATGCTTCTCAGAGTTACTGAAACTCTAGTTCTCTGAATCAGTTTTGTTTGAGTCATTTTTTGAGCTTTTCTTTAGTTGTCATAGGCAGATACATCATTTTAACAAGAATGAAAGCAAAAATGCATCAGAGCTGTGGTTCTCATTGTGGCAGACTCATTCTGTGATGTGACTTTGGATTATAAGTAGACAACATAGAAAATCTTGCAACATCCTCTGCATATGTTGTTAGTTAAGTTAATATTCATAAAAGAGTTAATGATTTTCATTTGATGAAAGGCATAACTGCCCTACACCATCGACAAGCACTATTAATGCATTTGCCTGCAGTTGCAGTACATTCACTATTTCTTCACAAGGTACCTCTAAGAAAAAACGCAATTGAGTTTATGCCAGAACAGTACAATAGTAAGTAAAGAACTATCCAGATGGGATCACTGAGGTCATTCCATTCTTTAGTTGAATGAGCTTCCTCGGAAATTAGTAGATTGTTTTATAATTTGAATTCAAGCTAAATGTAAGTCATTGTCTCCTATTTTGATGGTAATTTGTCATACTAGATAACATGACACACTTGCATATTGTTCTAGCTGTAGGGTGTCAAGTCAGTGATTGCTAGTTGTCTTGTTCTTCTGAATTTTAAGACCATCACCTGGGCACATACATTAGCAGTTTTGAAGCTCCTTTGATGTACAGCATGTTAATCATAGCTTCGGCCCAACTTCGTTTTGACAGTGTTGTTAGGAAATCGTTAAAGAAACTGGTGTGAATTAACTATGAAGAGTCCATTGGCATTTTTTTCCCTACAGATTGAAGAGCTTACCAGCAATCTCCCACAGCTGCAGACATTGTCTAGCAGCACTTCTTCTGTGGAAAGTGTTGTCAGTTCAGAAACTGCAAGTCCCCCAAGCAAACGGAAGGTGGTAACCAAGGTCCAAGGAAGTGCCAGGAAGGCTTTATTAAGATGGTTACAGTACACAGCAGCAAAGTAAGTAACTTACAAATTAACTGATTTTACATCTTAAGTGCAAAATTTTTACTGAGATTCTAAGCTCTCTCAATAAGGGATCCTCCTTTTGCTCTGTAGTTGTAAAATACCTTCCTATATATATACTTATACATCACCTCACCATATTCTTTTAGACAATTGAGGCTGCTAAATATTACCACCATAAAACAATCAATTAGTAAGTAATGGTTTGCATTAATTTTACAAGGAATCATATTTTATAGTTTCTGACTAAAGAATGGGATTATCTCTGACAGAATGAGGAACTGAAGGGGAATGAGATTCCTGAATGACAATGTATTGCCAAAACATTCGATGTGACACTGATAGTCCCACACTGACTTCCCATTCCTCAGTGAGAGCTTGTAGAAGCACTAAATTCTGACACTTGCTGTTGAAAGGCAAGTGGTAAAAAATTATGTATCTTCTGCAGTTTTTTGATACAAGGGACATACTATTACAAAAATTGCCCTGAATTGTCATTCTTTTTAGTCCAAGTTATTTCTTTCTGTCTCTTGTTAATTTGATAATCCTCTGATTTATTTGGTAAGATCATCCCATGTTTTTTCTGCTTCCAGCTGCAATTTCCAGTTGTTAAGAAACAAAATGCAAATAGATTTGTAAATGAAACTGTCAACTTTATTGGGAAGAGTAAATAAAATGTGTTGAAAGAAGCCTAGCAGAAGGATGGTACACTTTGCCTAGTCCTGCTTCACATAGTAATTTGCAAGGGCTAGCTCCTTAAAGTCAGTGAAAGCGTTTCACTGACCCCAGAGAGCTTTGAATGAAACCTTCACTCAGAGTTACTGTTGCTGTGAACCTCCCAATGGCAAGAATACCTTAGTGCCTAAGTGTGTGTATGAAATTATAGTGTCATTCATGCTTTTGATAAGAACATAAAGAAATTTGTGTGTTACCTTTTCCCCTTAACAACAGTGATGTCTCTGTTCATGCTTTCATTAAAAAAAAAAAATAGCAGGTTAATGCAGGTTTGATTTTGGTTTGTTTTTGTTGGGTTTTTTTGTGTTTGTTTTTTTTTTGGGGGGGGTGTTGTTGTTTATTTTTGGAGGGTTTTGGGGGGATTTTTTGATGTGATGATGTACCTAACTGAACTACAGTAGTTTTAATTGGGTGAGATTTATAGGGATTGAGAGAATAGTGAATGAAAGTGTGTACATCCGCAGACTCCATGTGTGTCATAGAAGACTTTGAGAACCTTGGTGCACTTCATTTTTTCAAAATACCATTGGCTTATCGCCACTACCAAGCCCAATGCAGACAAATACAGCATGTATATGACAAAAAACACATGGATCTTTATCAGCAAAACGGAATTTATGCAGTGGATGGATGGAGCTGTGGTCGACCTGATTAACATTACAGGAAAAACAAATGGTTTGGGTTTAATGATGGGTAACCACTGGGTGGAGCATTGTGTTTCCTCCCGTGTTTCATCTAGTCCTGATGTTGTTGGTAACTTCTTTTTTTCTTTCGTATTCTTTAGGCAAGTTGGAATTGAAATCAAAGATTTTGGACAAAGTTGGAGGAGTGGTATTGCATTTCATTCTGTTATTCATGCTATCCGCCCAGATTTAGTGGACATGGAGAAAGTGAGGGGAAGGTCAAATAGAGAAAACCTGGAAGAAGCCTTTGCACTTGCAGAAGCAGAACTAGGGATTCCAAGGCTCCTTGACCCAGAAGGTACCTAATGCATAGCTGAAAAAATTTTGAACTACTTACATGGGTTCAATCAGATGTGTGAATTCACAGTGTTTAGAATTTAGTTAGCATTTTGTGCCATTCAGCTAAAATTTTAATATTCCATCTTCTATACTTGTCTAGATGTGGATGTTGAAAAGCCAGATGAAAAGTCTGTCATGACCTATGTAGCCCAGTTTTTGAAGTACTATCCCGATCCTCATCATACAGTGACTGATGTGCAGGAGAATGATGTAAGTTTCTCTTTATCATTAAGGGGGGCTTTTATAATAATATAAATGCATTTTATAACTTTCTTATAGTTTATTATGTTTCCTTTTGATGAGCAGTTCAAGTGAAAAGCAAGTACAATGAGAAAACTGGGATAAAATAGCTCAGAATAAAGGAACCAGTGTTCCAACTGTTTACTAGTAGATGGAGAAAATAAAACGGTGATCCTGAAGATGTTTTTCTGTTTCCAGGAGTAGTAGTGCCAAAAAAGAAAGCAAACATTTATTGTAGATAGTAGCAAACCAATGAATCCTAAAGTTCCTTGAGAAGTTTTCAAGCATAACACCAATGAGATTTCAGTAATTTGTTACCTGAAGCAGTGTGTCACTTATGTTTCTATCACACTGCATTTCTGAATAAGAACAAGAATAGTCCAAGAGATTGCTTAGGTACAGTCTTTGGGCTTTCAGGCTTGGGAGGTATTTAAAATTTTGACACGTGTTCCTTTCTGTTTACACTAATGTTTGACTGTTTGCTCTAAGGAATTGTTTACAATCATGTTATTTGCTTGGGCTTTGATTTGTGTATGTTCTAGTGCATTGGCTTTGCGCTAGTATGACTATACCCAGCAATGCCAAGTTATCATGACTCACTTCCTAGTCCTGATCATTTGCTTTCTTCATGACAAACACAGGAAACACTGCTGAGACAATCTGCTCAGCCACAGCAAGAGAGAAAGAAGCAGCAATTTTTATATGTGTTTCTTTGCATTCCCTACAGAGATAGAGAAGAATTTTGAAAGGAGTGATTCTCCTTCCTTATGGCTGTGTTTGGCTAAGGTAGCTGTAGCTTTACTATTTAATTCTAGTGCCTGAGCACTGGAATTTTTCATTTGGCTGTCTGCAATGTTGATCTGAAAACATTCGTGTGCCAGTGTTGCAGCATTCCACTGAGCAATGGGGCTGCTGAAGCAGAGTGAGCACTGAAGCCTCATGCTGTGGCCTGTGGCAGGATGAGGCAGTTTTGTCATCCCCATACCATGGCACGCAGTGCAGTTTCTGTTTCAGTTTTTGGCCAGGTCTGCTGCCTGTGCTGGCATTGGCTTTTGAGGAACAACCTCACCACCTTCTCCTGAGCTTTATGTAGAGACAGTGCAGGAGAATGCAGGACTCGGCCACTCCATACTCTGCCTGCCTCTGGCTACCCACAGAGATGGTAGCCCAAGTTATGAAAGAGAAACTAATGAGTTTCATCCAGAATTCCAACTAAATTAGTAGGAAGCAAAACATCACAAATCAAATTGACATGTGGACATACTGATTTCAGGACCACTTCCTCTTCTTAGATATTGCAAAGATATTCCATTAGCAATCCAGATAAATGTTGGTAAAACTGCTGATCTCTTGCATGTCACACTGCAGAAACCAGTAACTCCCAGACTCTGAGAAGAAAGTAGGAGTTTAACATTGCACTAAATTTCGAATGTCATCATTCTCTGTTTCCTAGAGGAGGAACTGTAGTCCTTCTTACTGACCTAGAGTATCTATGTCCATCTTTACATTATTTAGTTAGTTAGTTATGATAGGATTGATCCATCTTTGAAATCTGAAAGCTAGGTACTTACAGCATTCCACCTGTAGTCAGCAAGAGATAGACCCTTTCCCAAATGGGATCTTTCTTAAGACGGTGTCCTGAATTATCTTCTGAAAGCTCATGTTGCAGAGCATTTCAACACAGTTAAAACTGAGTCAGATTAATCCATTCCTTAGGTAATATTAGAATATAATGTTGTTGGCAGTTGATTAAAAAGAAATCCAGACATGCTTTTTATTTTTGTGACCAACATAATTCCCCTATTTTTAGCTTTTCTGTCTTCCTCCTGAAGTAGAGAGGAAATAAATAAACTTTTATCACACAATAGTAGAGTCCAGGTACCTGGGAGAGATAACCTTACAAGACTCTTATCGCTTGAACTCTTGGGGTACTCTTAATGTCTTGTTTTCCAAAATTAAGGACTTCTAGTGTATATTCCACCTGACCTGTGTTAAGTGCCCGCTGTAGAATGAGTTGGACAGTAGATGCAAGATACAACTGATTTTATATATCTGCCAAAAAGAACTGAAAAGGGACTTTTTCAGTTGGAGATACCTAAATTTAGTTAGAAGAATCCTGCTTTAGAGTGAAATATGTCTGGGTGATTATTGGCAAGAAGAAGGAGGGCAAGAGGAGATTTCTAACCCTCTCCTCCCACCCTCCAGCCAACTCAGCTGCCACTGTGATTCCTCAAGATGTGTTGTCCACACAAATTCCTGTTCACCTTCCCTCCTGATGTAATGCTCATTTTATAAAGAATTTGCATTGAAAGAATTGGAGTAATGATTGAAGCTTATCCCTTATTTGTGGTCAGAGGGAACAGTTATTTGCATGTGCATTTCCAGAATTAAAAGGGATCTAATATCTCATGCATTGACCAACTATGAACATATGTGAACTTGTGTAGTTAACACATCTCAAAGAATCACATTA
This sequence comes from Cephalopterus ornatus, assembly GCA_013396775.1. NCBI lineage: Eukaryota > Metazoa > Chordata > Aves > Passeriformes > Cotingidae > Cephalopterus > Cephalopterus ornatus. The sequence goes on from VZRE01009678.1 coordinate 99,494, forward strand.
CTTTTAGGTAACTATTTTTCCAGGTAAAATAAATCATGTAGTGACAAGTAACCTGGAAATCAGATCTAATATGAAAACTACTTCGCTAGATATGATACAGACACGTGAGCTTGATAATAGTTTTGAGTACATCTTATATTGTTACGTATGTGGCTCTCACTGTTCTCTCTGGACTTTCTGCCTGCTTCGCTTTATTTTATTTTGCCTCTTTTTTCCCCCCCCTGCTTCTCGTTTTCCCAATTGTTTCTTATTGCTAGGAACTTCAAGCAATCTCAACTCTTGTCATTTCTTTTATGAAATTTAAGGTAAGGGTATCTGCTCCGGAATAATTGCTTGAATTGGGTCTCTCATGGTTGTAATATTTTTTCATCCTGCACTCGTATGACCTTAGATTTGCGTTTTTTTTCTGTACAGTGGTTTGCTAGCCTTAAGTTAATCTTTCCAAAAAAACAAGTAGATGACCTTGATAAATCTAAGTCTGCTTTCTTACCTGAGCTGATCCTAATGGCCTAATGCTTAATTTTGCAAATGACTTAACAGAAGTATTATAGAAAAGGAATAACTTTCCTATAATAGTACTCAGACTAAGCTTTTGATTCTTAAATATAGATATAAACATGAAAAAGAATAGATTATAGCTTGATGTTTCTACACATCTAATCTCATTTTAGATGGATATTTTTGTATGTCTTTAGGTTTATAGAGTAGATACTAGAGAGTGTGATTGTGTGAGTGGTGTATGTGGACTGTGGGTTGGAAGAGGAGCATATTCATGTGTAATTGCATGAATATGCTGCTCCTTTTTTCACATAAACTAAGATATTTTAAAAATATTTACTTTTTAAATCATCTTGGACATTTAGATGCTTATAATTTTCTGGTATTAACTGAGAGAAGTTCAGAAAGCTAACATGAAGTATATGAAATGAACATTCAGAGGTGAAACTGGAAGACTGAAGAAGTGAATATATTATGAAATAATCAACAGGTGTCACTGCAGTCAGTCAATACTGTTTATAGTTTGACCTGATACAATTCGTTACCCAGGTTCCACACTCATCAGGTTTTTTTGTTGGTACAGGGTTTTTTAAATATATATACAAAAATAAATTATTTTAAAGTAACTATGATCAGTTCATCTCACATTATGTGTATCTGCCTAGTGATGTGCTGAAGTGAAGATTAATACTGATAGCAGAATTATTCCTATATTCTCAATCCATTCAAGTAAATTTGGGCATCTTTAATGGGACCTTATACATTCTTAGTGTTGCACAGCCTCAGTGCATTGCTTCTTAAGCTAGAGGAGATTTGAAGTGGCTAAAGCTCTGTTGGTTTCCTTACCATGGTATAAATTTAACTATAAAGAAAGCATGCTCCCTCAAAGTATTTCTGATGTAAAGTCTTTGTCTTCTTGTGCTCTGATGAGCAACTAATTCAGAAGCTAATCCTATCATCTCTGACATCTTTATGCCAGCAGAGTTCCCCAATGTAAGAGGAATTTCCTGAGCAGCAGCTGCAAAAATAGCTTTCTGAGCTCTTCCAGTGATTTAGTCTACTTTTACAGATAGTCATTAATAGCTCATCCCTGAAGGTGACACTTGGCTCCACATTCGCCCTGCATCTGTGATACTGTTTTCAGTGAAGGAGTTTCAGTAACAAATTTATGCATAAACTTTTTTAATGGGACTTGATTTTCCCAGTACATATGCAATACAGTAGTTTAATGTCCCTGAAAAACAGGTGGCTTAAATTTTTTTAGATTTAAAAGTTAATACTTGAAAATTCTATCAGGCCTGTGCCTGAGAATTTGAACAGTTCACCTGGTTTATAATTACATACTAGCAAACACACAAAAGCACTCCTTTTCTGGTCCATAATTAAAATTCTCATGATATTTTTAGCTCTGCAAACACCATAGTATTCTGTGTTATGTAATTTTCAGATTAACTGTGGCATATCAGTTAATAGACTAATGTTTTGACTTGGAGCCTGGGCTGAAAATTTTCTATGTAAAATTAAATTGTACCCCCTTAATATACTGGAACTCATAAACACTTTCCTCTAATTACCTTCTTTGATGTTCTTTGTCAGTTGAGTGCTCCAGTTCTGTTAATCTCTGCAAATCAGGGAATATTCATAGAATAGTGTCAGGATAAGTTAATACTTTAAAATGCTGCTTGGAAGTAGCATGCCAAGTGAGTCACAGGGTCTTAGATAAACTCAAATAAATGTTACCAGAGATCAATGATCCTCATGCCAGGGAAAGCTCAGATAGTTATAATTATTCTGGATAACTTTTGTTTGATGGTTTACGTTCTCATCTGTATGATGCTTCAGACGTGTGGGCTTTAGAAAATAGTTTACATATCTATGTAAGGATGCCCTTTTGATATTTTTTACTAAGAGTAAGAACCACTAAGCGCTAGTGAAAAATCATGTTTTAAGAATGATAGCTCTCTGGGGTGTGTGCCTTGGTGTGTAAGTGAATCTTTTCTGTTGGTTACCCAAACTGAGACTTTAAAGTGCTTTAATATCAACCAAGGATCACAGATTCAAATTGGCATATGACAAGTGGTGCACTGAACTGGAAACCTGTGAAAATGTATGAATGAATGAATAAATAAATTAAATGCCTATTGTTGCACAGTGTCTTTAATAGCATTCAGTTAGACCGTTACTGAAACGCCTACATCTTCTAAAATTAAACAAAGTAAACAAAAATATGTCTAATTAACTAGTTTTAAAAAATTACAGAAGACTCAATGCTATCTGTTAACATTATCTTTTCATTTAGCGTCAGAGAAACAGTATATGATTTAAGAGAGATGAGGCTGTTCCTGTGTTCTTTACCTTCAGGTACCATAGAGGTATTCTCAATCTCAGTGATAGTCTATTTCAAAAAGATTTGGTCAGAGCCAGTTTCAGCCACTGTTGAATTTCCTGTGATGACAGGAACCTTACAAAATATCTATTTTGCTCAGATTACTGTATGAACAGTTGCTGGCACACTGATGCCCTTTCAAAGTCTTAACTTGAGGAGGTGCTTCTCAGCAATATGAATGTGAGCAATAGAGGAATATAAGCCAGTGTTTTAGAAAACTAAATTTACAGTTAAAAGTAATATATGCAACATTGGGACACACTTACTCTCTTACTGAGGTTAAGAATATCTTATTGAAAGTTTTAGTTAGTAGGATTGTTATAGGATTTTCAATCCATTAAGATGCATATTTTAGTATTGCCTTGATGGAGCTGGCAGCTAAATACTAATAGAAATCTCAGTAGTCTCAATAAAGTTATAGATTCTAAAGAATAGAGTATATTTAATACCAGTTCTTTTTCTGATGGTGGAATGAGTTAAGATTCTGTCTTGTTATATTCTTCTTGTTTGGACTGGACAATCTTAGAGGTCTTTTCCAACCTGAATGATTCTATTATTCTCCTCCTAGGGGAGTAGTCCTGACTTCGCTGTTTTTCTCAGAGTCTTGATGTTGTTTTCCCACATACAGACCAGAAGAGTCTTCTCTATACTTAAATGATTTGAGAAGTTGAAAGTTCAAGGAGTTCTAGCTTCTTGAGACACTATGTGCAGTCAAGGAAAGCCCAGTATTAGAAACATCTGAAGCAGGGAAGTGTCATGTCTATCCTATACTGTTTCTCAAGTATAAGCTTTTGTATGTCAGAAGCCAGGAGCATAAGTTATAGTGAACTTTGTTCCAGCACAGCTGCTTAATATCACTTTAACCTCACTGCAACTACCCAGCTATCAAGTTAACAGCTGTAATTTCTGTGATATTTGCAACAATTGGTTGTTCAAATTCTGTCCAATCAAATACCGCTGTTTTGAATAGAGGATCAATAAGAGAATTAGTAGAAATACACTAAAGAAGCGTTTCTTTCATGTCTGAGGAACCTGTCCTTTCCATGGCTGAAAGAGTAGTAGCTCCATGCTTTTTGAACTATTAAGGGAAGTTATATTTTACATATTTGAGGCAGCTTTCAAAGAAAGGAACCATAACTGGCTCCTTTCCCAGGTCAGGATCTTTTTTTTAAAAGACAGTACTTGATTTCTTAAATACAGGGCAGTCACTATTCTTTTTTTATTCTGTGGTCCAGTTTTCTCTCATGTTATCCTTAAAATTTAATCACTCGTTTAAGTAATTAGCTTATGTGATGGAATATTTCATTTGTTCACTGTAATAGATCTGTTTCTGGCAAATTTTACCAGAGTATGGATACTTTGGTTTCAAAAAGTAGCTTCTGCTTAACAGCCAACACATTCGGTTCATTGTTTGGAAATCTGAGATGGACGCTTGTGTCCTACTTGATCAGGCTGCTTACACAGTGCACAAAATACTCTCTGTTGTCTGCTAACCTTCACATACAACAAACTCACAAACCTGAGATTTCCTGTTAGTATTTTTCTGTTGACTGCCAGGTCACTGAATTCTGCAGAGAACTTTGCAGCCTTACAAAGCAGCAGTGCCATGACAGACTGAAGTGTTAAAGAAAAACTGTAAAACAAATATACTTTTCTTCAAAGCCATAAAATGGCACAGAAGCAAAAGAAACTGAATACAATTGGGTTTTCTATATTCCTTTTCATTTTCTGTGTAAAATATTTTACTAACTTCTGACCTTGGGAACTCGATGTCAAGAATTGCCCTGGAGTTGCTCAGAAAATAACTTCTTTTTCAGCAATAACAGACCAGCTAATAAAAAGTTAGTAAAAGATGAAAAAATCCTCTCCTGTCTCAGCTCAATTAAATTTTATTGAAAATTGACTTTGCAAATCTGAGGAAGACTAAAACTAGTTATTAAGATATATTAGAAGGACTTTGTGTTAATACATCAGATGAGAACTGCAAGTAATATCTTGGACACTCAATGTCCCAGTTTGTCATGATTTCACCACTGCAAGACTCATGTCTAGTTGCTGAGCTCTCTTATACTCAGGAACTGCTTTTCGATTAGGTAAATGATAAGAAAATCGGGTCCACCAGCTTTCACTACAACTAATGACCTTGACTTGACATAGAAATGTTAATTTCTGGACTGTATCTGACACCTCTACTAATAGGCTCGATGTTGGGTTTTTTTTTGATGTGTGGTTGTACTACATCATAGAAGGAAGACAGACTGGTGCTGAGAGACCTGAAAGTGTGGGCAGAACAATTTGAAAGAGACATAGCCCGAGCACAGGTGGCAGAAACAAGCTTACAAGAGAAATATCAGGTAAGCAGCAGGGAAAATTATGTATGATAAGAAATTATTGACATTATTATGTGTAAGAGTACTGCAGTATTTTATGAAATCCGTATATACGTGAGTCAATATACTGTTGTTTAAAGAAATAAGGACACAAAATGTCTTGCCTTTTATTGGTGGAGGAATTATAATGTCAGCACCAGCTTTGCTACGTAGGACAGTGCACAGATGGTTTGCCTAACACAGAGCTTTTCCTAGCAGTGTGAAGAAGAACTGTCCTACTTAGAAGTGAGTATGTGTCTGTGCCATCCTTCCAGATCCTGCATGATTTAGCTCAGATAGGAGATATGACTGAAGGCTGGATGAAGTGACAGGTGGAGAGGACAGGGCTTAGAGCTTCGTTTTTATCCTCTCTCTCAAAGGTTAATGTCTAAATCAGCAGTACAGATTTTGGCCTAAATTTTCTCCTGAAGCTTGACCATTCTCTAAAAGCAGCCATTGTCCTGAGTAACATTAATTCCATTTGCCAGTTTATCTGGTAGGTTATTATTTTATTTCATATAGATTTCAGGCATCTGATAACTGAAGGGAAATACAAAAGTCCTACCTATATATAAATAATAAATATACAAGTAAGTGTAGAAGTTTAGTGCTACTCCTCTTTGGGAAGGATTGGGACTTTTATCAGTACAAAATTGTCATAGGTTGTAGTACTCCATAAATGTTGAAGAATTTAACTCTTTGTACTACATTGATGTTATTTTCTCTTTGCAGTCATTTAAGCATTTCAAAGTACAATATGAGGTAAAAAGGAAACAGATTGAACTTGCAACACAGTCATTAAGGAAAGATGGTAAATTATCACTCGATCAAGCTATGGTGAAGCAAGCATGGGAGAGAGTTTCTTCCAGGGTAAGTTGAAATTATTATGCTGTGTATTTTTTTATTGAATGAAGGATGAGAATTTAAAATCATTTAGACACTTCTTTACTACTGATGTTGTTAGGCATTAGGAACCTAAAAATGGACTAAATTTCTAGCACTGCTATATTATTTTGCATTTGTTTTGAGAATATTGACTGCACTGCTGTCTTCAATATTGTTTAAGGAATATGAACTTTAAGAAAAGGACTATACTTTGAGGTTTCCCTTTAATGAAAAAGTGTTGACACTGCTTAGTGAAGTTCAAAACATGGATAAAAATAAAAGCATGCACAATGCCCTTTCCAAATCCAGTGTTCTAATGCAAATTGCTAGTTATTTGAGAAATTCGAATAAAACATTTTTTTAATATAACAAAAAAAACTTTCTATATAGTACTGAATACTTTATGAATAAATGAGACTTTAATTCTATTTTTGACCTGTTTGCAATAGTAATAAATTAATATGAGTATTTGTGATAGTAATTTTGTACAATTGAAGGAAAATTCCAAACAACTTATATTATTTGTCCCAAATAAGAAGTTATTAAATCATTATTACTAGTGCATATTCATAGTGTATATATGTATTTTTTATGTCATATATTTGACAGAGGATCTATTTAAAAATATTCTGGAGTTCTCACATAATTTGCATTATGTTTTCACTCCCATAACTGGGATTGCCAATAAGATGCTGTGTTTTACTGCCATATTCTCACCTCCACAGTCCTTTGAGACTCATTTGCACCTTACATATATAAAATATGTTCAAAATAGAGATAAAAAGATTTTGTTCAGGAACATGAATTAAATTACATTGGTGGACGGAGGTCTTGCATCCCTTACTGTGCCTATTAACTGTTGAAATTCCAGATCTTTAGCTTGTCAGTTGTTCCAGTTTATCTTTGGTGTTTCTGTAACTGAGTTGCCATTCTAAAAGGGAAATACACGAATCAACAAATCTTTACAGAGATTTTATTGCCTGTGAGAATGCTAAAATTTCCAAACTCATGTCTACATGGAGTAAGTGTATCTAGATTTATGTCTTAAACATACTCTGTTATGTGGGGTTTTGGTCTTACAGTATAAAGTCTGATTTTTATCAATGTACTTGTTTGTATAATTTAGCAAGGAAATAATTTCAATGCTTTTGCTTTTATTTCCTAGCTGCTTGATTGGCACATATACCTGGATAAATCTCTTCCTGCACCTTTGGGTACCATAGGTGCTTGGCTATACAGAGCAGAGGCTGCTCTGAGGGAAGAAGTAACAGTTCAGCAAGCTCATGAGGAAACAGCAAATACAATACACAGGAAGCTTGAACAACATAAGGTAGATGTACATGCATTCATTCTGTGCATTGCACTTTGTTGTTTCCACAGCTGTAAATGTTCTATACTCTACAAAGATTATTATTTCTAGTTTCTGTGGGTTGTGTCATCCTAATGGTGGCTAAAGCCATGTGTCTTGTCATGATGACCTGAACTATGATATCCCTGTATCTTACAAGCAATACTCAGAATTGCTTTTGAATGTTCCTGCTTCTTGTATCTGAAAGATACCAGGTATTAATATTTTAATTTCTGTGTAAAATTCCATAGTGAGCTCATAAATTGGGGACGTTGTTCAACCAGTAAGAACTTATTGGGTGAAACAGGAAAGAGAGGAGCAAACCTTCTAACTGTGTTGACATCACTGCAGGGGATATGCATGGAGGGGAGAAAATTAGAATAGAGTGTATTTTCATAGGGTTGTGATGACAGATAGCATGATAGCCATCTGTGATGGCAGATAGCATGCTGTGGTAAACAGGAAACTTTTCCAGATGAATTTAAATAGCTGTACCATTATTCTTTGCTGAGTCCAAGTTCTCATTGAAAATCGAAACTGTGAAGTTTGTCTGCATTTATGTAATATGCATGAGAAAAATATATTGGTGAAAAAATATGCTGGTGAGTTGATAAAAGAAACTGAACCGGTAAATGTGAAAAGGTGGTGTAGAGAAAGGCAGTATTGAGGCAGTAAGGCAGTATTGTTTTACATTTCTTTCTGTCTCTACCACTACCATTTTAAAATTTGATTGTAGATTTGTTATTTTTTGTGTTTAGGGTATGGGAGGGGTTTTTGTGTCAAAAAGTAATGTCATATGATGAAAAGCTGTGAAGTTTCATGGTCATGTGATTACTTTTTATTAGAACAATTTCAGCTCTTCTAACTTTAGTCATAGCTATTAAAATTAAACAATATTAAGATCTATGAGGAAGATATGTCTTTTTTCAGGTTCTAGTCTCATATAATGTTGAATTTCACTAGCTTTGTTGTTAACATCAAATATTTAGGGATTCATAGGATTTGCTATTTGTTTTAAAACTAACACATCAAGCACTCTTTTGTTCTTAGAATGTGAACACTGTAGACCTGCTTTTGATACACTCATAAGAAGGACAAAAGAGTGTATCCTAAACTATGTTTTATTTGAATCAGAAATGCTGTGGTGAGGAATTTTTGTGCTAAGACATAAACTTTGTTTTAGGTTAATCTCTGCCAGGGGAGTTTTCTCATGAGAGTAGGATAGAAAAAGCTTCAAGAGAAGGATGTGAAATTATATCTGCTCCTGGAGTCTCTTTTGTTGCTCAGATTTGAATTGATGAATCCTAATGCGTTATTGGATAGTACTAGAAATGCATTAGTGTATTTTTTTCAGTCCTTGTTTCCTTGGGGTTGGTTGGTTTGTTATGGTTTTGTTCAGATGACATCATCTCTTTCTTTTTATCTGTGTTTCATCTGACAGTGGGTTATTTTAGTGAACTTCACAGCCTTATGGCCATTTTGAACTTAGTACAAAATGTACCAGCTTATTTGGAGTAACCTCTTGGAATCAGGCAAGCACTTAAGTTTAGTTTAGTTGATATTGCAACATAGATCCAGAAATCAAGGTTAATATCTGTGCTTGTTGAGGGTCATTTTACAGAGCAGGATTTCATTTTATGAGAACTCTCTATATAACTTTCCATGGCCTTCCAGTTGATGCTGGATGAAACTATGGGGATTTTTTAGGGGAGATGCATATTAGAGGGATCCTTTTTTGTATGGCAAGGTCTCAAATGCAGCTGAGATTTTTTTTTTAAGTCTTTCCTTTATGTGAGACTGTATTAGTCACAGGAGTTTTCACCATGGTAAAATCAGCACATTACTTGCATCTGAGAATGACTAGTTAATTTTTCTTCACAACAAGGTGTTGGGTGAAGAACATTGTTTTCATTGAAAACAATGAAAATTCAGGCAGGTTGATGGTGATAGTAGAGCCATTTGGTGAGCGGAGCCAGAGAATTACCATTGATTCCTCCTGTGCAAACACTGGGTGTTGGCTGGGGAGAAGCCCTTCCTTGGTCTTGAGGAGTAAATAGATATGCTGATCAATACAGAAGCCTGCATTTTGTTCGCAGGTGAGAAAAGGGGAACCTTGTATGATCTCCTTTGCTAGCAGGCTTCTGAGCACTTTGTGCCAGCAGCTGTCTGTATGCAGTAAAATACCCACGATTCTATTCCTCTCAGCCGCTCTCTGGGGACTTGACGTGTTACTGTTAACAGTATCTCTTCAAAGAGTGCTGCCAGTCATTCATTTTAATATGTAATCTCCAGGAAGCCGTTTGAAGCAGTGTTGCTTAGTTACAGTTGAAGTGTGCTCTGCTGTAAGGTTTTCGCTAGTACAATTCATATTGCAGGAATACAGGTCGCGTACCACATTCTGCATTTGTTCGTGCAATATTGAGAGAGAAATCCTGAAATCCGTTGATGGTGAGAGAGTGAAAAGTTTACTAAATATTGAATATGTATTTACGTAAGGAGCTAGAGATCTTCTGCCTATATATAGAGGAGTAGATTAGTTGCTGAAAATTTTAATCTATACTTACTAAAGGTTAGTATCTGTTGGAAAGATGTAAAGAGTAAATTTAGCAAGATTATGCTGTTGTGATGTGAGCTTATTGGCAGACTGCATTTCGGGGATTATTTAATACAGTTAAGAGTTCTTGTTTTGTTAAACCTTTGCAGTGCATCCTCTGTTTTAAAATCTTCCATAATTGTTTGGCATAGCTGTAATAGAGCTTCACATCAGGGGGTTCCCTGTGTAAATGTACAAGTTGATGTAAATGCTTTTGTGGTATGCATAACCTTGCATGCAAATATGAGAGCATGATCAAATAGTTAACTACACTGAGTCATAAGTGAAGGCTTAAAATTGTGCTTATTAGTTAGATAGCCTACTGTGAGCCTTTTCTCTACTTCCCCCCTCCCCCTTCTCAATTTCTCTCTCTTTCTTAAAATCAAATCAGGATCTGCTGAAAAACATAGATGGTCACAAAAAAGCATTCCAAGAGATCCACAGGACCAGGTCTGTTAATGGAGTGCCTGTTCCACCTGACCAGTTAGAGGATATGGCAGACAGGTAAGGCTTTCAATCTGAAATTAAAAGCATCTGTGCATGAAGAGGTGCCTGTTTGATTTTTAATCTGTTGATGTAGAAATCACTGTCTCGTTATGTTTCTCAGTGACAAACTGAGATGGATGGAAAAACCTTCTAGAATATACATAAAAATATACTGAAAAACCTGATGCTTTAAAGATTGATGAGAATCAAAACAAGCTATGAATTTTGGGTAGGAATACTTTGACTCTGTATTGATCCTGTTATTGCTTGTCCCTGGAAGAAATGTTATATAACAACAGCCAGGATGCATGTGAAAAAAAAAAGAAAAATGACTTTGCAAAACTTAGTAACAGATGTAAACCAATGATTTCTGTGAATAAACAGAAATATAATTAATTTGTTGTTCAAGAGCAGTTATCAGAATATCATCATACATAATTCAGTGTTTGTAGACTCTGAATAAGATGAAATATTAGAAAAATATCAGAACTGTAATTAAAGCTTTCAGTCTCTCCTGCAAAAATGAATATTGCTCTATTTTACTACAGTGTGATTTGTTTTATAGGTTTAATTTTGTTGTCTCCTCATCTGAGCTCCATCTGTTGAAGATGGAGTTTCTGGAGCTGAAGTACCGTCTACTGTCACTCTTAGTCCTTGCAGAATCAAAGTTAAAATCATGGATTATCAAATATGGAAGGCGAGAGTCTGTGGAACTGCTTCTTCAAAATTATATCGTAAGTTGGGGTTGTCTTCTTTTTATGATTATTTTTGAAATATTAATATCTAAGTTTTTTAGAAATTGATAAAAGAACACAAACAGAAATAAGATTTGCCAATCATCAACTTTATGACTATATTCCTATGGAATATGTTTTCAGAGGTGAATCTGTCTTCCCCATGGAGGAACTTTAGTCAAAAGGTTAAAAATTAAAATTATTCTCTCTGCACCATTTCTTAAAAAACAGAAACAATGTCCCAGGTGCTTACTGTTTGACGATTAGTTTAGCAAGCACATCTGGAGGTTTCAAATCCAAGAATTTTACTTACTTTATATAGCAGTTCCAGAGAACTTAATTTCATCTTCTTTTACCACTGCAAAGATGTACATTATAGCGACTATATGCAGTTTAAGAAATAGAGTAGGTTTTTGGCATGCATTCCCACACAGTACTTTAAAAAAAAGTCTTCCAAATGAATAAAAAAAAAGATGTTATTCTACTTCTGTATACTTGTTCAATATACTGTACTAATAGGGGAGTCATTTTATTCTTTTAAAGAATAATTTTTCTTTTTGTTCTAATCAGCATTAGTATATTAAACCCATTAATTTATTTCTGTTCTGGAAAGAGGTTGCTCCAGCTCTGCATCAGCCATAAACCATGTTAAGAAACAGAAACTAATGACTTACAGGAGTTAATTGATATGTTGTTCTCTCTCAGTCTAATGCTGCTGTATCTTTTTGAACTCACATGTGCAGTACCAAGTGGTAGGTAGAAAGATACTACTGCTGCACTTCCACGTTAGGGCGTGAGGGATTCTTTCAGAAGCAGGGCTGATCTAAATACTTTTTTTCCCTTCCATCTAATCCATACATTGAAAATTGCATTGGAAAATTAATAGAAATAATTCATACAGTTATAGAACCATTCAGAGCCAGATTGATGTGTGGAGACAATTAGACAATTATCAATGCCCCCACTGCTTTGGAAAGAAACTTGAAACTCAATGAAGTTCCTCTACACAGGAAGAATTCCGATGTTTAAACTTTAGCAGTTAGGGACAAATAAAAATTCAGGAGTTGGTTAACCCTTATTTTTAGGCAATCTTTGCAAAATTCAGATATTCCTTGAAATAACTTAGTCTGCTAGAGTGATGTGCAATACCTAGGACTTATAGTCCATTTGATTGTTCTGTAAGACTGTCAAAAAAACTACGAAAGTGACAAGGGATGTAATAAGAAAATAGATAGCTTGACTTCTGGATTTTTTTTTAATGTCACTTTCTTATTTTTTGCTTTAAAATGAACATCAAGTTAATTTGTATATTAATTTGCAGTTGCCACAATTATTCTTGTGATTCAGACCACTAACGCTGAGGTGGACATTAGGGAAAGAAAATGCCTCCTTGTATCGTTTTTGAAACCACATAACATCAAAATGAGAAAATTGAGACAGGAAGATAAATATATTTCATTTTCATTCTTGATGGCCTTGATATCTGGGTCCTTCAAGGTGTCTGATGACGGAAAGAGAATTTATTTGCTTTGGCTTGTCTGGCACCATTTTTCTAGGACCAAGAGCCAAGTGTTACTCTTCCAGTAGATTAGGAGTCTTATGTAGGAAAGCTGTAGTCAGTACCTTATAGTCAGTGACTATATTAGTAGGAGATAAAAATATAAGTCTGTTTGTCTGCCAAAGCAGACTGAGGAATGTCAGCATTCTAGGAACATGCGTAATTAGGATCTGGATAGAACATATGCCTGGAAAATATTTATGTGCTCTAGCTTAAAAATGAAAGTGGCCTTTGTTACTTCATCTTATCTTCTTTTCACCCATCTGTCGTATACCAGAAGTAAAGGTCAGCACAGATTGTACACCATCAACCTGAATAATATACTGTACCAACGTCTCAGCTGTAATGGAGATACTAGGTACAGTTATCCATGGATTTTAACCCACGGAACTGTGTTTTGACATTGCTGTCTGAGCACTTCTTTATTGGGAAAGCTGTTTATTTCCTTCAAGGAGTCTTGTCAGGTGGGAGACTATTAATCAGTAAAACATCTCAATTTTTGGAAATATTTCAGGTAGCTCTTGAGGTCAGTGTTATATGAATCGTTTTTACTCACATGAAGTCTCAGAGTTTTTGATTCAGGTTAAAATGTCTTGTGTGGGTTTGGCAAAAGTGAAAGTCAGGAGTTTGGCACATAATTCATGGTAAAGCGTGTAGTCCTTTATACATGGCAGATTTTGTTTTAACAGGAGAGCAGAGAAAAATTCTGACTGTTCTTGACTTCTAGTTTCCTTGGTTATAAACACATTCCTAAATTACATACTAGATAACTGTGGTAATTTGACATAGTAACTGTCAAAGGTTTTAAAATAGAAGATTTTTAGATATATGCTGGCTGGCAAATTTATTTTTTAAAACATTTTTTATGTTATATAATATGGGTTGATGAACAAACAAAATCTAATTCTCCTCTTCAAAATACATTGAACTTTTAACTTCATTTGAAACCTGGTTTTGCCAGCCGCATTGGTCTATTTTTGTCTGTTCTGGTATTCCAAAGCTTGTATAGACATATGTGGGGCGCACGTTCCTTAATTTTGTAACCTGAGGAGGCTTGGGATGTAGCATAAGCTACAAACCATTCTAAACTCTACCTTTCTCTCCCTTTGGTAACAATGGTAATACAAGATACAATATGCTTGCATAATACAGAGCTATAGTTATATGTTACACTTAAAGGAAGTAACATTTCTGAAAGGCATTAAAAAAGGTTGGTGTCATTTGCCATGACACATAAAGAGACATAAATGTCAGAGACATAACTTTTTGCCCAAAATTTTTTCAGATAATTTATTCATCACACTATATAACACATTACACAGCTAAAGCGTCACACTCAGAAAGGAAAAGCACTGTGTCACACTTTGGAAAAACAACATTTCTTTGTGCAGGGTTTCCATAATCTTATTTTTGCCAGTTGCAGAGGAGGTAAAGAAAAACTGAAGGATAAGGCAAATGTTTTTTATCTCTTAAAGTGTAACCCGTCTTTCTGCAAAGGCTTAATAAAGGAACAGTTTTTAAAGTTTAACTGGATTTGATTTTTGTGGTGACCTATATGAAGGGAATTTTCTCTTCTATTAAAATTATTCCACTTACGTTTCAATGTAAAACAGTTCTCATTAAATAACTTGTGAATTAATTACTCAGTATCTGCACATTCTAACTACCACATGCTGGTGAGTTTCAGCGAGTCAGCAACTAGCAGCCTAAGAAAAGTTTAAATAACCTTTCTGTGGGGAAAGTAAATAAATCTGTATTTGTAACAATATACTCTGCTGTAGCATTAATTTGAAAAGGTGAAATTTGTATACTAGTTTATAATTATGATAATTTGAATATTATAGTGATGAAAAGCTGAATGGAGGAATAATGAAGTTAAAAGTTGTCATCACTATCCTCATATAATTTCATGGAAATTATCCTTATTCTTAATACCTACCTTTATTTTGTCTGTTGTATTTTTTTTCTTTTCAGTCTGTTATTGAAAATAGTAAGTTCTTTGAGCAGTATGAAGTTACTTACCAGATTTTGAAAAGAGCAGCTGAAATGTATGCTAAAGCAAATGGCTCAGGTAAATGTCTGTATTTCTTTCATCACTGCGACAGCATTTTAATCTCTTTAGACATAAGTATCCTCTAAAAAGGTCTCCTGATATTTGTTTCGTCCATGCAGCAGCGCTGTTCACCAACAGCAGCTGCAGTTCACCGGAGACTACAGCCTCTGGTAGCAATTTCACATATTCTATAGCTTGTCACCTGGTCCAGAGCAGCCTGCCCTCCTGCTGTTAGATTTCCTTCTACAGATTCCTGAATCTCCAGAGGGAGGGTGATCATGTTCAGGCTTCCTCATGGGAGAAGTCCATCATCCATGCTAACTTTTGTATTATTTCAGTGTTGTTGATTTGGGCCAGAAGTATGCCAAAGACCAAATTAGGAGTAGGGAAAATCACGTTCTGGTGCCTGAAAATGCTCCCTGGCTTGGCTTCATTTACTAGAAAAAGACAAATAGAGAGTTGATCCCAGTATTGTTGTAGTTGCAAAATTATCCTTTGATTTACTGAAGATTCTTCATTAACTTTGAAAACCTATAAGAGGAACTCAAATGCTAGTTGAAGTATGGATATACATGAGAAAAATGTGTAGCTGATTCAACAGCTGCCTTCTGTCATTCCTGAACATTGCTGAGTTCAGTGAGAATTTGAGGGCAATATTTGACCTAGATAATTACAGACGCGAGGTCACTTTAATCTCTGCTGACAGTAATGTCTGTGGAGGATTGCTGCAGCTTCTAAAGGGGAGAGAAAATGAATACCTTTTTTTGTTGAGAAATTTAAGTTGATAGTGATACCCAGATTTTACAAAAGTAAATATTTTTTACAAGGTATTCTTACAAAGAATAAGAGTCATAGATTTATTCAATGCTATTAATAAAATCCAATAACAAATTGCTTCCTAAAGGACAAATACTCACATATATGAATTCAGCAATACCAGCGGAAATTAGAGGACACCTTAGCTAAAAACTGTTTAAAATATCTATATATTCTGCGTATTTTATGAAGTCTCAGCATTTGCTTGGTCCTTTTTCTTCTCTGTTTTTTTTCTTCTGGAATGAGGACACACTTGTTCCTTTATTGCCATGTGGAAAATATTAAAAATAAATGGCAAAAATTACCAGCAGTTTAATTTCAAAGTTAATGGAAGAAAGATCAGAATTTCATTCCATACTTTTCAAGGCAGATGTATATAATATGCATTTTTATATCATACATCTCCCATTTTCTGCCTTTTTAAGGTAAGTTTATCCCATGACTTCTTTTACTGCAGATTTGAAATGAACACCACACAGAATATGCAGTGTGCCTGTTTTAATTTAGCATTCATTTTATGTACTTTTCTCAGTCTTTAATTCACAGGTTTAATTTCTCAGTCATTTTTTTGCACTAAAATTGGGCTGTGAACTGAGCATAAGTATATAAAACCCTACTGAAATAGAATTTACAGTAAAATATAATCCTGTGATGAGAATGGATGATCATAACATGAAGTTAAGCTTTACAGAAATAATAATAACCCAAACAATCAATGTCTTTCCTGTTTCTCAGTGGAAGAAGTTGAGAATGTGATGAAATTTATGAGTGATACCACAGCTCAGTGGAGGAACCTCTCAGTAGAGGTGAGAAGTGTAAGAAGCATGTTGGAAGAAGTAATTGCTAACTGGGACAGGTACAGCAGCACTGTGGCAGGCCTGCAAGCTTGGCTGGAAGATGCTGAAAAAATGCTGAATCAGCCTGAACATTCTAAAAAGGTATGTGCTAATAGCATATGTATCTGCTTATTTTGTAAATTAGGAAACATGGGATGTGGTTTTGCATTTGCTTAGCTTGTTTTGTGAAACGTCATACAAGAGCGAGAGATTTTTTTCGGATTTTCCATACTGTCTTCTTTCATCATAGAAATTTTAATGTTTGCTTGCATAGGATCTGTGTATATGCACACAATGAAGGAAAGCATCATCTGTGATAACATGGTTAGAGTCATCTTTGACACGAGTATAGGGCAACAGTATTGCTCAGAGATGAGAATGTTACATGATTCATTTAAAGGCAAATACAACTCTTAACACCAAAGTGCATAGTCATGACCTACCTGTAAAGACACTTGAAGAAAATTTTTTTCCCACTAATTTTTTTACCATGTAAATGACAGATTTCAGCATTCATTGCCTTACAATAATATTAATATGTATTGTTATGTTCAATGGGGAAGTAATTTTTCCTTACCCATTTCTCTGACATTTCAGAAATCTTTTAGACAAGTTGTTTTGGGAACCTGCGGTTATAAAGATATTGTTTCTATTTTATTTTTTTGTAGAGTACTGAAGCACCTTCAATAATGACCTAGATTGACTTGAATAGTCCTGCATTTAATAGGTGCTAAATTTGTACCCAATCCCAATGTAGCAGATATATTGCTCTTAATACGGAAGTAGGGGTTTCATAGGTTGTAAGATGACAAATTGACATCAGGTCAGGAATAAGCATTTCATGTTGTATGAAGGAAAAGTATAATTTTTGTTAAAGGTTGTTAGTATAAACTGATGTTAAATAATGCAATACACTTTTAAAATAAAAATAAACCTGTGAAAAGTAGTAGTCTGGTATAATATAAATGCGAACAATTATTACTGATCAGGGAGGATGATTTCAGCTGATCAAGGTGATCTTAAATAATGGTGTATGTTTTATGTGGGTAACTGGGCAGTGTTTAAAATTAAATACTCTTTCCATGAATATGAATAAAATAAAAACATTTACTTCTCTGATTAGGTTTATAATTTTATTGTTATATAACATATATATATATATTATATATACCCATTGAGTATATACTTGCTTCTGATTTCTAACATATCCAACAATTAATTCTTACTGTTCTGATAAAAAAAGCCTTGTTGAAAACCCTAGACATGAATGGGGTATTCTTCCCAAAATGCTAATTTCTTCTTAAAATTACATTGACTCCAAACTATTAAAGATTACTGAGTGGTACCATAATCTGCCTGTAGACTGAGATACATATTTTGAAAGTTACTTGCACCTTTAGTGTTGAATCTAGCACCCCACAGCAATAATGTTCACTTAGATAGTTCCAATTTAGCAGTTTTACTATTTGATTATTAGAGCCAAAGCAATTCTTATATTGGTTTGTACAATTAATAGCCTTACAGCCACCAGAAAAAGCAGGTAAAATATGATAACTCTTGTTTGGAATATAGCGTAAAACATTTTTAAACCTTTCAAAATATTTGTTCCATAAATCCACAAATATATCAGTGTATGATATGATATGATACAAATATGATACAGAGTTGCTCATTTGCAAAGCTTACTGGTATTATTTAAACTCACTATATTCTACCCTAGGTAAAGGCCATAGTTAGCCCTTTACCATGCTGTCATGCTTGCTTCTTCTTTTCATTATCTCTGTGTCATTTCAAGACCAGCACATACCAATGTTCTTTTTGAAAAAGAAAGTGGCTTTCTCATTGGCTTCTGTTCTCAGAAACCTTACTGTGAACCTGTAACATAGATCTTGCAAAAAAAGATCAGTCTCTATTGTACAACTTCTTTGTTTACTTGCATTGCCTCTTAAGCACTTTGCACGATAATCTCGTTGTAACTACACTCTCCACACTTTCCTCACACATCTATGTGCAAAAGTTTTCAGAGAGCTTGTAGATCTCATGTAGGACTTCCATAAAAAGAACTGCATTGTTTTAATTGCGCACAGTACCTGGCAAACTTGTTTAAATTTTGCACATGCCAGAGGTTGGCTACTGAAATGTAGAGAATCCCCAGCAGGGTCTGAGGAAGGTAATGTTTTGTGGGAGTAAGTGTGTGGGAGCGAGAATGTGAGTAGTTTACTCCATGTGCTTTTTCCTTCTTGACCTCTAGTAAGCCTGACCATTGAAAGGCTGACCAGTGCCAGATTCAGCAGACTTCATTTCTTTTGAATTTGCTCATAGAGGGTAGGCTTTACACAAAGCGAGGGGTTTGCTCCACTGCAAATGGAAGATTCAAACTGCAGATACAGTTTACTGAAGTGGTTAAACTTATTCACTGATACATCAGTGCAGAGATCCCATACACTACTGATCTCAGCTTTAGGAGTTGAAAACACTATGTGTTGCTTTCAGATGCAACTGAAAAGAAAGAGTCAAATGGAGATATACTGGTCAATTCTTTCTTCAAGACATTAGACCAGTATGCATCCATCTGACCTTTCCAGTTGCATCTGAACTGTTTTTGCATGACAGTATGGTTGGATAGGACTTTTTCACATCCACCCTTGAGCAAGGGATTGCATGGGACTGACACTGGCAGATTAACAGTCTTGGAAATTATAGGATAGATTGATAGTCATAAGCAAAATGGATCACTGCCCCTTCCAAGTCCTGAGGACCAAGGGTAGCAGGGACAAGCCAAAGCCGTGTCAGAGAAGATGTGGACAATCATGAGACAGAGATGGAGTCTTGTTTTGTTTACTGGTGTAGCTGGAGCCTGCCTTAGGTATTGCCCATCCTCTTGAACAGAGAAAAGGAACAGAGGGACCTAGTTTTTGTCTTCTATACCAATTTATTTACATGTATCTGCCTGCAAGATGCATACAGTTTATTTAGGCTGTCTCACTGGAACGGGGGGGGAAATATCAGTGAGAACCATTCCTTTCACCTCTGCACTCACCTGCTCTGAGATAGGAGGAAGCAGTGATCAAGAATCAGTCTTCACAGGTCTTTTGGGAAGCTGCATGCGGTTCATAGCGGGGGAAGAAACCCTCTATAGCCTGTATATGGCTCAGGTTACTATCAGCCCATGTTGTTTCAAGACAAGACAGAAATTAGATGAGCCCTAACAGTGTTTTTAGTTATAGAGCTTTCTCTTAAGGAGGAGTCCCATTTGTTTAACTGAAACTACTCACCTGAGTAAAATGAGCTGTAAGTAAACTGGTGGTAGTTTTTAGTTCCACAGGTTATGTTGACAGACATTGAAATTCTGTTATGGCATATTTGATGTGAAGACCTTGAGAGGATAACTGTTAAAAAGAGTTTTTATCAAGCCATTAGCTGGTAGTTAAATTTTGGTTCGGTGATTTAAGATGAAGACTAATTGAAAGGGTTTTAGAAAGATGTTTTAATTTTCTTCTTCAGGATTTCTTCCGGCATTTACCTCACTGGATCCAACAGCACACAGCCATGAATGATGCTGGTAATTTTCTGATTGAGACATGTGATGAGACCATTTCCAGAGATCTTAAACAGCAGCTTCTGTTACTAAATGGAAGATGGAGAGAATTGTTTATGCAAGTTAAACAGGTAAGTGATATTGCCCTTGTTAGTTTTAAATATTTACTTTATCATTTCCATGCAAGCAAGACAGATTGCCCTACTAGCAGGAGTACAGTACAGCTTATGAGGTGTCTAGCTGTTCATCATTATTTAAATCAGAAATGACTCCCTGACAGTAGTTAATTTGATTGGGGGCTCTTCCTTTATTTATCTTTTTGGTTATACAGCTATTTAGTGTTATTTTTTGACATTTTCAACTAGTATAAGCTGTAGTTTTTTGCTGTGGTCACCTGTCTTGATGCAGAAAATGTTATTTATACATATCATCTACTGTTCTTCAAAGGAAATGATTTGTTTTTAGTAGCTATTTTTATTGTAGAAGCTCTATAAAGCTAAACAGTGAAAATGGTGAAAATTATTATTTTAGCTACTCTTTGATGAAAGCTGCATTCAGTTATTGTACTGCAACAATAAGCAGGTACAGTGTAACTTAATTAACTAAGTGTTTTCCCCAGATCAGTCAGACTTGACTTCTATCTTACCCACAAGGAGGCACTGATAGTAAATGAAAAAAACCTACCCTTTATATCATTAAAGAGATTCTACTGTTAGGAAAAGAATTGTTGTTTCTGTATTTGGTCTTTAATAAGCAAAGAGAAGATTTGAGCTTAATTACACTGAAGTATTTCACACTTCATAAACACATTAGAATATATCTTTGCTATAGTTAATATGCATCTAATGATATTGTCCACTTCTGGTGATTTTAAATCACCTATTTGAAGTCACTGGATCTGTTTTCTTTACTGGCATGACTATTTCCTATTCATTCATGTTAAATTCTCACTGGCTTTTCACCATTTCTGTCATACAAGTCTTTCCACTTTCTAAGACCTGTGTTTCCCCTTCTTCCACCCAGCATTTTTTTATTGAAATGTCCATTATCCTTCAGTTTTTCTAGGCTTTTCATGTTCTATTCTCTTAGTTGAATTTTCAAAATTAATATTGTAGGTAATGAGAAATTAATTGAATTGTTGATTCTGGGCTAGAAACAAATGAGAGTCTGGCATTCCCCACATGATCCAAACCTTAAAAAAGGCAGACCACTTGTATGCGTGCTGTTCCTTTTAGTATCATCACTATCAAAATTAATGCAGATGATTAGTATCTAAATAATTTAGAAGATTAGTTTCCATTAAATTGTATTTCATTGAATATAATTTTGCCAGCAAACAATTGCACTGAAAACATGCTAATTCCTTAAATAATTTCTTAATTGCCACATATCTCTTTTGGGGGAGTTGTTTTTTTGATTGTTCCTTTTTGATTTATATTTTTGTAGTATGCTAGAGCAGATGAACTGGACAAAATGAAGAAAGAATATGCAGATGGTGTTGCCCATTTGACAGCTTTTATTGATGCAAGCAATAGGAAATTTTCAACCCCTGTAGAAATGTCCTTCCTTGATGTCAAAATGTTTGTACAAGAATTAGAAGTAAGTGTCTTACTTTCATTTCTTTCTTTCTCCTTCATAAGAGAGAAACTTGTAACTATTTAACTCATAAAATTATTTTAGTATACATTTCCATTACTAATTTGTTTGTTTGTTTGTTTTTACCAGTGGTGCTTTTTTTGTATGGTTTTGGCTATAGCTAGTATACCTTTTTAGAGCAAATTTCCAAAATACTGTCCAACTAGATTTTTTTTTTTGTGTAGTTGCAAATGATATTCAGGTAAATTGACTGATGCCCTTTGGCTCAGTTTTCATGCATTTGAAACATGTCTCAGTATTCACTAAAATCAGTGATGAACATAACTGATAATTAGAATTTATATCTTTTATCAGTCTCGTATCTCCCATGAATGCATAAATGCTGCTGTTGAAATATTTTTTGAACCACTTGTTTCAGAATACTAAGCAGAAATTGCCTGCAATGGAAGCTCAGTATAAAGCGGTTACAAGAACAGTGCAACTTGTTACAAAAGAAGTTTCCCAAGAGGAGGTGAATGAAATGCTGGGAACTTTGACACGGATCAAAGAGCAGCTGAGCAAGGTTGCAGAACACTTTCTCTGCTACATATGTTGTTGACTGTTGAACTAATAAATAGTAAGCTCCTGTACATAAATGCTCACAGATATATATGCATTTGAACAAATATATAGTTGTAACAACAAATTGATTCAGTGTGGAGAACATGTTACTTCTCCTAGATGCTAAGATTAACATTCTTAAATTTAATATTCTCTTCCTTAAGAAGTAGTAGAGGATCAGGATTGATCAATCTTTAAAGAGACTAGGTAGAAACTATATAAACCTGCATGCGAAGAAAGTTGTTATTTATTGAATTTTACAACTTTTCCAATATTTTTTTTTAATGGTGTAAAGGTTAAGGAGTATTCCTGTACCCTGCTGTATGAGTGCCAGCGTCTGCTGTCTCCGCTGGAAGAACTGGAAAAACAAATCACGCATTTTTATGAATCTCTTGAAAAAGTCAATGAAATAATTTCTATTCTGGACCCTGAAGCACAACCCACAGCTGTTCTTAAACAAAAAGCCCAAGTAAGTTTCCAAAATGTCTTAATAAGATCTGCTGCCTCTGAGTATTTGCAATTAGCTTTCTTAGGAATTTGGATTGCAACTCAGTAAGGTAAGCAAATGCTTCTTCATATTCAGGCAACAAATGTAGCCTTATCCTAAAATCAGCTAGGCATAAATATACAAAGATTCAAACTTGCATTCCCTCCTAGTGTCTTGGTTTCAATCCAAGAAGTAAATATAAGACCTTTAGTGGAAATTGGACTGAAGTATTAAAAATACATTGATTTTTTTTTTTTTAATTAAGCAGATGATATAATATGATCAGAAAATTCTCTAGGTTTTCTTGGACAATTATGAAAGAATCTTAGAAGGCTGGAAAAGTAATTTCTTTGATGTGCGCTATAGTATAGCATTAACTTTTCTACCTGACCAATAAACATTTCTCTCTGGAGAAATTCAGATCTAGTCAGAATTCACTTGGAAACTTAAATGAAAATACAAGGATCTTACATTGGAATTGCTGTTTATCCTTGTGTGTGTGGTATACAGTCTAGAAATAGTTTCTTAAAATTGAAGTACATATTTCATTAGAGTTGGATTTGACAGGTAATATAAAGAAATGGATTTTTCATGGGAAGCTGAAGTATTTCAAAGCCATTTAGAGCCCCTTGGAAAAAAAATGGAACGAAGAGATTTAATTTCATGTATGTGTGTGTGTATATATGTAAAAATTAGTTCAAGCCTGTAAGGACTCTGGAGATTGGCCCAATAATTCAACAAGAATTCAACAAGGCTATTCTCTTCCAGTGACTTCCAGCTTTGATTGCATTTCAGTAAAAATGATCTGGTGAGCTTGAATCCAACCAGTCCATTATTTTCCCAAGTAAATCTGTTTATTAACACTGGGTGAGTCACATGTTCAGACTATAGGTTAAGGGGCAGCTCCTAAGAGTGCTCCTTTCCTCTGTTTTCAAAGGTTAATCTGCCCCAGAAGGTCACAATAAAAAGACGTGTTGCTTCTGCAGTTATTTGCGAGCAAGGATCTGAAATCGTACCATTTATATTGAGAGTGCTGCTTTCTGCATGATCAGAGAGTAAACCAAGATTTGTGCTAAGGAATAGAGTGCACTTTCAATAGCGGAATGGTTTCCTCACTACAGGATTTTTAAACCATTTTTTTAAGCCTGTGCAATGTCATGCATGTTTTCTTTTTTCTCTTTTTCTCATTACTTAATACAATTCGTAATGAAGTCTGATTCCAAAAGCTGACATGAAAGATTAATCTTTTGAAAGGCAAGGAAGGTTAAGATCTCAAGCTGCTACTGAGAGCTGTCATTCTTATGTCTGTTGATTTCACTGCTGCCTGCTTCCAATTATACAATAAATATAGAAATCCCGTAACATTAAATCACAGAAAAATGTATTGATCAACATTCTCTAAAACTATCTGAAGGGCTTGGGTACCTGTCTGTGCCTTTTTTTTTTTTTTTATAAATAGCTAGAGCTCTGTTTGGGTACAGACTTACCATACAAGGAGAAAGTTGTGTTGTCTGTGTTATTCCATATAATATTTTGTGTAGTCTGTTTCTTATTGGTTCATTGACCTAATCCCGTTTGTTCTTATTGTCAAAAACATCTTGTTATTTTGCCAAACATTTCTCTCCTTTGTTCCTGGCCAGGGTGTATATGTGTTTTTTCTTTCAGGATTTGGTAGCTTACCAAGAAAACTGCAAGAAAGATTTGTCCCTGATTGAGAGAAACAGTCAGAGTATCCTGCAGTGTGTGGCTTCCAGTGAAGTGTTACAGCATTTCCATCAGTCAACGTTTCAGAAGAAAGTTACACAAGTTCAGATTACTTTTCAGGTAATAATGTCATACCTTGGTGCATATTTTTGAAAGTTTATTCATGTGCAGTTGATCCATCCTACTGATTCCATCCATTTCGTCACTCTGTAACTACCATCCTGGATAGCTCTCCTCTCTGGTGCCAAGTTTTTAATTAAGAATCTGTCTGTATTAGGTAATAAGCAGTCAGGGGACTGACAGTCATGTTCTCCATGCAGTTATTCAGAGGTGAGCCTGCCACAGCAGAACCTGGGATTTAAGAGAGCTTTCACGTGTCTCAGGCTCCTTCGGAATGAGGAACCTGAAATCCTACTGTTAAGGCTACACTGTTGGGTTTTTTTTCTCCTGACTTTATTACCTTGGCTAATTATTTGCTCCCATATTCCCATAGATCCTGCTTCACACAAAGCATGGAAGATGGAAACTCTTACACATG
This sequence comes from Cephalopterus ornatus, assembly GCA_013396775.1. Taxonomy (NCBI): domain Eukaryota; kingdom Metazoa; phylum Chordata; class Aves; order Passeriformes; family Cotingidae; genus Cephalopterus; species Cephalopterus ornatus. The sequence continues at coordinate 124,519 of VZRE01009678.1, forward strand.
CTGCTATTTCTGGTCCTTATATTTCCTCTGAAAATGTCATGGATTGTGAATATAGAAGGGTGTAAATATGTTGCGTTTGTTAATATAAAGATATGTGCTTTGGGCTAAATTCCTCCTTACCTGTAGAGTTCTATGCTGTTATTGTCACTTATTTCTGATATTTTCAGGGCTCTTCAGCCCCTATCTAGCCCCACTCTAATATGAAATAAATCATTACACAGGGTGTGATTTTTGGGGTTGTCCTGTGCAGAGGTGAGGAGTTGAACTCAATCCTTGTGTCACTTCCAACTCAGTATATTCTATGATTTTATGATTATCTTGGAGTCACATCTCCAGACATTGGGTTCTATTATATTTGTTTTCAGGCAATTACTGTTCAGTGTGAAGGTATCTAAACTGAATTTGAAACTACAGAAAATCACCTATCAGTAAAGAGCTCTGAGAGGTGGATAACAAAATTTTATTGTATTTATGGGTTGTATCTAAAGATAAGTAGGGTTTGATTTATAACAGAAATCATTATTTAATTTTAGCTTACAGTAGCAAAAGCAGATACAGTTGTAACTTGGTAAATTTACCATGTTCAACATTAATTATTCTGTTCCTATAAAGTTGGATAGTGGTTTGTCTCTTTTTGTGTTAGAAAATAAACATATAAAATATGGTATAACCATACAAAATGTGGCATACCTAGAGTTAAAATATTGGAAACTGGAAGTTTTTCATGTAAAGAATACATTCCTATATAATTCTAATATTATGCATTTATTTTTATCAGGAGACTTTAAAAAGATTTAGTAGGATGTTTAAGTTGAGAATGCCAGATTTGATTAGCTTGCTAATCAAAACTCACTACAAATCTTTACTCTGGGGTTTGTAATCAGTGAGGATGGTGCAGCGTGTGTATAGTAAGCAGTGTTGGAACTACCTTGCAGCGGTTAAACTGCTGAACTGGTCAATTCTCCTGGTAAGTTTTGTTACTTCCTTATGGAATTGTAACCACTGAATAATGCAGTGCACTGGAACAAACTAAAATGCAGAATAATGGAAGAGCTGTTTCTAAGGTTGTAGAACAAGAAGATTTCAGTAACTAAACCACAAAATTTTGCAGTCTTTCTTTTAAGCAGCTTTCTTCATGGTTACTTATCTGACCTTCTAGTGTGATAATCATGCAAACCTCTTCCAATTCAGAAGACCTGTAGCATGGAACTGGTTGGATCCATAAGTCAAACCACCTTCATGTCAAGTCATGTTATGAGGAAGTAGTTTGATACTAGGAAAAATGAAATGACAAGCTTTTGGCCAAATCAGGTGCTTTACATTTGAAAGCAGGCTTCAGGAAAGAAACTAATCAAATGGTAGAGGCATTCTGAAAGTATCCGAGACATCTATATTAGAGATCTACTAATTTTTTTTTTTGAATGATGACATTAGCCCAAGCCTTTAGTATGAGTATTAAAAATTGTGAAAATGGGAGCATGAGAGGGAGAAGCATGGTGAAAAGCATATATTTAAAAGAGTGACATAAATTTAAGTGCATGTTTTGTAAGATCATGGTAAAAGAGAGCAAATAAAAATCAGTGTGAAAGTGCCAGCTCATTTTCTTTGCTTGTAACTCAGAATATGGTCAGGAAAGCTGGTGAGTGGAGAAAAAACATAGAAGCAAATAGCCGTTTGATGAAGAAATTTGAGGAGTCTAGAGCAGAACTGGAGAAAGTTATACAGATTGCCAATTGTTGCTTAAAAGAAAAAGGAAATCCTGAAGAACTTCTCAGAAAACATAGCGTGAGTAAATTCTCTGACCTTCCTCATGGAAATCTTTGAGTGCATGACATACAAATGAAAAGCCTACTTAATTCTAAAATTGATGTGGGTTTCTTGCACGTGTAGAAGTTACACAGATCAGGTCAAACTAATGCTAAGATTGAAAACCAAAAAGGAATAGTGATCACCTCTCTTACTTATGTCAGCAACCAGAAGGTGAAGAGAAAAGAGCCTGTAGAAATTAGGGCAGGTTTTGTCAGTAGAACCATGGAGAGTTAGAACACTATATTTTGCCAGTCTCACGCGTCCACTGCTCTTTTTTTCAGATTAATACCTCTGTCTGTATTATAACCATTACTTATGCATGTAGCTTTAAAATGTATTCTTGTTAAAATACCATCTCAGTGTATTGAATGAGAATAAATTAATTTGCTGGACTTTAAATAGCTAGAAATAGTTACTTCCTTAGCTCAAACTTAAATTCTTCAGTGCAACGGAATTAACCTTGAAACTTAGAGTGTGTGTTAGGAACTTCATGTTGGCAGGTTATCACATCAATAACCAGCTTCATCTTCTCACCTTCTCACTTTCTGCCTCAACTTCAGGAATTCTTTAACCAGTTGGATCAGAGAGTCCTAAATGCCTTTTTGAAAGCTTGTGACGAACTTACTGACATCCTCCCAGAACAAGAGCAACACAGCCTGCAGGAAGCTGTGAGAAAACTCCATAGGCAGTGGAAGGTTAGTGAATGATGTCTCTGGCAATTGTAAATCTTAGTTTTGAAAAGTTTCTGCATGACCTACATATTGAAAAAAAAAACTAAAATAAAACAAGTAAGTTGATAATTTGTCTTCCTGTATATTTGGAAAAAAAAGAAAAAAAAAGTCTATTTTACAACATTAGATACAGCTGCACCTACAAATAGTCTCTTGAAAAAGCCCTGTAAAGTGAAGTGGTTAAGTGAAGTCAGGAAACATGAGACATTAATTATCAAACCTTCATTTTCCCCCTACATATAGCCGTAGTGATACCTGTGTTAAGAACATTTCTTGAGAAGAGATGCTAGCTTTTCTTATGTTGATGTTGGATGATTGCAGTTGCTTTCCCAACAAAAGAAAAAGAAAACTGTAAGAGATCAGGCTATCAGTTTAAATTGTGTCTTCTGCCAAAGACTCTAAAAACTAACAAACTTTGCTCATAAGCTATGAGATTTTTTGCCTGCTACAGCATGTTGCTGGTCTAAGCTGGAATGATGTATGCCTGGTCTCTCACTAGCAGGCAACCAGCGACCTCTGGAAACAATTGTGAATACTATTTTATACAGGAAATATTTGGCTTATCTTGCCAAGAATGAAGATGTCTCTGTAATGTGCCTTATACATACACATTTTGGTCTCAAATTATGACCTAATATCTAAGGCATATTGGTAACAAAATGAATACGGAGAAACTCCTATCTATCTATGTTCATGCACATATGTGCCTAATTCCTATATTGTCAGTTTTTAGATAATTTATTTGTAGTAACTTCACCCTGAGGTAATAGGAGTAGTGTTTCTTCTCTGTGCTTCTTTATTGCCCCTATGGGTGTGTAGGATCTTCAAACAGAAGCTCCATACCATTTGATCCACTTGAAGATTGAAGTGCAGAAAAGCAAGTTCCTAGTCACAGTGGAAGAGTGCAAAGCTGAACTAGCTCGGCAGAACAAGGTGTTATCAAGAGAAGGCAATGAAAGAATGATCAAGGAACACGTGGTATGAATTATACACTACCATGGGGGCGTTTACAGAAATTAATTTCAGTGTCAATAATAAACTGAAATTTTGACCAATATTTAAGCCACTAAATGCTTTGTGCATTAGATCAATTCTTGTGGTCTTTAACAAATTTTTTTTTTACTTAAGTGTTTATAAAAAATATATATAGATATGCTTTCTGATTTCTGCAACTTTGTATTTTTATTGATTTGAATTTTCTGCTTTGTCTCCCATCAGTTGTTCTTCGGTGATAAGGGATCTTACCACCTGTGTGAGAAAAGACTGCAACGAATCGAAGAACTGTGCCAAAAACTGCCAGTCTCTGATCCAGTGAGGGGCACACTGGAAAGCAGCCAACGAGTCCTGAAGGAGCTCAAATCCCAGATAGACAGCACATACATGAAGCTAACAGAGCACTCGGACACCTGGAAGGGCTATAAGAGCAGGTGTCAGCTCAGTTGCTAGCTGGGTCTTGTAGAGCCTTATGCATGATCACTTCTCTATATCTCATCATGGATCAATACCATGTAAAGAATGATGTTAGCTTCATGTAGATAATTATAATTTATGTAGTAATTTCACAAATTATAGTGAGGGTTTGAGTGGATTTTATAGTTTTTGCTTACATTTAAGAGGTTACTGTTTGGTGGTGGCAATTTTTGTCTAACTTTTTTCTCTTTTTTTGCATTATGTGATGTTTTATTCCAGATTTTCTGAATTGGCAAGTTGGATTTTGTCAACAGAAAGAGAGCTAAAGAAGATAAAGGAGAGTGTTAATGATACTGCCAAATACAAACAGTGTAAAGCATCTGTTGGGGTGAGCCCTTGTCTTATATTCTAAAAAAGCTATGGTCATCGCTACTGGAACTCTGGATAAAATTGTATTCTGAAGCTGTGCAATTGTTTTACTATGGAGTAAATCAGCTGATTCCTGGTATTCTTAAAAGCATTTCCAGGAGAAAGTTGCACATGCAGCAAAGTGTGGCAGAAGTTCCTACTTTCAATAATTTAGAGAATGGCAGGTCCCTTTTCCTGTTTAGAACAGATAGAATAAATATTTGCCCCTCATCCTGTTGCATGCAGAGTTAAAAGTGCTGTGCAAAGAAAAGCAAAAATTTCTGGATTGCAGATTTTTGAATGGTCTTACATTTAATTACTTACATATAAGGAAATCTTCTATACTAAAAATTCTCTTTTATAATAGTATAATGCAGGAGGAAAAGATATTCTACCATTCACTTTTGCAATGGTGACTGGTAGTGGAAGTGATAGAATACTTGAAGATTGATTTGGTTAGTTAAACTAGTTTTAGGTGATAATTTATTGTGTCACTTGGGACCCAGCTTGACCATTCTTTCTTTCTTCTTCATTTCACATACTAGAAGGAAAAATAGGAATGTCACATACTGTGGGTGTTTGTGAGCCGGTTATGAGGCTAACTGTACAGATAAACATTTATAGGATGACCTTGATAAAACTGATAGAGCTTAAGCTTAAAGGGTACTTCTGCTCCAAAAGGTCTAATTTACTCACACAGTTTCACTGCTAGCAACGTCTCATGAGCACTGCCACAAAGATATAAATGATCTACTAGGTGAAAGGAGTGGGGGGAAAGCTATTTAAATGGAAAAAAGATACACAAAACTTTATATCATGTAAAATTGTATATTTGGGAAAGTCAGCAATTAAGATTTAAATTGTAACTAAGAAATAGTCATTATATAGAAAATATGTGTGTAGTATCTTCCATTTATGTATATATTGTAATTAAAAATGTTAGTTTGTGAGGGAAAAGTACTCCACTATTATTTACTAACGAACAGTCTAAGTAGTAGTGGAGTAAAGTCTGTGGAAGACATACAAAAGTCTAGCCATTGACTGGAACAGAATCTGATAGAGTATGTAAATAGAAAAATACTACATTTCTAGTGTTAAAACAAAGTAGTACATTTAAACTACTAATCTTTAAACTGATTCCATGAATGCCAATTATTAATTTTGTTTATTTGAAGAAAACACGTTTTGATTTTTTCTGTAGGAAATTAGGAAGCATATTCACAAGCATGGAGAAAATCACAGCTGGCTCAAATCCAGACTTGCTGTTTTGACTGCAGTATGTCCTGAGTTGGAGGCTAAAGAGACAGAGGATGAGCTTTGTAAACTTTCCAATGACTTCAAGAGGCTCCTAGATTTGCTGGCTGAGGTACAGTATGAGACACACAAGAACTCTCAGTTTACAGTGTTCCATGAAATGACATCAATCATGGCTTCACAAGCATAAGTTCCCTGCTGTGCTTTTTAATTAAACTGCAAGCATTCAGCAAGAAAAAAATCATTTGTACTCCACGGGTAGCAAAGCATTGTGAGTAGCAGGCAAAAAGTACTGACATTATTATAGTGTATCTTTTCCCTTTGCAGAATTGGAAAGTATCATAGTAAATGTTTCTCGAATCAAAATGTCCATATTTCTAGTTTTTTAAAATCAACTTGTAGTGAACATCAGCAAAACCGTGATGCACATCAGCTAGTGAATAAAGAATTTGACTTCAACCTTAATTTACTTATCTTTTATGCTGAAATAATTCACTACTTTGAGGTAGTTTCTAGTCATTAAGGATGCATATTATGCCCTGAATTTGCAGGAAAAGGCTGCAGTTCTCTGAGGTCTGAATGATACGAGATACTGTAGTTGTGGAAATCAAGGAAAATTTCTCACTCATAACAAGCAAAACCTCTCAGAACCACTGAATCCTTGAGTTCTGTGGGCTCTCAGGGAAGTTACTGCTTTACAGTTCATATAGTTAGAAGAAAAATCAGGTGAAACTTAGAGCACTTTGCACCTAGAAGGTGGAATAGACCCACAAAGAATTCAGGACAGAGTTCAGACTTCAATTTCCATTGTTAATGTCAATTCTTGTGGAGGTCTTGTTAGGATTCCAAATGTATAAAAGTTCCATGTACTTACTGAAACTTGTCTAAACTTCCGTGGTCTGAAGACTGTGTTTGGAAAGTTGGGGCAACCAATGTTGTGATTTCCAAGTGACTACAAAAAATTAAAATACTACATTTTTTTTTTTTTTTAGGTTTTATGGGGGTTTTTTTGTTTAATTACTTTTGCTTTTTGTTTCCTCTAAAAGTCAGAACTATAGGGTAGTGTAAGTAATGAAGGTAATAAAAGAAAATAAGAGGTAGAATCTATACTTATTTTGAATCTAAAAGCATAATCTAAATAGTACTCTATACTATAGTTAAAAGACTGCTGATTCTTAAGAGTCTGAATACTATTTATAAAGTTTGTTAATCCGATGGATAATACTGCTTAGACAAGGACTGATACCGGGTATTTCCAGAGTTCAGCAATGGTTTAGGAAAGTAAGAACTAAACATTTATACAACAGGAAACTGAACGGCTTGAATCTGAAGACTCTCCAGAGTGGAAAAAAGGAGAGGGGAGGGGAAAGGGGAAAGGAAAATATCCAGAATACTTTATGATTAAAACCTTACAACTCGGGAACTGTATGAGGAACAGAGCCTGTACTGAGAATCAGCCACCAGTAGTTAGTTGAATAATGCAAAGAGGGTAAAACTTTCAGGTATGTTGATGTACCTTGTTTCTTTAAAAAGTTCTGCAAGCTGAGACTGGATGTTGCACCACATGCACATTGTGGTCCATATAATCAGGGTAATAGGGCATTTTAATATATTTGTGATTCACCAAAGAATTGCTCAAGACAGTCCAAATGATAGGAAGATTTTTTGTGAGTTGAGTATCGCAGGTGTGTCAGAATCTGGGTAAGCTTGCAAGGATAAGAAGAGTGTGTATTTTCTAAGTGATCACCAGTAAGTGGTTGTCACGGATGGCTATTTGTCATATGGCAAAGGGAGTATGTTTAAACAAAACAAAGGTCTCCTCACATTCTGAGTCTACAGACACTCTTTCAATGTAAAGTTAAAGGTGTCAAGAATGCAGGAGGTAAAAATGGTTTGAATTTAAACAATTTAATGTACTTTTGGAAAAAATAGTCTAAATATACCTTAAAATACAGATGTGCCTTTCAACACGAAATACTTAAAGTTATCTGTAATTGTAGATTGAAAATACTTTAGGCGCTGTTGGAGACTGTGTCCAGTACAAAGAAGAAGTTAAAAATGCAATTGAAGAGTTAATCAACAACTCTAGAGAAGTCCAAGCAGAGGCTGAAAAGATCCTGGATACAGAAAGTTTATTACAAGCTCAGCAACTACTACTTCATCATCAGGTAAGACAATGACTTATGTCCATATACTTTTTTTTTTAAAGGAAGAATTCATGTAATTACAAAATTTTGTGATGTACGTTAGCATAATTTGGAAGTGTTATAAAGGAAACAGACTTACATGGCCTAGTATTCATTCTTTTAAGGAAAAATGTTTTCAGTATTTTTTAAGTGTTAATGCCTAAAGATGAGCTTGTTTTTCAACTTTTATTTCATACATTTTTTCTAGGCACAAAACACCTGAAAAACAAGCTTAATTACTTTAAATTTTGGGTAAATATACTCTGCAAATATTTAGACTCTATCTTTTTACGATTTTAAAGTTTGCATTTCAGATTCAGTCGTGGGAAATAGGGTACAATTCTGGCTTTGGAAATTTTTCTACTTCAGCAGTTTGATGTGGCCCCAACTCTAAATGCTGGAGGGAAGGTGTACCTCTAGCCTCATCTCCTTCTCTAGATAGCTGCTGTTGTGACAGATGGGCCTCCATTCTGTAGGAGTAGAGCAGGAGGCTTTTTATGCACTGATAATAGATCAAAATATCTACAAGCTACAATAATAATCAGTGATATGGCTTGCATACAGCAAGAATCATGGCCTTTAAGGCCAAATATGGGAAATTAAAACCTGCTGAAAGCTAATAAGAATAGGAATAATTTACTGCCAATGTTTGGGCTTTATTTAAGTGTTTTATATTAACATCTGTTTCTGTAAGGTCAGAAAGCCAAGCATCATCTGACCAAGCACTACTAAGTCTTACCTGTGTCTAACCTAAACTCTTTGGAGTTCATAAGCACTGTTGTATGTGTTAAGGATTGTATTCATTCTTTTAATACTCTACATTCCTTATCCATCTTAGGAGAGGTAATAGAAATAGTTACCTTCTCACTGAGGGGTTTTTTTGTGATATGAGGTCTGTTAAGGTGGAAATAGACTTTGGCACAGACCCGAAGGTACACAAAGCAGAATTGAGCAGGGAACTGTGGGCTTACTGAGCAAGGCTGGCATAGGCCAGACATGTTAGAAAGAAGAAAAGATGTAGTCTTAGGAGTTACTTAGCCATTCCCTTACTGCTCTCTAATAAGGCTAATACATTGCATTGATCAATCTGAGGCTCCAACCTGTCCCTTAAAAAAGTGCAGAGCAGACCTGAATGCTTCCAGGCAGTCATGAGAAATACATTCACTTGTGACTCCTGCTGTGATTGCACAACTGCTGCGACTTCTGCTTTCTCAGCTACTTATGTGGATAAATGGCCACACTGTGACTCTTTTTCTCACATCTGTATGTGGCGAAAGGTGTATACACAATTTGGAAGCCAAGGCATATACTTGAAGAGTATATGAGACTCTAAAGAATACTTGCCACAGTTTATCCCCTTGTCTGTTACTCTGCTTGCATACCCAGCAAAAACGTTAGGTGGTTGCATTGTGCTAGTTTCCCAAAGGAGCTAAAAAGTCTAATCATTCCTGTTGGATGAATCCTTTTAGCAAAGGACAAGGAGACTCCGTGCAAAAAGGCAAGATGTGCAAAAGCAGATTTCCCAAGCCAAACAGCTCCAGATCGAAGGTGGACTGCCCAGCACAGTGCGAGAAGATTTGCAAAAATTGGAGGGAACATTGGAGAACATGCAGCAGACTATGGAGAAACGTGAAGAGCAACTGCAGGTGGGTCCTTTGTATGTAGAAATAAAGCCCCATACTTTCTTCTTCTTTTTTAACTTAGTAAAACTCTTATTTTTTAATGTAAACAAACTGAGCTCACTTTCTCACCTCTGACTCTTGGTCTTTGGGGTTGTCATGGTCAGCATCTCCATGAAACCTTCTTGAAGCTGCTGTATACCTCCTAATAAATAAAGAAACAGTATTTTGTTTGGAAGTGTTTAAAAGTCCCAAACTATTCATAATTTTTATTTTAATTAGTTTATCTTGGAATTAATGTTTAGATGGGGGGTCTTTCTCCTAATTAGTAAAGATGACACCCTTTAAATCAGAGTCCTTAGGCTGGGTATTAGGTTAATAACACATGATGTTGTGCAAATATAATCCTCTCAACTACTGTGTGAAAAACATGCTGTCATCCTAAATTTGAAGAAGGAAGGAAAAAGTAACAGAGAAATCAAATGGATTGCTTCAGTTTGTGTAACTAATCACTGACTGCACTGGGATTAGTATTTATACCTTTTTCCACCCATATGTGATTTGGCCTTTGCATTTCTTTAAGCAGAATGGTAATCCAGCTGTCCACTATTCCATGTAAATGTTTCAAGTCAAAAGTATTCCTCATGATAAAACACAAGATGAGAAACATGATGAATAGAGCTCAAATAACTTCTTTATGTAAGCATTTACTGTTGAAGCCCATTTTTTCTCTAAGGATTCTTATATATAATGCCTTAAGCTCTACTTCATAATCAAGAAAATAATTTTTTAAGCTGTCCTAATTCTTGTGACTGATAGATAAATGCTGTATGTTAATCAAAATTCTACATTATCAGAAAAGAGCAAATAAGTTCTTACGTGTGATTTTGCTGTGAGTAGGGATTTTCTTCTACTATAATTTATTTCATTAAAAAATGTGAAAATCCTTTTAGATATTTTTGACTGTCACGACAAGCTTAAGTCTCTGCATGTATGACTTCAGACTTCTTATACGACATTCAAATATAAGATTTGAATATTGCTGGCACCTTAGAGAACAGAGTTTTTTAACACAGCACAGTATGTATCAGTGAAAATTCAAGGGAAAACTTTTTTTCGGTTTAGAACATTTTCATCTGTTGAGTAGATGGCTTTTTGGGAGAAATTGTTTTATGTCAGGACTTTCTCTTTTCTCCTTCAGTAACTTACAATGAAAACTTTGTTTTCACGCTTTGATTTCTTTGTCTTTGTGTTCCTGTTTTGGGTTTGTTTCTTTGTTTGTTTTTAGGTCACAATAAATAAATGGGAGCAGTTTGAAAGAGACAAAGAAACGGTAGTAAAATACCTCAATCAAGCAAGCTCTGTACTTGAACGGATCTTAAACTTTAGCAGTTTAGAGAGCCTCTCCTCAGAATTGGATCAGACAAAGGTATTTGCTGTGTGAAATACAGGAGCTATCTTTCTGCTTTGCTTGTTGGCATGTGCTGAGTGTATTGCCTTCAATCTTTGCATGGTTTTCCATTGTGCCGGTACAAATTGCATATACAGATTGCATAAACTGCTTAGATGTAAAAGGTCATTTGATGAAAAAAATCATGAAGGATTACTCAAAGTCTGCATCTGAAGCACGTGCTTGAAAATTAAAATGGTTTTGAGGACTTCCCATTTTGTGCTCAGTAATCATCTATGCCGTTAAACCAATGTTGAGCACCTGCATATCAACATTAATAGTGTGCACTTCAGCAAGGTTATGGGAAATATGACAATTAGCACTGATTTAGACCTGAGAAGAAAAAAGAGAGACTTCTGCACTATGGACATAATCCAGAATATGCCACTTGCCATTAGTATTACAGAATTATCCCAGCACATTTTATTTACTACTAGAGAAGTAAGAATAGGGATTGTTTAAGTGCCATGCTTTTCACACTGCTGTTAACCTTTGATGAACCCAATAGTAAATTACACATATCTTGGTTATGCTCGGCACCTATTTTTCTAGTGTATGGGTTTAACGTTTGTGACAGAAAATAGTTGCTAAACAAAGGGAAAATACAAAATATGAGACACTGCAAAATACACTCTGTAAATAGTAGGATCTAAAAATTAAATAAGGATGCATATGATCTTTCACAATTCAAAAATAAATTTATTGAAGAGCTATAGAATGAATTTTGATTTGTTGAGTTAAAAACTTTTGCATGTATAGCTTCCCTTGATAAATTTAATTCAAGCTAGGTTGCTCAAATGAACTTTTCTTAAATGCAACATGAAAAGAACTTTCTTCAGAGATTGTTTTTAGGTATTTTCACATTCAAAATATACATGTAGGACACAGATACTGTTTTCCAACTGCAGACATTGAGGAAAAATACTTTCTGTATAAATATATGGAACTGTTTATAGTTGTATTAATACGACTTGCATCCTTACAGGAACTTTCTAAACAGACTGAAGCAATGGCAGTGCAGGCTGAGAATCTGGTGAAGAATTCTTCTGAGATACAGCTTGGTTCAAAGAACAAGCAGTCTCTTCAGCATCAGGCAAAATCAATTCAAGAACAAGTGAAAAAAGTGGAAGTTACTCTTGAAGAAGAGTATGTTCTTAACAAGTCCTAATATTTATTCTTCACTATAAGATTGTATCAGATTTCTAGAATACCTTGTCAGCATTTCATGTTGTCTCATCAGCTCCATCATTTCCAGCTTACCCTGGCATAAAAACCAAGTTATAGTACCAAATATGTCAAAAGAGTGTGTGCAAATAAAATATTTTTTTAATAATATATACTTAATACAAGTTAGTTACATTTAACCTGTCACTTATCTTTAAGTCCAAGTCTTGTAAAGAAGGGATAATTTAACTCATTCTTGAGATACTGAACTCTTTCAGAAAGAAAAAACTCAGTGCAAGTATGAGAGCAGCCCATTTACTAATTTGCTTCAGTTTTCCATATTTCACTTTATCCTTAGGAGTGTCAAGAAGTGCCTTCATCTTAGCTGAATGCCCGATTATATTTCATAGGCAATATCAAAAGATGCTGCTGCAAAAAACAAAGGCATAATTTGCCAAATTTTGTTTAAAAATTAAAAGTTCAAACTCCAAGAGAAGCTTGCTAAATATTTGTAGCTTTTTGTATACATAAAAATTTCATCCCTTCTCTCAAACAAGCAACTCAGTTACTCAGCTTCAGCTGTTGCTATTCTCCTTTTATCCATATATGCATACATTTATATATATGTATGAAAGCATTGTTTTTGCACATACTAGATCTGATACACAAGTTATAGATATATGTTCTAATTCTATCTTGTCTTGCTAGAATTACTCTGTAGAATAATTTGCTGTGTAAGTTTAAGCTGGTACCACCACCTCTAGCTGAATATAAGCAAAGGGCAATGCCTGAATTTTTTCCTGTATTGACCACTGCCATGCTAATCTGATTTTAATTTAGTGCTGTTTTCTTCCTAATGTGGAAGGACAGTTATAAGCCAGAATAACTAGCCTTTGCAGTAAATGGTTATCTAATTTTTTATATAATGCTTTCTCCAATATGAAGTGTTACAGTGATTTGTGGTCAAATTCTACCATCTCTTACTAAATACTTTACTTTATACATAATTTTCTCCACTATTAGAAAACTAGTGTGATTTTTCAATCCAAGAAAATCATGCTTCCAACAATGAATATTTGTTTTTTAAATAATGTCACATATTTTTAAATGAAAGTCATCATTGATATACCCTTTCAGTGTAGATATGAGATAGGTTTAGGTAAATATATGCATTTTACAGGATGTCTGTGGTAATGTGACAAATAATAAAAAACTAAATCCCTTCTGTAAAACATGCAAATATATACAACTCTCTGTAGTGAATGTAGAGAACATATAGTAAGTGTGTAAGGGTTATGTTTTAACTTGCATCATCAATAAAATCTTGGCTGAGTAATTTGTAGTGAAGGTATTTCAAATACATAAGGTACATTCTATGCCAATGAACAGGAAAAGGAGTGAGAAGTTTAAGCAGCCCTCCACAGCAAGAACTTAGCCCACCTGTTTTCCAAGGAGAACATGGACAGCTGTGCAATGTATTCGGGATGATATTCTTTATAGTCTGTGGCTTTCCTAAAACTATCAGAAAAGCAGATACAAAAGCAAAGGTTTTTCAGCAGTTGTGTCACTCATTTGGTCCCTTAATTCTGATTTCCAGTTTTATTTCCTTGGGCTGGTCTTGGAATGAAATATTTTTGCACATTGATTTCATATGAGTAACTTGAATTTGCATACACTCTTATCAGTAAATGGCTGTTGACACTCCTAATTTTTTTTTCGTTTTGAAAATAAATAAGAAAAAATAAAAATACTAATTTTTACATTTTTAGACTACATCTTTTCTTAAAGCTTCCTCTAGCTTTAGTAAGGGGGGGAAAGAAGTTAAAAATTTTTTAACATGGAATGGCTTTTAAGGCTATATTTAAAAGGAATATGTATTTTGAAATTTTGTAATATTCAAACTTTTATGGTGAAATTTTAATATTTTCAGTGAAAAAGAAAATGTGTGTTTTGCAAGCTGTGTGCAGGGCCTGCATTAGTACTGGTTTCTTTACAATGACTTGAAACGAGCAGAAACTTGTATACTGAAAGTTAATGCTGTTAGGCCTTATACAATGGCCTTAGACTTCTTAATTGTGAAAAAAAAAAAAGGTGCTTTGCTTGCTATCCAAGACATAGAATAATAAGTCATAATCTGTCTCTCTTTAACATACCTATAATATGTTTCAAAGAATATAAACCTATTAACTTTGAGGGAGTTGAGTCACATCTGTTGTTCATTCTTTGGCTTGATGTGAAATCATTGCAACAGAAAACACAAACTTCCTATGAGATGGGGAGATTGCTGTTATAAAAAAGTCAAGCACTGGTGACTATGTGTACATCCACATTACATGTTTTAATGATTCTGGTCTAGGGACTAAATGATTAAAATCTATGCATTCAGTTGTCTAAATATTTTAATTTCTGATATAATCATAATTCCATAATATTTCATAGAAATCCTATTGATGTTCCTTTTCCCTTCCCTTCCTGCAGTGATGAGATTCTTGTACAGCTGATAAATAAAGCTGTACTTTCTTTTACCTTTTAACATCCCCACTATGGCTAGTACAACTGTTTGAGTTTGGTGCACAGTCTAAGAGAGAGATAAGTTTGAATTTGGATGCACAACTTAGTCCTCTAAAACCAGGAGTTTTTTAAAGATCCTCCTGTAGATTGAATAAGTTCCATTTTTATTTTAGCAAGAGTATGGGCAGCTTCATTATATTAAACTGTTTATTCTCTCTAATTGATTTGGTTAATTTTAGTATTAAAAGCATGGAAATGGTGAAAAACAAGTGGGATCATTTTGGCAATAATTATGAAGCTCTGTCCATCTGGATAGCTGAACAAGAAAAAGAACTGGAAACTTTGGAAACATCATCATCTCCTTTGGACATACAGATCAGCCAAATCAAGGTGATTAGTTCTTGTTACGTTTAGCGTTGAAAGCCCATTTATGTGTCATTTTGCTAGAGGCCAGTGGGAGAAGAGACATTTTACATGTTTCAAAACTACCATGATGAATCTACCATTTTATACATGAATATACCAAGCAGTAAAGTTTTACATAAACTAAAGGAAAATTCTTACAAACTGCCTTCTCTTTCAGTGTTTAGCTTACATATATGAAGCCTTTGTGTGTGTGGTTAAAAATATAATTTATACTTTTCTTATTTTTTGAGTGATCTCAACTGATGTACAAAACAGCTACATAAATATGAAGTTTGGGGTTTTTTTGAAACATATATTAGCTAGTGGCTATAGAATTTGATTTTAATCTTGCAAGCTAAAGTTATAACTTGATTTATGTATCTTTTATGCTGAAATAATAAAGAAACTACTGCTCTTGGTAGCTTGAAAACCTACATACCATTTATTGCTATTATATTTAACTGTCTTGTGTATGTACACTTGTCTGTGTACATTCCTGTAGATACAGATAAATAGTGATTTAGTTTCATATTGTTAACCGAGATGCATATTGTCTCCAAGGACTGCATTTCAAGGGCTGACTTAATATCCTCCCTTTCATTTAAAATGTACCTTCTCTGAAACAGCATGTTTCTAAGGGTACAGGGTTTCTCAGTACCTCATGCACATAGCCATTTTCTCTATTCTGTGACTCACTTGTTCTTCCTAAGGTGCACAGATGTGCAGCTGCTTGCAGACCAGCTTGGCACTAAATATTTCCAAAGGATCCCTTAAGGCATTTGTTTCATGTGACAGAAACAGTTTATCAAGAGACATTCCTGTTCTTAATTTGTTCACAGCTTTACATACACAAAATAAATAAAATCTCTTGAGTTCATGATTGAAGAATAAAACAGTGGTTGAGTTCTTGCTTCATCACCACAGCAATTCAAAACCAGTTTCCTTGTGAAATAATGTGTATGCACTTATTCCAGTGGCATACATTGCCACGTTTTCTTGTTTTTCAGTAATTGGTGGACAGGATTCCAATGTTTAAGCCAGATCAAATTATACTAATATTGCATTACAGTGTGTCCGTTCTCGCCTGTCTTAATGGAGCCTGCTTAAGCCCTGCTAGCCTATTCCAGTCAACTTCCCAGGAAGGCCGTTCCTTACCATACATGCAGATAAGCAGTGATTTTTACACTGCGTTGAAAGTTTATGAAAATTCCACCATAATTCTTACACATTTAAACACCATGACAGAAAGAAAATGGTCAGCAGATGGTGTTTATAAACATCTGAGTGAACAGACATGAAGCAGAGAAAATCCTCCAGATAAAGCATAGGGGACATCATTGTGCCTCAGGTGAACAGATGAGCTTTATGAGTGACGTTTGAAACAAGTCATCTAACCTCCAATGCATGGACATGGATGGAGGTCTACTTCAGCAGCATTGCTTTGTGCCTGATTCTGAAGAATTTGTTATGTTTTGTTGTAGGTTTCCTGATGAGTTACTCTGTGTCACAACACCAATCAGCATACTTCGTTCATAATTTCTAGTACAATGTATCAGTAAGGAATTTTGCAACATAAGGCAAATGGATAAAAATCTGTGTATTCCTTGATATCTTTGGCTGACCAGATAAAAAACCCGGGGTCAGCTGACTGTGATGAACCTACATCGTAGTGGTAATACTCTACTTTTGGTGACATGGATTGCAAAGCCCCGATGACTTCAGCAGAGCCAGATTTTCACCTACACATTTCTCCAAAATTCCTGGCAGAACAAAATGACAGTTATCACAAGTAGTTACCATTGGTGGCAGACTCAGTGAGAGTTTGAAGGCCTCAATTATCCACCTTCTTTTATGTAACTGAGTGAATTTAACAGAATAGCGTAGGAGTGAGAAAGCACTGCCTCATTTGTATCTGCTGCATTGTTAGATAATTTCAGCTTCAGGGCTGCAAATCCGGTATTTTTCCTCAGCACCATATTCTCATGCAAAAAAGATATTTTATAATCTGAATTAATTCAGGATATATTGCATAAAGAGACACTATAAATTCTTATAGCACCACCCTTTTTTCTGACAGTCACCCTGCTAATTTTTGACTTAATGTTGCAGTAAGCCACTTCTGAGCTTTCTAATGGCAAAAAAGATACTGTATTTTTATCACAATTATAGCAGAATTTGGGCACTTCCTATGCCTTGAGAGTGCAATTTCAAGAAAGTTTTTGGTTGATTTCATATATATACATATCTTCATATTTTTATATCTGAGAATGCTGTTGCCTGTTTCAATTTCAAAGAACGCTCTTGGCTCTTTCAAATCTCCCATTTTTTTTGAGTGTTTGCCATTACTTTTGAGAAGAACTCCATGGACATCATACATCAACAGTAATTTTAAAAAAAAGCTGTTGTGAAAAAACTTATTTCTGAGTTCATTGGTGCTTACTGAATAAATAGCCACTGAATGTGATACATTATAAGTTTGTTTCTTGGGTGTTGTAGCTGCCAGGTTTTCTTCTAATTTGTAATAAAACCAAGTGCAAACTAATAGGAGACAGTTGCTGTCATGAAGCTGATAAAATGTAAAGCCAGTGCTAGTTTGTATTTATGCGTTTACTAATTGATGTACAAGACAGATGAAAAGTACAAAAGACCGTTATCACCCTTGTTTCATGGTTTCCTATTTACATTGTAATGTGGTTCTTTATTTAATACTCTGCCTAAGGGCACACTCACCCCACCTTATCATCTAATTAAATTTATCCTTTATTATACCTTAGTATTTTAAATTAACAAATTAAAACACTCTCAATTGTTTTTTAAGTAATAGCGTGTCTTATTTTGTTAGTACTTGAAAACTTATTAAACATAAGTAACCAACTGTTGGGGTTCAGCTCCTTAACAATATTTTTTCAGTTATACACTCACATTTTTTGACCTTCTGTTTATTTTGAATTTTAAAGAGAATTGTGTATTACTTTCCTGTGAAGTAAGAGATGCTAAAAATATGAACCATCCTGTCTACTTAGGAAAATATGCACCTCAGCCAATTCTAATTGCTCTTCGTACACACTGTTTTTAGGGCAGGCTGTGTTTTAAACCTTTTCCCATGCTAGTTTCAAGAAGAGAAGGGGTATTTACAGGTCATATTAAAGATTTTTGGAACAAGTTATTTCAAGTGGTCAATGAGCTCTCCTCTTACATAGTTTTTTTGATGAAAGTTATTAGTAGCTCGGGTAATAAAAGGAATTGGAAAATACTATTCTGATAATTAAAACCCTATTTTGCTTCTTTTTTACCATTACTTTACATTTTAGGTTATTAGTAAAGAGATAGATGGTAAAATAACTGGAATCTTAAAACTGGAAGAGGAAGCCGAGTATTTTTCCCAGTTTGTTACCTCTGGAGAGCGTGCACATATTAAAGCCAAACTGACTCAGGTCAAAAGGTATTGGGAAGAGCTAAGAGATCATGCACAGAGACTGGAAGGAACAATCACAGGGAACGCATCAGCACAGCAGAAATACGAAGAAAGT
This sequence comes from Cephalopterus ornatus, assembly GCA_013396775.1. Taxonomy (NCBI): domain Eukaryota; kingdom Metazoa; phylum Chordata; class Aves; order Passeriformes; family Cotingidae; genus Cephalopterus; species Cephalopterus ornatus. Next base: position 142,996 of record VZRE01009678.1, read on the forward strand.
CTTAAACAGGTAGACAATGCAAAATTTAATTAATTGTTTGCAGCAATTTATAGAATTACTCTATATTTTTCCAAAATTGAATATAAAATGTATATTATAATAAGATGGACTAAAATAAATAACTAGATTTGAAGGTAATTGCAAGACCTAGATACATAAATTTGTGCTTTGAATTACTTAAAAGGCAGCTTCAGAAAGGCACTCAAATATACACACTTAAAAATGATGCTGTCTTTTAGAAAACTTTAGTGATTCTCCTGCATATTGCACTATTGCACCACATCCATATTGCACTAATAAACCACATCCATACTTTTTACAAATGCTTTAGCTTCAATCTTGAGTTGATTGGAGGTTATAAGGAAAATAATTTAAATACTATTATTGTGCCAGTCAGGAGGAGCTGAGCACAGTTAGCATATTTTAACTTCAAAAGGCACTCAGCCCTACAAAGGCTTAGGATATAATATTGTCTTAGCACTAAGCATTTAAAAGATGTTATTTAAATCATTTATGTAATTCCTGCTGGTTTTAAACTCTAGTTTGCCTTTTTTTTCATAGGTGCAGCAGGCAGTGTCTGAATTTGAAGCTAAGCTGGCTGAGCCTCTTACATCGTGCTCTTCAGCAGCAGCAACATATGCAGCCCTTCAGGACTGCACGGTGAGCATGGGGCCTGCTATTCCCCTCACTGGCTCTAGGGAAACGGGATTACACTCACCTCCTTATGGAAATACTGGTAATCTCCGGGCTGGGGGCTGCCTGATGCCACACAGCCCAGGGTGGAGGCAGAAGGAGGCAAGGGCTTCCTGCCTGAGTTAGGGAAGACTTAAGTACTTCCTCAGCTATTCCTTGTCACCATTTCAGACAGGCTTGGAGAATTTCTTCCCCAGTCTAGAGAAAGGAAAGCCTAAAAGTTATGACTTAATCCTTCAGGTTACTGTTTTTAACTTCATGCATCTAAAACATTATGAAAAATAAAAAATAAGAAACAACTCTGTTAGATACTTTTCTGCAAAGACTTTCATGAAACTTGGATCTTGGTATATCTAACTCTGTGATTTAAAAAAATATATCCTTAGAAGTAGTTTTTCTTGGACAATGCAGAGACTGGACAGAGTTTCAACTGACAGACTTTTATCTGTCATACCAGAAGCCATGGGTGTTTGGACATTTGGTTCAGTCCATTACAAAAGGAAAGCAAATATTGGATTCATATTCAAACTACAAATGATCCCTAATTTGAGGGAATTTGGTGTAGTATTTTTGTCTGTAAGTTCTGATGAGTTCTTCCCACAATAATCTTTGCCTTTCTTTCTAAGAAATTAGTATAAAAAATTTCACTCAGATTGTTGTTGCAGTAAAATGCATATAATTTCTTCTGAACTCAGTGATAACTACTTGCAAAGGCTATATGCAAGGCTGACCTTTCTGCTGCAAAAAAGCTTTATACTTGTTGAGGAAAAGTACTTTGCATATGGAGAGTTTATTCAGAAAGCACTTGTAGTCACCATTGTTACTGGCTTTTAAACATTATGAATATGCTGAGCACACTATTGTGAAGTCTTATTCTGCCTAGAGGATGATGATTAAATGCCTAAATGTGAAGTTATCAGCAGCTTTTTCGTGTATAATTCACATTTCCTCCTATATGTGATTTCTTGTAATTATAACTATTACTACTATTGTTACTATTGCACACCTGTGAATTGGAACTTTAATGGTCTTAAATCTATTTAATTTCATGCTTTTATAACTTGTCGTGCCACCTTTCAATCATTTTCACATGGACAAGTTTCCCAGCTTTCCAGAAAGGGCAACACCCCAAAGTCTAGTCAGCAGCAGGTGCCATTTGTATGAAAAAATACCTTTAGTTGATACTGACAGAAGTTGCCAGTAACTGTTCCTTACTGCTCCTATGTCATGACATAGGCTTGAAGTCTGGTAGTCCTCCCATGTTGAATATAGACCTCTGTGCTGTGTTGCATGCCCATTCAGAAGATCTGACTCTGTTGTTGCTAAGTTTTTTTCTTTAGCACTTTTTTTAGGAAAGTCTTCCCCACCACAAGCTAGTTCATTGATACACTTGGAACACATGTATATGGAATATACCTAAGCAATATGTAAGCTAAGCAGTGACTTCATGATCTGATGGATGTACCATTGCTGCAAACTTAGGAGTAGGAGTACAGAATTTTTCCCGCTGTTGTTACCATAACTCTGTTTTTTTATGTATGTGACTTCTTTTACATGTTCATTAGGACCTTTGTCATACAGTGGAAAAATTGAGCAGCCCTCTGGCCTCTCTCTCAGCCAGTGTCCGTAAGGTGGCCAACAAAGAAAAAGCTGCTCAGGAAGTCACAGCATTACAGCAGAAATATGAAAAAGTGCTAGAAAATGCTAAAGAGAAACAGACCTTATTAGAGACTCTTCTGGCTCAGTGGCAGAAGTGAGTAAACTCTGACATCTGTTATGATAGACACAGGGACCTTCCTGTGGTCAGTGTGGGACTGAGAGGATGACTTGGTAACCTGTGTTGTGATTTTGTTAGGCAGGAGAAGGAGCTGCCTGCCTTCCTGGCCTGGTTGGAGGGGTGTGAAGCTACAGCCCAGCCTTCAGAGCAGTATGTGCCTGCTGATAGAGTTAAGCTGGAAGGTGAACTGCAGTCACTGCAGGTATGTTTCAACTGAAATATTGTCCCCCTACATTTCCTGGTGTATTGCCGTGTCTTTTGAAGGATGAACTTGTTCAACTATAGTCTGACTAGTCACTAGATTCTGGGCTTTGGAAATGTCCTAGGAAGTCTTACATTATCACTGTTGTTATTTCTCGAAGACAAGAATCACAGGAAGAATGTTACTTCTAACTATAATATACCAGCTCAAGAAAAAAGAAACATGCCCTGATGTATCCTCTTATCTTTCAATGAAGAACAAGTGTCTGCTTGCCAGAGGTTCTGTTCTCTAGAGAAATTCCTTTGTCAGTCAATATTATTTTTTTTTTTGAATGTGGGAAAAGTTGCTCAGATGAAAAAATGCTCAAAGGTTTTGAAATCACAAAGAAATTCTGATTTCTGATTTTTTTAAAAAAACAGGACTTTAATCCTGTTCTAAATTCCTTGGATTTTTTGCCATTTGTTTTTAGAATAATATGAAGCAGTTGGCCAAATCTTTTATACCTTCCTTGAAGCCAAGTAGTCCATAATTTCAGTTTTAAATATTACTGAAGAAAAGCAAAACTCTTTCTCTTTGGGGTTTTGTTTTGAGTTTTGTTGTTGTTGTTGTTGTCATTTTGGGTTTTTTTGAGCCAATTTGCAACATTTTCTCACTATTGCTGCATATGAAATATGTTGCAAAATGTGGTCTTGATTTTAGCCACTGTCATCATACAATAGAGCTATATGGAAAGATCACACTTTGTCCTAAAGGCAAAAAAAACAACTTTTATGAATCTCTACTGTTACAGATTTATCTGTGAGAGGTGTTGAGTACCTGCTTGTCTTAATAGACCTCAGCTCCTCCAAAAATTTGACTGTGCTCACTTGTTTCAGAAGTGTTGTCCTGGAAATCTGTAGCTGTCTTTTTATTATTTTTGTTATTTTGCGTAATGTGATGCTCTTCTTAATCTTCTTAATTTTACAATCCACTGTTTTCCCAGGATTTGCGAGCAGATATTGTGTCCCATGCTTCAGTCTATGACAGCCTATTACAGTTAAATGAGTCGCTATTTCCAACAGCTTCAAACCAATGTGTGAAAACAATAAAAGAAAAATTGAAAGAGCTGGATGAGAGGTGGAAAGCTTTACCACAAACTGTTGAGAAAAGGTTTGTGCTTCAGGGTTTTTTTTACATGCACAGTAAGCAATATCCAGATGAGGAATCCCAATCCCAAAACATATTTTTTACGTATTGCCATTAGGAAAACAAAGGTTTAAGATCAATACTGAACCCTGAGGTCCCAGGAATAAGGGATTGAGAATCCCACACATTTATGATGCTGTCTTTTTCGACATAAACTCTCCCTATTGTTTTGGTAAAAGACTTCTGTTTGAAGGAGTGCAGGGCAGGAAATGAAGGTAGTGTTACATTTCCTCAGTTAAAATTTCCCGGGTAACTTCTAAAATCTCTAATACCTGCTTTTCATTTTTTCAATTATATACTTTATCTTGTACGAAGCCATACTATTGTATTCTTTAACCCCCTTTGAAGCTTTTATTTGCCATAAATGCTCAATTGTTAGGTTCCTGGCTCATGATAAGCTCAGGAAAACTGTCTCCTTTTTTGAAACTGTATCTGATCATATATTTAGATTTCAATTCTTTTCATGATGAACACGTGTATTTTTCTATTTTTAATGTAACTTAAATAATAAATCCTGATCAATAACCTAATCTACTGTTATTAATGTTTTTTTTCAATGTAATGATCTATATGTTGAAAATTAGGTAGAGAAATTTCTAAGACAAATTAGAAGGTAAATTGCAAGGTCTTTTTTAAGGTCAAGGTTTAGAAACAGTTCTGCTGAGTGCTGCTCTGGACAAATTATTCCTTTCAACTGTGTTCCTCTGAGCAGACTTGATCCTTGCTTACTTCAGTGAAAGTTGAACATGCAGTTCCTTATCCCCTGCCCAAATTCACAAGACTCTCGCCTTATATTCCATGTTGCACATGGTAGGGCAAACAGAATTGCTATGTCTGAAAATTAAAGTTAAGCTTTAATTCAGTATTTAATTCAATAATTCACTGTTCTTTTTGATGGGATTTGCCCCATGAAGAAAAGGTGAAGAATGCACCTTGATTGTTTGGGGCACTTCTAACAGCTGGTATAAATAAAACAGGGGAAACAGGGAAAAGCCAAATGTGCTTTCAAATGTTTTGTTATTCCCTAGATAAGAAATCAAAACAGGAGTTATCACATTCACAAAATAAATTGACATTTCTTTCTTTCCCTGCATCTGGCATTGATTATAATGCTGACCAGTCAGCTGTGGTTTTGATTACGGGTAGTGATTAATTTACATCAAGTGCTTTCATATTTACATCTGACATTCTATAGGATCAACTTCCTTCAATCTCTCGTTGCTGAGCATGGGCAGTTTGATGAGCTCCTGCTCAGGTTTTCAGACTGGATTAAGCAATTTCTTGCTGAACTACAAGCCACTTCAGAGATAAACACAGCTGATCAACAACTAGCTTCATCTCACAATAAGGTAAACTTTTGGATGTAAATATTAAAGACAGAGAAATTGTACAGTGCATTCAGCTAAATACTCATCTAAAATTAGCAAGTAATTTATTTGTTTGAAAACCAATATGCTCTGGCAGTCACATACAGATTTCTGTTATTTGACAAGTTTAAAGCAAAATTGTAACACTGAATTTTTCCTACTGCAAACCCCTCAGTAGTACTTGTTTCATTCATAAGTTTAGTACTAAAATGTTTCCTAAGATCTTTATTGGAAGAAGAAACTAAGCCCCCTTTTCTTTCTTTCCCATAGAACCACTCAATGGAAGTTGAAAGTAAGAAACAGCAGTTACAAAGACTGAAGGAACATGTAGATAAATTGTGTTCTTTCAGCAGCCCAGAGGACCAGCAGACATTGCAGGCAAAGACTGAAGATTGCTTTCAGATCTTCCAGGAGGCAAGTCAAATAACTAGCCAAAGACGGGAGACTCTGGATCAGCTGCGAGTTTTCCTAGAGCTCCAAAGTGCTGCATCAGGAGTGCTCCACCAGCTGAAGCAGACAGTGGAGAAAACAGGGAGTATAGATAAAGCCAAATCGGAATTACTGGAGAAAGAACTCAGTGGTGTTATTCAAGATCTTAACAAGTTGGAATCTGTTGCCATCAGTTTGGATGGTTCCCTTACTAAGGCTCAGTATCATCTGAAACACAGCATTTCTGGGCAGAGGACCTCCTGCAGGACTGTGGTGGATAATCTGTGTGTGGAACTGGAGGCAGTTCAAAACCTACTGGGAACCAAACAAAGTGAGGCAGAAGCACTTGGAGCCTTGCGAAGATCTTTCATGGAGCGTAAAGAACAGTTACTGAAGAGTATTGAAGATATTGAGGAAAAGGCTGACAAGGAGGGCCTGAAGGAGGCAACAATACAAGCCCTACAACAAAGGTAAAAACATTGGCACTTCCATACTTTCTTGCAGTCTCTAGACTTTTCATGATGCATTGGAGGCATATGTGTGTTTTCTGCTTGCATACTCTATTTCTTGCCAAACATATGTATCTACTTAATAAAAATTTGTACGTAAGGGAGCTACTTGGATGGAGGGAGAACATGCACAAAACATTTAGGAAGTCTTGCTAATCTTTTATTTTGAAAGAACAGCAGTGAAAGTCTGTGTCTCAAAAATATATTTTGTCTGAATGAATCTAAGGTCTAAATAGCTATTAGAAATCCCACATAACATAACTATCTCTGCTCTTACAGAACTGAAGACTGTGATGAAGGAATTGCAAACGCTTATCATAATAAAGTATTAATCTAAATAACTGAGTATATTTCCAAGTGACTGTGTGAGGTGAAAGTACATGTATATCTCTGTGATTGTATAGTTGAACATGTATCAGAAAAATCATATTCTGAGCCCCATTGTAGCAGAAAAAAAATCAGATAACGCTTTGTTTTTTGAAGATATTGTAGAAAATGTATGCACAGTAAGTCTAACAACAACTGTTTCACTCTTTCTTCCTCCTTCTTTCTCTTGCAAAAAAAAGTCAAGATGAGTAAATTTGAATCTGTAAAGTAAATCTGCTTTTTAATTTGCAGATTAAAGACCTTTAACCAGTTAGATGAAGAACTGAATTCTCACCAGCATGAACTCCAGTGGCTCATGGGCAAAGCAAAACAAATAACCCAAAAAGATATCACACTTGCTCCTGAGATTGACAAAGAGATAAATTGCTTAGAATCTCTGTGGAAGGATACCAAGAAAGTTGTACATGAAAAGTAAGTAAATCTTTAGCTTAAGATGTGAAAAGAGAGGATGGGGGCAGAGACCCAGTTATTACATGTCATATCTTCTTACTATATTAGTCACAATAAAAACTAAGGCTTGTGGGTAAAAACAGTGTAAAGAAGAGTATTTGTACCAGCTGTACTCATACTATTAATAAAGCCACAAATAGGTCCTCAGTACAGTACTTGCAGATATACATACATGTTATTGTCTGTTATTGTTTACTCTTCTGAAAGATAAAAAAATCTCCTCTGAGATTTGACTATCACTCTAGCTGGCACATGTTCTCCCTCTAGCACATATTTTCATTCTCTATGGGATATATGTTTCTGACAATTCTATACTTAGAATTGATCCTAAATAATTTTTAGATTGAAGTCTTTCTGTCTGCCCAAGAGACCAGGCTTATAATAATCATTAGTATATAATCAGTTATACTGATTATACATAATACATGATCAAATGATTAGTATTATCAATGAAAGTTGATAAAAAATGAGCTAAAAAAAATGAAGAAAGCTTTATTGTACCATTTTCTTTGTCTTAGCAGCCTCATCATCATCATTAAAGAGAACTGTTTTCTCTCTCAAATAGACAAAATTTTAGACCCTCCTGAACCTGCTTATTTTGGAGAGCTCTTTGGAGCATTTGGAGAAGGGTCAGCTCCTAAAGCTATTATTCCTCTCTTTTGTTAGTGTCAAGTTTCCTGAATTCCTTTCACTGACACTGTTGTACAACTAAACATATTCAAAGTATTAGTCTTCCTTCTCTCTCTTCAGTATAAACACCAGGAGTGGATTGAATAGGTTTTTTTTCTTCTGTCCAAAGCCTGCCATAGGCTTTTCTGGAGAGGGAGTGGAAAAAAAACATTAGGCCTGTCCTTAGCAGGCAGTTAATCCATTCTCAGTAGAATGACAGGTAAGTTCAATGTAATGTTTTAGTCCCAAAAGCACAGATGGGACAGTTGAAGGACAAAATAGGCAGATTTATCTTGCATGCTTTAGTCTTTATTTTTGCTTCTTTTTAATGAAAAAACACTCTGTGTTAAACAAGTGTTCAAAAATGAGCATCATTTTAATATGGTTTCCAGTCAAAAGGTGCTTAACTTGAATTCCAGTTTCAGTCTTTTTTTTTTATGAAATCAGTTGTTTTGATATCTGATATATATGAGATGCGATTCATATACTGTCTCTTCAGTGAGATGTTTTGTGATTTATAGATCCACAGTGATTTGTAAAACCAAAATATTAATGAGCCAATAACTTGGCTGCCCAAATCATGTTTAGCGCTGCATCCTGGTTTTCCTGTGTGAATTGCTGTCATGTTCTCTATCCTTCGGAAACATGATAATAAGTGGTACTAACGCAGCCTTTTCACATTACAGAAAGGAGCAATCCTGCATTCTTATTGATCTGATGAAGGAATATCAGAGCTTGAAGTCAACAGTAATGAAAGTCATAGAGAGTGCTAACAGTGCTTCTGTGATCAAATCCATTTGGAAGGATCATGAAGATGTCAGGCGAACATTATCAAAGGTAATTACATATATTTTCGTTTGAGGGATATAAATGATTTTTTAATTAGATGGATTTTTTTTTTGTATGAAAGGTGCCCTTGACTTGTGTTTAAAGTTCCTTGAATATACTGTCAAATCTTGTCACACTGATATTTGTCAGGGTTTAAATTTTACTGATCTGGTGAGGAAAGAATATAGTCCTTTCAGCATTTTGATGAGATCCATTCCTGTATATTTTTATTGTTGCTCTTTATAATTTTAACACCTGTAAGTGCAAAATGGTAATTTACATGGAAAACATAAGTGGGAAATTATGGAAAGCTCTTTATATAAAATATGTTGACTATGGAAGGATAGTTCTAGTCAACATACTTAAATATTTTCCATATTGGGTTATTTTTGAAAGAGATAAAAGGCCACAAAAGAACATGAATTTTTATGTCTGTCTCTTTCCCTCAGAGGACTTATTCCGTAGGGCCATTGAGCAGAAATAAGGAATTTGGATCCCTACATTCCGTTCATTTCACTGGATCATATTTCAAAAATTCTAGATTCTGATGTTCAACAGCCTGTCAGTATAAACAGTTCTGAGTTAAATTCTTTCTGTTCTTTTGGAGGGAAATTTCATTTGGAAGCCTTTTGAGCTCTTGATTAAAAATCTTTCAGTCAGATCTGTACAAACCTCATTCTAAACTGTGCATATTTATGGCCTCTTTCTAATAGACATCTTAAGTAGAACAGAAAGCCAGAGGAGAGCTCATCAGTCTAACAAAGAAATTCATGTAACTTCCACATGATTTTTGAGACTTGGGCTATGGAGAATTCCCTGCTACAGCAGCGGCCTGAATGAATTGGAGTGCAATAAATTTGTCTTTTCAGTGACAGTGTTTTAAAGATTTCCTATGTCTAGGATTACAAATTTAGTAGTCCTGAAGATTTTGTCTAATTCCTTTCTGTACTTTCATTTTCCAGAATATCTAGTAGCATCTAGTTCTAGAATACCTGGAATCTAGAGATTCCAGAATATCTAGTGTCCTCTAGAATAGTTAGAATTTTCTAATTCTGAATTTTATTTGCAACACCCTCTGTTTACCCTGCTGTAATTCCAGAAGTGGTTAGTCAATGATGAAGACTTTCTTTATAAAAAAAATAAAACTGTATGATTATGCTCATGAGAAGACCATGTCAGTTACTCTGTCTTTTGTGGAATAGTTAAATGGTTTGCTGAATGAGAATTGTCAAATTCATAACACAGGGCTAGGGATGAGTATCTGAAGAACTGGATTTTTCTTTCTTTCTTTCTTCATGGCTTCATTAAACAAGCAAATATTTATGTCCACAGCATGAAGCTGCCAAGAATGAACTGAGTGATAAACAAAAAGACCTGGATACTTTCACTAATAAAGGAAAACATTTATTAGCAGAATTGAAAAGAGTGCATAACTGCGACTCCACTGCGGTAAAAACAGATATGAACTCTGTGGTGGACAAATGGCTAGATGTAAGAGTCTGATGTTTATATGCTCAATATAGTTTTTATGCTTGGCTAAGGTTACAATATTCGTATTTTCTTAGAATCTTAGAGTGCAATTGTTTAGTAAAATTTACTTTGAAGTATATGTCAAAGGTTTAATCGCAGGGATTTGGCATCCACTGTATGCACAAAGTTATGATGTGAATTTGATAGATTTAAAATAATTAATATAAAAATGTATGAATGTTACTAGTATAAATTTGCTCAGTGCACAGTTCTGAGATTAAATTTGGATTGGATTCACCCCTAATGTATACCAGCATTACTTTATTAAAGTAAATTGGACTAAATAAATTAGGCAATAAATGTCATTAAACTACACCATAAAAGATATGAATACGTTGAGAAAGAAAATATTATAGCAGAGAAACATAATATAAAAGCTAGCCATAGAATCACAGATTGGTTTGGGTTGGAAGGGACCTTAAAGTTCCAACTCCCTTGCCATAGGCAGGGACACCTTCCACTACACCAGGTTGCTCAAAGCCCTATCCAACCTGGGCTTGAACATTTCCGGGGATGAGTCATCTACAACTGTTCTGGACAACCTGTTGCAGTGTCTCACCACCCTCACGGTAAAGGATTTATTAATAATATTTTACATTTTCATATTTATACTGCTTTATTAGCAAATTCCTACACTACTTAAGAAATAAAAATGTAGGGGGGTTTAAAATAAAAAGTTTATTTGTTTATAAAACTCTTTCCCAGTAAAAATATACAAATATTTAGAAACAGTCAGATATGTTTTTTGTTCATTTTATGATCTGGGCAAATAAACTGAAATTAGAATCAAAAACTTAGAACTAAATCTAAGAAAAGTATTTCACCCAGGTTTACTGATCATTGTGGATGCACTTGTCTTATAATTGGCTGCAAAGTCAAGAAATCTAAAATTAATTTGTGCACAGTACTGATAAATTCTCCTCTCATAAAAGGTGTCTGAAAGAATTGAAGATAACATCGACCAACTGAGTGTAAGCGTGTCCCTATGGGATGACATCCTGAAAACTGGAGATGAATTAGATGGATGGTCTAATAAGTACATTTCTCAACTGAACGAAGGCATCAACAACTTCAGTAACAGTCAGAGAATGGAGGTCCTCCTGAAAGACTTCCAGGTTCTTATCCATAAATCAGTGACAAAAGTGTTCTGGACCAAAATCTCCATGTCAGGCACATAGATAAGACTATGCTGTCGTAGACCATTGTGTTCTCTGTTCAAGGGATGGTACCACTAACCCAGTAGCTAGCTGAGGGCATTCCAGTCCTTTTCTTCTGGCAGAAACAAGAATGGCACATCTTACTAAATCTAAACTCCATAGTTATTTTGGTTCTAGCAGTTATATTTGGTTCTAGACTGAACTCTGTTCCAGTAGAAACTAATGTAAATTTTAGACAACTTCAGCTGAATTTAATAAAAAAAAATAGTTTCTAACATCCTATCTTAGAAAGCATATTTTCCAGACAATAAAAAAGATATGCTAGAAGGCAAATTTTAATGTCATGTTCTAACAATTTCAGTTAGATGATGACTTTTTTTCTGGATAGTGGTAAACTGTTTTAGAAATCTAGCCAGTGTTCAGGATGCATTCTGACTCTATTGGCTTAAAATATAAATCAAATCAACCATAAAATGAGCCATGTTCTACTTCATTTGAAATAAATGATGTCCTTAAGAGGATGCAGAGTGAGCACATTCAATTAGTATGTCAGAATATAAAATGTTGATAAATTAGTATTTTCCTCAGGACAACCTTGATCTAATGCCTTTATAATTATAGAACAGTCAGACCACCTAAATTCATCACTATTAAAACTGGCTGGGAATAAAAGTGGACAGTACCCAAACAAGAGGTGTACATGATTATAGGAGGACCAGAATAGCAAAAGATGTGAGCACTGTGTGTACATTTGCAGTCACATAATGAATGGTCCATAATACTTTTTTTGCACTTTGTTCTGCAAAGGCAAGAGGAAAGGCAGTTCAGTAACAGAAAGGTCCTGCCCTTTCTGCAATCAGAAATAGATGAGCATGGACAGAAACAATCAGTGTACCTTTTTTATGGCCCAATTCACTGGCCACTTTATTGATTATTCACCTAATATTATATCCTCCCTAACTCAAAATACCCCCTGAGTATCCTTCTGAGGCCACATGAACTTCTACCATTCAGAGTAGATGTTAAATGCAGCAATTTAGTCCTAAAATCCAGCGTTCAATCTTTTAATTGGAGTGATCTGCTTGAATTTTTTAGAAAAGCAAATTTGGGTAATAGGCTAGACACACCAGTTGCTTGCCTGATACTTAAGAACTGCAAACTGTGGTATTCTCTTTGCTTTGCTGTTATGTTTTTAATAAGGAGAATATTTCTTTATAACTTGGATCTACAAATACTGTAAATACGTGGTCCAGATATGTCAGTGCATTTTTTAATTTCCTTTTGATATTGAAATTTATTTCTGTGACTAATTTTTTTTCCATGAGCTCCCTTGTAATAAAAATCAGAGACCACGTAATATACTCTGCATGCCATTAAGTGGAATCTAACAACCCCAGAAGATTTTCCCAGTCAAATAAACAATGATATTGCCATCTTTATTTTTCTAGTTTTAACAAATTAAATCTGTTAGGGCATTTTAAATGCTAATAATGTGTGCAGTTCTTTTAAAAGAGGAGAAAATTTCTCTGAACTGAGTCTAATAAAGGAAAAGAGATGGGAGATTTTTTGGGCAGAAAACTAATCGAACAACAGTTTCCCCCGATTGCTAAACTTTGTTTAGATTTTCTTTCATTTTTGAAATTGCTGGAGCATCCTTCTGAAAGTCTGAAAGCTTTTTGTATTTTGGTGTGAAAGTTTAACCACATCTGTTTTACAGTCTGAAGTCAAGGATAAAGAACTGAAGTTGGAGCAACTTATTTCCAAAATTTCAGAACTCAAAGAACTGACCCATAGTGAAGAGCCCCCTGCAGATCTCCAGGTAAAATAAAGATATTGGTAATCACAGATTGTGCTCAAATAATTAAGATGACATTCCTCTTGAAATTTCTGTTTCTCCCGCACTGCCTTTTTCTTTCAAGGTGACAGATACAGCATTATTTATATGTAGCATAACTATGCTTTGCTCATATTTCTTTAGGTAACTTTGGGCTTTTTGTATAAAAAATATGCCATAAAATAATTGAATATTAGAGTTATAGAAGTATTTTTTAACAAATTGAAATAGAAGGAACAGTTTATAGTGTATATATATACATATGAGGCAGATTATATTCTCTACACTGCAGAACATTAAGCCACATCATATGTGAGTGCATGCACAGTTTGCCTGCTTGAAAGAATTATAATGCAGTAAAATACGTTCATTTGCTTTGTTAGCTCAAAAGCATTCTTTAGTGGACTGGAATTAGTGCCCTGAACTAGCTCATACAATAGGGGGGTAAAAATAACAAACATGAAGATGAGCTGTTGAACCTTTTGGCTAGGTACTTACTTTTTATGTTCTAGGGAAGTCATAAAACCAAAGTATGTTTGATTTCCAACAGAAATTGGTATTTGAAATTATTAACTTTCAATGTCAGAAACTTTAAAAGATAAGCTGACTTCTGCAATTTCAATGGGCAGGGAAATATCTTGGACATATCAGATTTTAGTGGAACGTAATATAACACTCAAGGCCTGTCCACATTTTGCTGTGACCATGCACATAAGCCTAAATTTCCAATTAGATATGGTCAGGAACTCTACAGTATAAAGATGCGTAAGTAATATGGAAGTGCTTATTGTCTCCCAAATTGTTTCCTTTACATGAGAAGTTCAAGTTTAATCATGTATTTCATAATAAATATCTGTCCACTTAGAGAGTGAAACTGAGAGTAGATTATTTTGCAGACTACTCATGTTAACAAACACACACCTATTTCCAACTACTAAATATGATAAATTAAAAAAATAGATCGTACCTACAATAAAATAATTTTAGGAAATTTGAAAATAAGGCCTCAAAAACATAAATGAATGAAATAAGTATCCATAGAAAACATAAATACCCAAATTATTTGCCAACATGAAATGCTAAATAAATACACTACAGTATGATCAGCTCATATACTAAGAACATAACAATTCTTTAACAGAATGTTCAGTAAGTGCTCATTTAGGAGTTTTGGGAGTCTTGGTGAATGACAAGTTGACTCTGAGCTGACAGTGTGCTCTTGTGCCCAGGAGGGCCAAGGGTATCCCTTCATTGTGAAGAGTGTGGCCAGCAGGTTGAGGGACGTGATCTTCCCCCTCTACTCAGCTCTAGTGAGGCCGTATCTGGAGTTCTCTGTCCAGTTCTGGGCTCCTCAGTACATGAAAGACAAGGAGCTACTGGAGAGGGTCCCGTGGATGGTCACAAAGATGATTTAGGGTCTAGAGCATCTCTCTTATGAGGAGAAACTGTGGGAGCTGGGCCTGTTTAGAGAAGAGAAGACCGCAAGGGGATCTCATCAGTGCGTATCTCAAAGGCAGGTACCAAGAGGATAGTGCCAGACTCTTTTCAGTGGTGTCCAGCAACAGGATGAGGAGCAATGGCCATAAACTAAAGCACAAGTTCCACCTCAACATGAGGAAGAACTTCTTTATACTGAGGATGGCAGAGCACTGGAACAGACTAGCCAGGGAGGTCATGGAGTCTCTCTCTCTGGAGACATTCAAAAGCCACATGGAGAAGTCCTTGTGTCACCTCCTCTAGGTAACCCTGCCTTGGCAAGGGGGTTGAATTAAATGATCTTCAGAGGTCCCTTCCATCCCTAATGATTCTGTGATTCTGTTTTATGTATAGTATCTCTTTATGGCTGATTTGATTTACTTTTATTGGTAATATGTGCACACCTATCCTCTAACTATAATTTCACATATTGCTGTCTTTGAAATGGTTAATGGGCAATAGTCTAACTTATTTTTGTACTGTCTTCAGTTTTCATCTGCCTTACACTGAGATACTTTAGGCCTCTCTGCTCTTAAAATTCACTAATTGATCTTTCTTTTTATAGAGCTAGTTGAATTTACATCATGTTCTGTATATATGGCAAATTAGTAAAGTAATAAGATCAACTGTTTAATTTTTCAGAAGTGGATAATAACTTCAGCAGTTTTCAGTCTGGCTTTTTATAGTCATTATCCCTTCTTTGGATTACTGTATATCTAAGATTGAATCCTAAATGGTTGACAATTTTTATTTATGTAAGTATCTCTAGTTACATTACAGCTGTAAAAAGAGAGAAATTACCATTGTGTGCACTTTCCTACCTTTCATTTAGCCAATAAGCATTTACCATAATGAAAGTTTTATTATTAAATGCATTAATACCTAACATTTTGGTTTTAGTTTATAGAATCAGATTTGAGGAAGAAGTTGGAACATGCCAAAGAAATGTCTGAGACAGCAAAAGAGACACTGAAAGATTTCAGTACTCAGAAGATGGAGTTGCAGAAGTTGATTGGTCAGATGACAGACTGGTTAACACAAGTGGAAGAGACGCTGTTAAGCTGTGCACGTAAACTGGGTCCTGAAGTTCTAAATAAAGTAAAGGTTGGTGCTGAAGAAAATTAATATGCGTTTTCTTATGTAGTGATCTTCGGGTTTTTTGATCAGAGCCTTTGTTAAGCATTATACTTTAATTTTCATTTAGTTAAAAAAATACATATCTCCTGCACAGCTTCTAGAATATTAGCAAATAATACAGTCATAGTTTTTAGGTAGTTCCATCAATGAAAAAAAGTTCTGATTTATCAACTTTATACAAATATTTTAGAAGATTGTAATGAATAATATGGACTTTGTTGTGACAAGAAGTGTTTTTGTTACATTCAACTTCTTAGTTGTTACTGCAGGATATTTGCAAGTCCATTGACTCCCTTGCAGTGTAAGTTATGAACTTTACAGCGTCACAGTAAAAGATGCTGGACCAAACTCAATTTTAACACAAACTTCTGCATCAGAAGTCCTCCTTAGTCCTCATATATAGCAATTCTTTTGTTTGCAACCTGGGCCCTCTTGATTGCATACAATTATGCACATCATAACATGAAAAACCACATGTAGATTTTTCAGAGTGAAAACATGTTAATGTTGATATAGTAGCCAATTCACATTTAATTTTCAGACAAATGTTCCTTTCAAGTCAGATGTAAAGTCCCTCTCATTCAGAAATCTCACCAAATACCAGTGTCATACTGAGTATCACATGTACTTTCAGACTTTGCTCAAAATAGCTATTGCTATTCAGTATGCCTTGAAATTTATTTATTTCTAATAGAGTAATCAATCAAGAGAAACAACATCTCTATAATGGCTATTTAATTTCAAGGATTCATCTCACTTGGAAAATTCAGGGAAGGTGATCCATCATTGTGTCTGGGACTTGGAGGAAAGAACATATGGGAGGAGTAGGAATGCTTGAGAAAAAGAGGGTTCTTTTGTTTCTTTGCAAATATTGTACTTATAACTTTATTTTCAGGAAACACAAAAAGACCTTCAGCTTCAGCAGAGCAGCATTGACTCAATGCGTGAGAATCTCAACAGCCTGTGTCGCAAATACCATTCTGTAGAGCTGGAAACTCTTGGTGGCACTGTCACTGTATTGATAAAGAAGTATGAAGCTGTGAATCTGCTCTGTTCCAGAACACAGGCCAGACTGGAAGAGTCCTTGGAAAAACATTTTCTCTGTGAGTCTTCAGGCTTGTTAATACGAGCCATTAACCCACACCCATGAATCATTCTGGAGTCTGCCAGAGTCTCCAGTGATTTCACTTGCAATTTCAACTTTATTTTTTGTATGGAGCCTTTCAGAAAGTCCTGTTACCAAATGTTCATTTGATAATGGCTGTGAAACAAAGCATTTTACATAAACAGAATTGAGCTTTAACCATTGCATATGTAATGTAGTATGCATGTAACAACATAACAATGTAATATGCATGAAAAGGTGCCTTTCCTTAGTCTTAGTCTTCACTTCTTTTGTATAAGTACGCTCTGTGTATTTGTCGTAAAGAGATATAACCAAGTGGAGGTGTTTATAGTGTAAAAGTACCCCTCTGAAGTATTTTCTGGGCTCATTGGATAGTCAGTGGAGAAAAAGAATTAATTTTCAATCTTGTTTATTAAGATATTAATCTAGATTTTATCTAGCATAAAATTGGGACATATCATAAACTGAGAAAGCCCATGTTTTCCTATTGACTGCAAAGGGCAGCCTAGTGTGACTGTTCCAATTTGGGTATTTACAGTGAAAACATCTACCTTTCTGTGAAATTAATCTCACTCCCCATAGTCATTGAAGACAATAAGACTTATCCTGTTAACTTTTGCACACTGTTCCTGAAGGATAAAAGAATGGCTTAAAATAGCTATATAGTATTGTGGATAATGCTGTGTCTCACAAAAATATTCTCTTCTCTATACTTTTTTATTAAATAAGATTCTATGCAAGAATTCCAGGAATGGTTTTCTGGTGTGAAGGCTGCAGTGAAAGAATCATCTCACAGGTCTGGGGACAGCAAAGCCATAGAGGCAAAGCTACACGACTTGCAGGTATAGTGAACAAAATAAAAAAAATTAGTAATTAGCAATTTAGTATTATATCTCTAAAATAATTTGTAGATGCTAACATATTTATTGGTTTTGTTTTTAAAATTTTAATATAAGAATTGTTTAAGGCAGCAATGTGTACAGTGAAAACTGTGTTCACACTTCTGAGGGATCAGAATTTAATTTCTGTAAGGTTTAAATGTAACTAAACCATTCTTGTTTCTGATTTTTAATATTTTTTTCCTTTTTTGCCTTCTTTCTCTTCCTTTTCCAATTTACAGTATTACTTAATCAACATTTGAGATTAATACTGATATGTCAAAGCTTATATGCATATACTTTCGATGAGACAGAACATAAATAGCAGACCTGTTGTAAACAGCCCTAATTCCTGAAATGTGTAATGTCTTCAGGACATGATTAAACTATCCAGAGAAAACCATGACTACCTTGGGATCAAAAAAGAAACTTGAGTTCTGTGAATTGTAGCAACACTTATTTTAATTTTATATGTACTATTTGCTTAGAATTGTTTCCATAGCTAGACATGGTTCTCATCTTGTTGGGGAAATCGGACCACTTCTCATAGAGGTATTGCTTATCTTATCAAATCTTGCATGTTTAAAATAAATTCTTTCATTATACAGGGTGTACTGGATTCTGTTAGTGAGGGACAGAACAAATTAGATGCTGCCTGCAAGGAAGGAGAAAGTTTGTATGGTTGTTTACCCAAACCAGTTGTGAGCCATATTCAGGAGCAAATAGCAAAGTCTAAGCAGAACTTCCAGGAATTCCTCAACCAGTGTCTGAATGACAAGAAGGCCCTGGAAGCTTGTGCCTCACACCTGGGAAAGTAAGTAATACCAGTAGTCACAAATGGAGTGCATCAAATTGTCTGGCTGCAAAACTGTGGGGCAATATATGAAATTACTTCCAGTTGCTCTAGTCCTGTTTGCTTTTTTCTTTGGAAATGTTTAAGAGAAATTGAAGTTCTCTGATGAAAATGAAGCAACAGGTCTTGCTCCAAGGGTATTGATTTGGTTAAAGAGTGGAAGGTCAAGATCATATATGCAGAAGTTCTCTGTAGCTTATGCAATCCCAAATCGGCAGTTGGGATTTCAGTAATTTAAATGCCATTTCCTGGAAGGAAAAGATGTGATAAGTGTTCAAGTTCTGCATTGAGTTTTGAAGATAGTTTGCTTTTTATACAGCACGTGCCTGATCTATCCCATTCCAGATGAATGTAATTACTAAGGAGCTAATAGGAAAACACTCTTAAATTACTGCTTAGGGCTGGAATTGTGGGAGTTAAAATATTTTCAGATCTAACTATAGATTCAAAACTCTTGCTAATTGAAAACAGTGTAGCAGTAATGGGTGAAACAACAGGATGAGGTTGTGTGCCTTCATTAAAGGAATATGTTTTCAAACTTACAGCCAGAACTTATTTTGCTGAGTTTTGAGGACTCAAGATTCCAGTTCTCTTCTGTTAGAGAAATTGAAAACACAATGCTTCAGGTGTTCTAAGTGTCAGTGCTGACAAAAAGCCCACTTTTACTCATTTTTCGTTCTTCAACTGATTCAACAATTCTTTTGTTCTGCTTTTATTGAATCTAGTAATAAATGAAAGCACTGTCACTTTAAATCTTGGAGGCTTCTGTTCTCCCTGTAGTTCCCATGATTTTGCTGAACATTTTTAGAGAGTTGCCGAATATTTTTAGATTAGTAGTCACTGCAGAATTATGCTTTGTGTACAGCTCTTATTCTTGACGTATGAAATGGATGCCCAGTCTTTTGGATATTAACTTCTTTATAACTTTACTCCTTTGAGAAGTATTTTTAAGGGAGTATGTATCTGTTTCATAGCTTTGAAGATCAGTACAAGAAACTTGGCCTGTGGATGCATGACATGGAAGAAAGAATAAGCACAGAAGCATTAGGAGAGAGCAAGCAGCTTATTTCTGAGAAGAAAAAGGAGGTGCAAAAAGTGGAAAAATTCCTGGAAGAGTTGCTGAATTCAAGGTATATTGAAAGTGCATTTTCTAAAATACTCTCACTTTTTCCTCTGCTAAAGCAACAGTAAAACTAAACTGTCTGTGAATAGAGGGTGAATCCAGATACTTCCAGTTTTAAGGAATTTCAACAAACTCCAATATTTGGTGTCGATACATTTCTTATTAAGAGAAGCTTATCGTACTTCATTAATAAATGGAAACTGAAAAATATAATTTTTAAAAATAAATATTCAAAATATTGGTTTTACAAGCAATAGTGAAAATTACATTTATCGTTATATCCATTTAAAAATTTTCTTTCTTTCTGTCTTGCAATACTCAGATCCAACCAAGTTAGCAGAATCCGCTTCTCATACAGCTGGCTTTATAAAAGAGCTCAAATAGTATCCACATTGACAGTGAAATCTTTCTGAAGTTCAGACTTAGCCAGTAGATGACAAAGTAATTGCCGTTTTGAGTACACAGTGTTTTTTTCCAATTCTTTTTTTATTATCAGTTTGCTGAAGATAGAATAGAAATAGTAGTCAGTTGTTCAAGCCTCAGAGCATGCTAAAAACAAACACCCAGTCACTCCCTATCCCCTTGAGACTGATGGAAGACATTTTGGTCTGATGCAAATTCCCTGTAATCACCGGATATCAGGAAGAGTGATCAAGTAGATGGAGATTAGCTGAGGCTGTATAAACCCAGTTTTAATCGCTTTTACAGACCCTTGTACTGAACCCCAGAGTCAGTGTCTAATCCTGGAAAAATGGCCTGACCTTTCCATCATGCCTTACTACCTGTCAAAGACTATAAACTTTTTAAAAGCTTTGGCAGGTGCAAAAAGGTAGCGGTTCATATAGAACTGGAAAGTTTGATGGCTGAAAAGAAAATTGAGTTAGCTTTTAATCTAAATGTTTAACACAAAGATTTCAGTGTGATCATTCTGACCTACAAAATCTGCATAAATGGCACTGCACAGATATTAATCAATACACACTGTTTATATTTGCTTTTGGTCCCTCCTAGATAATTTTTTTCAGTTAACTGTGAACTCTGTCACTGGTGGAGTAGGTGATTATGACAGCAAACAATTAGTTTATCTAATAATTTATGCTTTCTGAAACTGATTTCCACTCTCATTATGTTTTTTCAGGGAATCTTTTGATCAGCTGTCCCAAACGGCACAGACTTTAAATGAAGAAGGCCATGGTGCAGGAAGGGAAGTGCGTCTGGCTTCTCAACATCTCACCAATTATCAAAACATGGTCAAAAGTGTGAAGGAGAAGCTGCGAACATGTCAGCTTGCACTCCAAGAGCATCTCACCCTGGAGGAGGCATTAGAGAGTATGTGGTCATGGGTGAAAGAGGTTCAAGATAAACTGGCGTCGTCACAGAGCACTTTTGGTAGCAAAGCCACTCTGGAGAGACGACTGACACAAATTCAGGTAAATAAGGATAAAACTAGAGATTGCACAACACTATTAATATTAGGTGTGATCCACATCAGTAGAAAAGGTATATTTTTATATTTTATTCTTTTACAGTTATGAAGAAGAAGAATTTAAGGTGATCTTGAAAAATTAGGGTGGGAAGTATGAAAAACAGGATGAAGTTTAATGGGGATAGGTACCAGCTATTACATTTCATAAGGAATAACAAACTATCAAAATGTATATTCAGATTCCAAAAGGAGGAGAAGCCTGGGAATAATTGACAAAGAGAGTCTGTGTTGTGTCTATCACAGCAGGTCTTCAAGAAGAGGTTAAATGAACATCTATTAGGAAGATCATAACTGTAGGAGATCCTGCCATGGTTTTTCTAGCTATATGGTTCTGTCTTACTGTGCTGTGTTTGACCTCCTCATTGTCAATGTGAACAATGTGAACAATGTTTTAGAATGACCAATGCAGTAAAAATCCTGTATAGCTGTGGGAAAAAACTACTGGATCACTTGCACATAGTAAGGTACAGGCACGTACAAAAAGAGGTGCCTAGGAATTCATACTGGTGTGACTATCAAGGATAAATGAGCTCAGAGAAGATGGTGTCCACTGTTTAAAGAATAACAGCTTTTGTCTCTCATCAGGTTACATTTGATATTCTGACTGATTTTGCCTCACAGGAGATCCTCTTACTCAAAGGTGATGGGGAAGTTAAGCTGAACATGGCCATTGGCAAAGGAGAACAAGCACTTAAAAGCAGCAATGAAGAAGGACAAAAAGTGATACAAACCGAGCTAGAGACATTGAAAGATGTGTGGAATAACGTCATCAGTACGTCGGTGAACTGGCAAAGGTAAGATAAGACTCCTTGGAACACACAGGTCAGACTCTGACGTCTTTGTTCACAGAGAGTGGTACCTCACTGCATGTAGAAGTACATTCGTTCATTACTGGTATACAAGGGGAAATTTACATTGTCAGAGAGAATCAAAATTGCCTGGAAAAAATACATCCTTTAAAAAAAAAAAAATGAGTTGACCCTATCAGATGAATCACATTTTTTATGAGATGGTACTTGATAGGAATTTTAAAATTAATAGAAATCATACAAATGCATACGGTGAAAAATACAGAAAGGGCTTTCTGAGTTAATGTGGCTGTACTTGGACAGGACCAAGAACATGTGAGAGGTATTTGCCTACCTCTTCCATACAAAACTCTAGGAAGGTTTCTCAATTCTGTTTTTCATTATGTTTTTTTAATTAAAAAACAAAATCCAAGTATCAACTCCAAATAATCTTTCTTGCATATTAATCTGATTTTATCTTGTTTTAACCTCAGTGGAAATGGTAAGTTTTCCTTACTGTCTATATGAGACTGTTTTATATATCTGAAGGCCTCTATCTGTTCCAGACAGAGTGATGTTTTTCTGTTTCTCTGTACTAATACTTTCTGGACCTCTTTCATCCTTGTTTCTTATTCCGTAGATTGAAGACTATTGAAGTTTTTGTCTCCACTTTTCTTAAAATATAATAACTGAACGTGGACTGACATCTTACTGTATTTGAAACCTTATTAATTCTGCATAGTGTATCAGTACTTTCCATTCCCTTCATGTAACACTCTCCTTAATCCTCTCCAGAATGACATTCTCCTTTCTTCTCAATAGTATAATTTTGTTGAATTTTGTTTACTTTATTCTCTATCCCCAAATCCTTTTCCACAGTTCTAAGCCTAGGCAGTTATACACAATTTTTTATTTGTAGATCTATGTGATTTCTCCTTCCTAAGTAAAGCATTATTTTCACCATAAAATTCTGTCCTTTTAAAATTTCTTTTAAGAACATTTGACATTTAAACCCTGTCATCCAAACTAGTTGCTGCTGCTTCCTCATTGCTGTCATTTGTAGGTTTTACAAGCATCTTATATTCTATCATCCCAGGCATTATCGGGCCCTTGGTGAGCTTCTGCATGATCCTGCTTCCTTAGTTCTCTAATGAAAACTAAGAAATCAGAAAGGTCACGGATCTGTGTTTTAGATAATGTGAGTGCTAGGATCTGGGTCCTAAATATCAATGGTGGGAGCCATTGTATGCATAAATTGGATTTTTGTAATTTAAAGTGGTGCCACTTTCTTAGTTACTCCAAAATATTAACAGAATTGCATGTATAAAATTATAAGAAATCTTCTTCAATATGTCACTCAAATTTCAGCCTGTTTTTGTCATAAAATACTGTTTAGATTAGGTTAGGTCTTTGCATTTTCAGTGAAATCTTTACCGCACTCTTGTCTATCATTGAGTCCAGTGGAATGAGAATTACATTCCACAGCATGGATCCCAGAGAAATATGGTGATCTGCTAGGAGGAGCAATATATGACAGGAGAATTTGTTATAAATTTTAAATGGTACTATAGATAATTGATTTGTTCTTTCAAAACTTGGCTGATTATCTCCTAATTGACAATAATTTCATAGGCTGCTGAATATTTTATTACTCTGATCATAAAGAACTCCAGTAACGCTCAGTATTTTACTTTGCTGTACAGACACTGAAATGTGCTTTTAATTAGTCTGAGACAGACAGATTGCTCATGTAACCTGAAATAGGGAAGCACTTGTATTAGGTTGTACCTAGTAGCCCAAAAACTACAGTAATTCTAGAATAACTTGGATGTCAATTAATATAGAAAACTAAAGCAAGATGGAGAAAAAAACATAAGTATTATGCATGACTACAGACAGTGTAACGAGGCATAAGCATACTCTTTTTTTTCCAAATGTTTAGAAGTTCTCATCTGCACTTTGTATGTTTCTTTTAATGTAAGCTGCCTAGATTCTGTTATTAGCCAGTGGAATGACTATCTGGAAAGGAAGAACCAGCTGGAACAGTCGTTAGAGAAACTGGATCACAAGGTGGAACAGCCTTTAGAACCACAGATTGGTCTGAAGGAGAAGTTTGCTCAGCTGGACCACTTTCAGGCTATTGTTTCTGAGATAGAGGATCACTCTGGTGATTTACAGCAACTCATTGACAAAGCTGTGGAACTATATGAAAAAACAGGGGATGATTCTTTTGGAGATGCAGCTCAGGAAGAGCTAAAAACACAGTTTAATGACATCTCAACTGTAGCCAAGGTAAGAGAAAGATCTTAATTTCAAATAAATAAAATGTTTAGACCTCTGTATATATAGCTAAAAAATTATTTTTGTAATATTTTAGTAACCAAAGAGTTGACTGTGTTTGAATAATCTTGCCTCTATTATGGTTAAGTCTAATAAAAAGTTGGAAACAGTTTAGTAAAATTCAATGGAATGCAAAAACTGTATTCCCTGTATTGGGAATTTAAATTTCTATGGTTATTATTTTTGAAAAGTGAGGGCCATATATTTTATTTCTAGTTTCATAAATACAGCAGTATTTCTGATATTCTTAAAGATTTATTTTCCTCTAGTTCTTTTTCATTCATTCCTAGCACTTTTTTTTTACGTAGAAGGGGAAGAATAAAATGCCTCCCTGAGAGGCAGAATAAAACATCTCCCTGGCATATTGTCAGAAAGAGAAATCCTATTGTTAAAAAGATAAATGCCCATATTTTGTGGTGTTTTAAGTCACTAAGCACTGCACATGCTATACAGGTATTTCTGAGGAAAAACATGTGAGCTAACTGAGGCCTTCTGCCAACCAGATGAGCACAGTGAAACAATTTGCCTCCATTCGCCCCTTCTACTGGTGCTATATTTTGGTGTAAGCAATGTGAACAGTGATGCATGGTTTTCTTTCCTGGGGCACTTTTGCTTTCCTAGAAAGGCTATTTTGTTGGTAGTCAGGTGCATGTGGACCTTTTCTTACCCTGTTGTTCCATGAAATGCATTAAGATATAAAAGCTTTGAGGATTTACTTTAGATCATCTTTGTTTAGCTAGTAACAATCCATTGTCTAGTTGATCTGACAGATTCTGAGAAATTTTATGATGATTATTTTCAGATGGAATAGTAGGACTTATCAATCTAACTTAGTTTTTAAAAGCATCTGTTGAGTTAATCAAAGTTAAAAATAACTGAGTTTAACTTTTAGGTGGTTTAATCTGAAACTGGTTTCAATACTCTTCAATCTAGATTAGAGTATCCATGCAGTAGTAAATAGCTATTTGATTAGTTCACTTCACTTTTGGTTAGTTCTGATTCATTAGGGTTATCTCACAAGAATATAGCAACAAATCTAGTCTGTCAGACCAAAGGCAAATCTAGACCACTAGACTCTTTCACCATTTCATAGTAAACTGATGCACTTTAAGCTTTACAATAAAAAGCTAAGGTAGAGCCAGGAAGCAGTTGTATGTCTGTTTCAAGAAAAGCGTCCTCCAGGATTGCAGGGCAGGTGGCTGTGGACAGCCGCCACCCTTGATATGATGGTCAAAATGAGACTCGTCACCATAAGAACCTTTTGCACTTCTGACCAGCAGAACTCCTCCTTTGTGGTCTTCCAGTGAGGCATCTCTATGACTCTGCTTGGCATTTGTAGATACTTGGTGCTTCTAAATAATCTAATAAGAGCTGTGTTTCTGGTAACAGTGCTGCTTCCTGGGCAAGACCCTCTCCAGCGTGTATGAGGAAAAGCATGCCAGAGTTGCACAACTGCAGCATTGATATCTATTAAACAATACATTAGACTGCATTAAAGTATATTTTTGTGTCCATCTTCAAAAGGCTCCAGCAGAAAATGCTTGTCCAGACGAAGCTGAACCAAACCTTGTGCAGTGTAGTGCTGTGTTGTGGTGCTGCTACAAGCTCTAGTCTATCCAGTGTGCACACTGCAGAGTCAAACCAGCCCTGCATACTTAAAGCCAGCATGGTATTTAATACTTTAATGTTTGTTTTTTTTTTCCCATCTGAATGATAGGAGAAAATGAGGAAAGTGGAAGATATTGTGAAGGATCATTTGCTCTACCTTGATGCTGTGCATGAATTCACAGACTGGCTTCATTCTGCAAAGGAAGAGCTTCACCGCTGGTCAGATGCATCTGGAGATACCCCAACTATACAGAAAAAGCTGGCCAAAATCAATGTAAGATAAGTTAGCTTTCTTCTGTAATTCAGACCCTATTCTCTAAAATAAGCCAGAGTCAAACACTTGTGGGATCTTTAGTTATCTGAAAGCAAGCTTTCTAAGCTGTGCTTTGTTTTTGACTCCCTTCCCGTATTAACAGATGGAGTAAAAGTATAATCAGACTTAAGTTAGTCACAGCACACATGGAAACAATTTACCAGAGCTGAAGCCCAGTGGCATCACTGAAGAATGTGGCTTAGCTGATTAATGAATACTCTTCTGTCCTTATGCCCAAATATGCTTTCTCCATGAGCAGAATTGTCTGAATCAAAGTCAGAAACAACCTTTTCTGCTATGCATGAAATGGAGATGTGTAAAACAGCGCAAGGATTGTCCTCCCCAAATACAGTAGAAATGTATGGGTTGCCCCTCTGTGTGTACTCTCCTTAGCCTGCATCTATTCTTAGGTATTTGAGTGCCTAAGCAGCTTGCATATTCCTGAATGCAGCATTAAAGCAGACTGCATGTTTTGCTTGTGTCTAGTGTTTACTTTCAGATACTTACACTAACAACATTCTACTCTGCTCCTAAGCATGAGAGACTGGGCCAGTGAACTTGAATGCTATTTGAAGATTCAGGATCCCCGAGATCAAATTTCAGATTTGTTGTACACTCTTGGGTAGTTTTCAGTCTCCTTTGTGCTCAAACTCCTGATCTATTAAACAGGAAAGGGAGGAGATAGCAGTGTCTAGCTCATAAGAGCAACAAGAGAAGAAATAACATCATTCTAGCATGCAGTGTTTGGGTTGGTATTTATATTCTCCAGTTTCTTAAGCTGAGAGATCTCAAAATTCCCTTGTATGAGATATGTGAGACGGAAATAGGACACTGTAAAACAAATTCACCTCTGGAAAAAAAATAAAACTCAGAAAAAAAAACATGCGCAATCAATTTTGGCACACCACAGGTCACGGGCAGGCTGTAAACTGCAGTTACGTTTTTAAGACTGCTGTAAGCAGCTACACACCAGCCTTTCTTATGCTAAAGATCACAACCAAGTCGCTATGTTCCGCATCTCAGCCTAAAACGGTATTTTCAGCATCTAAACCACGTGCTTTCTTTCTCTCCAGAGCTTATGACAGTTCCAGAGTCGTTTAATCCATGCAAGGCCCTCACACCTCTGTTGGGTTTTATTCCCCCCTGCCCCCGGCGGCGGTTCCCAGAGCCGCGGCTCGCTGCGGGACCGGACGGGACGGGAGGGGACGGGACGCGTCCCCCGGGCGGGCCCCGCGTTCGCGGCCGTGGCGATGGCGGCCCCCGTGTTACCATGGCAATGTCGCCCTGCAGGAGCTGGTGGAGTCCCGGCAGGCCGGCGCGGGCCGGCTGTGCCGAGTGGAGACGCTGGCCCCCGCCGCGAAGCGCGGCACCACGGCCGGCGGGTGCCAGCTGCTGGCGGCCGAGATGCAGGCGCTGCAGGCGGACTGGCGGCAGTGGGAGGAGAGCGCCCGCCGCAGCCAGGGCGGCCTACGGGACCTGCTGAGCCAGATGGCCCTGTCGGAGCGGGAGTTCGCGGCGCAGGCCGGGCGGCTGGAGGAGGCTGTGCAGCGGCTCGGCGGGCAGCTGGCCGCCTGGTCCCAGGGGCTGGCCCCCGCCGACAGCCGGCACACCGACGCCGAGGTCGTGGAGAGCTGGCGCAAGGAGAAAGTAAGGGCATGCTTCTTTTCCTAGCGGCTTCTCGGTTGTGAATGTATGGTCACCGTGGGCAGGAAACTTCCGCCAAGCGAGGCTGTCAAGTAGAGAAGTAGTAAGATGTACTCGTGAGCGGTATTTCCGAGAAACACCAACTATCCAAACTCTTTTTAAAACTGTGATCACAGTTTGCAGAAGACTTTCTCCCCACCTTGGCCTCTGCCGCACAAGGCTTAGCAAACGCTGCCTGAATTTTAGGTGTTAAAACCAGGGCTCGCCCCTGTGATAAAGCCAAGGAGCTGGCACACTGGCTCTGAGCCGCGCTTCCAAGCTGCTCAGTGTTTCAAGCTGGAATAGCACTTGATGGAGGAAATGTGAAGCATTTCCTAAAAGCCAAGTAAGCAACTGGAGCCATTTCTGACTTAAAATTTGTTTGGAGTGTGTTGAACTTATACTTTCCTTCTCTTGTAATATCCTTTACATTATACACGTTGAAATCTTGTCTAATATTTAAAGAAGTTATTCTGTAAATTTGTTAATTGCTTTGCTTTGGAATGCAGTGGAATTTAGAGAAATAGAGGTTGTTTCTGTTCCTAATTGTCTTCTAGCAAAAAAAATTCCCCATGTGTGTATCACACACACACACACTATATAAATATATACATATATTTGCAACAGCCAAGATGCTTCTTTGTATGTTTCTCAGCTAGGGTGAATCAGAGATGTTGATGAAAGATACAGAGTATTTCCCTTGCAGGGTAGTGTTGCAGTAAAACAGTTTCAGTAAAGAGAGAAAGGTGTGTGATGCCTGCTTTCTGACCTCTTGACTGAAGTCATATTCAAAAAAACCCCAGAACACCTTCTCTTTCAACTGAGATTGTTAATTTTTTTCTCCAGTATCCATGCCAAGTTATTTCTGTGGCTTCCTCTTGCATCCAAGTCCTTGCACAGATTTATAGAACCTGCTTGCTTGAGTGCCTGTATGTATCCGTAGGAGTAACAAAGCTGACATTAAGTTGCAGCAAATAGTGCTGCAAATATGCAAGTATATATGTTTTTAAAAAGGAAAGGAAGACATGGGATTGTCATCAACACATAAAGCATTTCTTATTTCATAAGTGGAGAAGTACTAAATTCAAAGGATATTGCTTTTAGTCGTAGTGTATATATGTACTGCAGCTCTGTGTAAAAACACTTTATTTAGATGCAGCGGCATCTTAAGATATAACTATGCACAGCACTACTATGTAATTTTACTTATAGTTAGAGGAAATGTGACAGTGCTCCTTCAATTTCTGGACCCCAGGGATAGGCTCTATTGTGAACATAAAATAGCACTGCAGTTTTCCATTTCCATTGTCTCACAGTGATTCTGTTGCCATGTAAGCCAAGGCCACAAATTAAAAATGCATTTCCTAATTCTCAGAATTAGCAAGCTCGTTTTGTTATTCTGTTATACTCAAGCTGTGTTCCCTTAGGTGTGTGCAACATAAGAGCAACAGATTTTGCACTTGGAATTCAACAAATTTTTTTGGTAATTTTCAGATTCAAAATTAAATCCAGGTGACTGCAACAGTGTTATCAGTGTTTCTGTATGGAAAAATGGCATAGTTAAATTTACCCTATTTTGCAAGTTATTGTTCCTGTTTGTTGATAGGTTATGCCTAAGGCTGTATGTCATCAGAATTACCTTTTAGTAGTTTTTGAGATAGGTTATTTGAAACTGAAAAATTGTATGGAAACCAGGCAGCTTTAAGCCTATGCTAGTGTTAAGACGTACTTTCTTTACCCAAAAAAAGAAAAAAAAAAAAAAAAAAGAAATCTGTTCATTATGGTGATTCCTGCCCTAGGCAATTTGTGACATTTTGTGTCTAAGTGATGTCCATTGTGTTGTTATTTCTAATGCTTTCAAAAAATCCTTTAAGTAGTTTAACATAAAGTAACATGAGCAAGAAGTAGTTTGTTTAAGGTTTTTTTCTAAGCATCGTTACTATTACATAATTATTTAATTCAAATGCTACTTTGTATGACATTGAAACAAACTGGCAGTGTGTAAGTGTGAAAGTGTCTTTTAATCATGATTGAACAGATTTCTGGTGTATGAGTGGCTCAAAGAAGATAAAATCCATAATATGAATATTGTTAGTCAGAGGAGTCCTGATAATCTGCTGCAGCAAAATATTTTTTGAGACTCACAATAACACAAAGTTTTTACACCTAGTACATCTGAAATGTCTCTAGACTTAATTTTACAGGGCTTCCCTGTGATCTGTAAATGCAAACAGTTTTCAGTAATGTTAATATAATCAAGCTGTTATTATGGTCGAAAGCTCTGTTGTTCATAGACAACACATGCTTGTAGCTTCATTTTTTTCAAGATGGATAGTTGTGCTTTTTCTTCCTGACAGCTCAGTTACTACAAAAAAGCAATATATCTTTTATCTCTTTTTACTTGCTCAAAAACACATGATATAGATCTTAAAAAAATTTCACAGTTCTGCAGACTTTTTCAGAAAAAGGGGTATGAAGCATGCACAAAGTTGCTTGTGAGCAGCAGACACGTGAGCTTAATCTGTGGTGTTTGCCCTTTTGCTGTTCTTATTAAGTCTATTGATCAGCTTGCTAGACTCTTGCTAATATTTCTTTTTTACTTTTGCTTTGCATAAAGGGATATTTATTTATTGCAAAGTTAATTAATATCTTACAGTGAAAAATCTGCTCACTGAGCATTTTTATCTCTGTAATGTGAATTGTGATATTTTGTAAACCTTCAACATATATTTTCATTTGTATAATTTTTACTTTTCCTGAACATTCAATATTATACCTATAGATTATTAC
Organism: Cephalopterus ornatus; assembly: GCA_013396775.1. Classification (NCBI taxonomy): domain Eukaryota; kingdom Metazoa; phylum Chordata; class Aves; order Passeriformes; family Cotingidae; genus Cephalopterus; species Cephalopterus ornatus. Next base: position 173,614 of record VZRE01009678.1, read on the forward strand.
AATCTGTTTACTATGTATATTTTCAATCATCTTCATATATATATATATATGTATATGTATATATTCAGAACTGTGATCTGGGGACATCCTTATCTCCCACTTCCAGGTCCCTATTCAAATCTGTCCTCATTTTCATATGATCTGTTTCTTAAGTTTATATTGTACAGTTCATCCAGACTGGCACTTCAGCCAAACTAATCTGTACATGCCAAATGCCCTGGCCTGCCTGCACTGCAGAATCTCTGTTGTTAGTCTAAGAGGAATGTCTGAAGAATTTAGTTCCTAGTAAGGCAAGGAGCCAAGTCTGCACTGCTGATTATGCTGGAGCAGCTGGCAGGATTCTTCAGTGGAGATGCTGTGGACATCAACAAGCACTGTTTTTGTTGGAATACTTATCACACTTCTCCAAGTGACGCAAGCAAAGCCAACAAAAGAGCTTTTTGTTGTTGTTGTTGGCTTAGCTGTCTCCAAAGAGAGCGTCTTTCCAGTGCAGCAATGACAGGCAGTAACCCAGTTACTCTCACAAGATTGTGAGCAGCTGTACTTTTACATTATGAAGTCATCTGTGAAAGAGTTGAAGCTGATAAAAAGCTATGGGTGTAAATTAACTTTCTGGATACGGCTCAAAACAGTTTTTATTGAGCATGCTAAACTCAAGTCAGCAGGCTAGTTATACTTATATAAACATATATCATTTGTTATTCTCTAATTATATGTACTTTTATATGTGTGCAGCTAATTGACAGTAGTACAGCTCATTTATTGAAATAAAATTTATATTTTAAAATGTGCTTTGAGAACCTTTTGAGCTAAGAAAGTTGAGGCATCCAGACGTTTGATCTCTAGAAACTCATAATTTCAAATAAGCTTCTCTAGGTTTGACTGCTAAAATACTCTTGAAAGTAAATATGCGCAGATCATAAATTAGTTTGAATTTAAACTCTAATATATTTTGATTCAAAAGATTTTTTTTTTTACGCATACTCACCAATATTCTTCATTTATTTTGTTTTAACAGGAAACATTGGATGCTCTAGTAAAGTCTGAACACATGACAGATGAGATCAAAAGTCAATTGAATGATCTTTGTAGATTTTCCAGGGATCTGAGTACTCATTCTTCAAAAGTTTCAGGATTGATTAAGGAGTATAACAGGTACACATTCATCATGTTTATATTTAATCCCATGTTCATGTGGCGGGATGTGAGCTGTCTTTTAGGGAACCATTAATTAGAATTTTAGAATTAGAGTTATGCAGTGATTAGAGTCATTATTTTGATTTTGGTGTCAACAGAAGTTATAAAAAGTAGTAAGTTGGATTTTTTTTGTTGTTTGTTTTTTTTTTTCTTAAGCCAGGCTATGCCACTAAACTCAGGTGAAACTAAATGTATATCCATACCTGACCTATTTCAGAAAGAGTACTTGTAAAAAACTGTGAGGTAGCAGTATGTCTTGTTTGTCTGAAGAAGGAACAAGCTACACCAGTTAGTAATATATTTTTCTTCATTTTGTCCTTCAGTTTACTTTTCCTTGAAACAGAAAAAGTAGGAGAGGTAGGATTTGCTTGCTTTCTGCTTTCTCTCAGGTCGCTCTATTTGATTTACTTTGGAGCGTGACACCTGCATTTCAGACACAAGCTTCTGTTGTTTCTTGCAGGGGATTATAGCTTCTGCCTTCTGTAGCTACATAAGAAGGGTGTGATGTCTCAGATTGATCTCTTTTAACACTTAACTGAGCCACAGAAATAATCACTGTGGTTCTGCACCCTGTCCCCAGAGAGAGAAAAGGGCTTGCAGAATCTGCACATGCTTAGGTGCTCTGAATCACTCTCTGGAAACACTTATACCTGTCATATCTGTGACAGTTATGTCCCAATTTACATGCTTCACTTTTAAGAACTGAAAGCTTCTAATGGATTTCCTGGTGCTTCAGTTAAGTGCATAAATTTGGTAGGAGGAATCCAGGTTAACCTAACCTTACCATTGTAATTCTGAGAACTAAATAATAGCATTGTCACCTAACAGAGTCCTGCCTTTCTTCACTCCCTCCCTTGCTCTCTTCTTCCCTGATGTGATAAACCCAGTCTCTGCCTGCAAGCTTCAAAAGGATGTCAGAGCAAAGAGCAGATCTTGCAGCAAAGATTTCGGACGGCTTTCAGGGATTTTCAGCAGTGGCTGGTCAATGCAAAAGTCACCACTGCCAAATGCTTTGATGTGCCTCAAAATATCAGTGAAGCTTCAGCAAGTCTGCAGAAAATACAGGTAACTCTATAACAGTAAAATACTAGTCTAAGGAAGACCCAGTGAATTTTATATGCAGCTCAGATCGGATTGTTTGATTAATTACTATTTTTTGTTGATGTTGTTATTGTTAACACTGAAGGTGACTAATTGCAGAGAAATAACACTCTTTTTTCTTTGTTAATCTATATTGTTTAGTTTAATTGTTTGGCTACAGTTTGTAAGTAGTCATCTCTCATAGTAGCTTTGTAGTTCCATTGTCTGTTTCTTCTTTGCAATGGGAAAAATGATGTGTTTTAAGTGGGAGACTACTGTAAAATCAGAACGATATCAGAATCGGGTCTTAGTACCTGGAATTATTTCACAGTTATGTGAATATTTTTTCCTCATGTATGAAAGTGGAGCCCTTGTGGTGCAAGACTAGAGTTAAATTCTATGCAGTGCAAGTAGGCATTTAAAAAGTATATTTTTCACATAAAGCTAAAATAAGCCCAAACAGTTCTGTAGAAAGGAGTGTCAATTAGAACTTTATTTTAATAAATCAATTGAAATAAATACTTCTATTAATAGAATGGAACTCTAATTTTAACTGAAAATAGCAAAGTAAAAATTATATAATACAACTGTTATACCTTTAGTTAGACAGTGTAACAGAAGAAAATCATATCTGTTTCTCAGAAAATAGCAAAAGCCAAGTCACTTCCTCCTCCTTTTGGTAAATTCACTTTCCCTTGCTAAAGTGATTTACTTAAAAGAGGAAAAAATTATGTATTAATGTATCAAATTTTGACTACATCATAATAAGAATATCTTCAGAGGAAATATCGGGGGAAGAGTCCTGGTAATTTTTTACATTAAATATAAATGTTTTAGGAAGGTGGCAGGATTTTTTCAACAGTGGTAAAATTTTTTTCTTTATCACTGCAGCCCCCTCATAGCATAAGACCTTGCCTTGCTCTCCTTCTTCCTGAAAGCTGCTTTAGATAAAATAAACTTTTTTTTGAACTGCTTTAGGACTTCTGGATATGTCTTGGTAGCCTATATAAACTTATTTTTTTTTCTTGAAAGTTAATGTTCTGTCTGTTAGCACATTTGACATAATTAAGTCACAAGGCAAGTATATCTTAGATTTTAATGTAGCCAGAACTTAAGCCATGTTATCTCAAAGCTAACAGACCGTTTGCATTCTCTACTAAGACCTCTAGTCTAACACAGAGTCAGAACCTGACCTAGTCATTTTGAAATCAAGCCTGTTACTCTTGAGCGTGGATGTAACCTTATGATTATGGATATGAAACTATTTGTGTATTACATAATCATAATAGTAACAGTTTAAAATATTGCTGTTCAAGACTGCTAATTTCTTTTGAGTCATAAGTGCTCACAAAGTTTTTTAGCAATTACAGGTTATAAAAACATTGTGCCAAAACCCTGGAATTTAAAAATCTGTCTCTTTCCTTACATATCTGTATAATTCTTGCACATGCCCTTTTCTATACACTTCTTGCTCTCCGGCTTTGTGCAAGATTTCTGTTAAAAAAGAATACTTTCAAATAGAGAAGGCAACTTAAGGATACAGAGGCATAAATCACACAGACTGGACATTGCTCAGGGTCTGAGCATCAGCCCACACCCCCACATGCTGGTGGGAAGGCCAGCATAGGTCGAGCTTACCCAGGCTTCAGTCCTGTGTGTGCCTCTGAGTGGGCCCTTGTGTTACCTCTGCCAGGATACTGGTTCACGGAAATGAAACTTTCATCACTTTCTGTACCATGGATATTTAAAGTGTAATACCCAACTAAGTGACCAGTAACTGTCTCATTAAATGCAGAACATACAGGTAATCCTAGAATCTTTATATATATGTTATTTAGACACGTGGCATTTCTGGATTAAGTAGCTGTTATCTGTAAATCCAATAAATACAAGCAATATTGAAATAGCATATACCAAAACATGGGTTAGCATGTTAACAAGCAGAAACAGTAAACTGTTATCTCTCAAAAATTTTCGGGATCCTTGCCTTTATCGGGACCCAAAGTTCACCAATTAGCTTCTTTGTTACTGTTTTTAGGAATTCTTATTGGAAAGTGAGAATGGGCAACAAAAGCTAAACCTAGTAGCATCCAAAGGAGAACTGCTGTGCTCTGTTTTACCAAAGGAAAAGGCTAAAGTTATCCAGGACAAATCTGCTACTGCTAAAGAAGATTGGAAAAATTTTATCGCCACACTCCACCAGAAGAAATCTGCATTGGAGGTATTGAACCAGTGGGGAAAGACTGGATCTAAATTTCCTCTTTGCTTCTGTTTCAAACAGCACAGCTTAGATTTTATATATAGCTGTAAGTTTTTATGTATATAGCTGTAAGTTTTTTATGTGACAGAATTAATATGTAACTGTTTTGAAGAAGTCTTACTCTTCTGCTTACATTTTACTTTTGTTTGCTTCTATCTTTATGACCTAAATCTACTTTGATTTAAGTGAAATATTTCATGGAGTTCAGAATCGAAGTTGGCAACTGCTCAGATTCATCAGAGTCTCATCAAATGTACTGGGTTACTAAAACACATTTTCTTCTTGAAGAACTGTTTCAGCACAGGTTTCTGACACTGTTGCTTATTGAATAGTCCCAGAACAGTGTGTAAATGTTGTCTCTCTTATTGCAAATAGGTGAAATGTACCTATTTATTTGAGGAACTTTTTAAATAAATGCCAGCACCTTTCTCTGCTCAGAACTCACAATTCAACCAGCAGATTTGGAATATCTTAAAATCATAATCTTTCTTAAGGTCATAGGTTTTAAGGTCAAAAGATCTTATCTGGAATTCCCTGCATAGCATAGGAGAATTAAAGTTCATAAGGCATTCTTGTTCCAAACCAGTGCTGCCTAGACAGCTGAGAAAAAGTTTAAATACATTTAATGTATTATGTAGGAAAGTGTTTCAAAGAAGATTATCAGGTAGCAAGGATTTACCTTTCTTCATATCAGAGTTGCCATGGAAAGAGGATGTTCATAGAGGTTAGTCTTTTTGGGTCAAGCATTTCCCAATCTCATAGGCTTAGTTTTTCATCCTGATGTTTAAGTGTTAAGGGTATATCTAAAAAGAAAACTAAATGTGTCTGGGGTTAAAAAATAAAATAACTGGGGCACAGGAGCTATGCTGTTCACGCTTCTATTCCATAGGAATTATTTCTGTTGTTCTTTTTTTAACTAATGCAGAAAAAGCCTACGAGAAAATTATGCAGGCATTGAAGGAATGCCTATGTATGCCTTTAATGCACACATTTTTATGACCAAAATTTTACAGTAAAAGGAAAATAACCAGAAGTGTTCCCCCAGATTGAGTTGAACTTAGTTAAACATCACCTAGAAATAGTGGCAGCCCATTTAAGGAGTGGTCACTGTGAATGACTGCAATCAGATAACTCATATCTGAAATTAGGCTATCTTCAGATTGCCTTAGTTATGTTAGTTATGCTTAGATTAAGTCAAATCTCCTAAGATTTGTAAAGCTTTCAATTCAGAGGAAATTTGCTTCAACCTCCCCTTAACTGTGTTGTTGCCTCTGTTTTGCTTTTTTGCAAGTATGCCCTCTCAAGCTTTTATTTCAGTATCTGTGGGATAGAAAGAGGCAGAGCTGATGTAATTTGTTTGAAGAGTTGTCTGTAATTTGCCTGCAATTACGTATCCTTTTTGTGTACTTGATCTTGTCTTATGCATTAGTTATTTCCAGTGTACTGAGAATGTTCAAAGAATTTTGCATGTCTTCGCAGAACTTAAAGATCCAGATGAAGGACTTCGAAGCAACTGCTGAGCCTCTACAGGAGTGGCTGACCACAACTGAGAAGATAGTACAAGGAAGTAGCAGTCGGCTCCATGATCTTCCAGCAAAGAGGAGAGAACAGCAAAAGTTGCAGGTGACTTATGTTTTTACCACAGCCAGACTTTTCTATCCCATCTCCTGGCCTCATTGTTTCCTTACACAAGCATTATCATTCTGGCATCCTGACTTCTAAATAAGATAAGAACTGGTTTCAGGGTTTGTTGTTGATGATCCTGTTCCATCAAGTTTTGCATCTCCACATTTCTTTGTCATACTGCTTTATTGCTGTAACCGTGTTGTGTGCCTTTCTCAGCAAGCTTGCAATATGTCACTTCTATTTTTCATGTTGCCTTCATGCTTCTCTATTTCCAGCTTAATTGCACCCAGTCTTAATATTACCGTGCTTCTGCTTTACAGTCTGTCCTTGAGGAAATAAGCTGCCACGAGCATCAGCTCAACAGGCTAAAAGAGAAAGCTCAGCAGCTATGGGAAGAGCAAGCTGTCAGCAAAAGCTTTATGCGCAGAGTGTCTCAGTTGTCTTCTCAGTATCTTACTCTAAGCAATCTGACAAAGGTAATGCACCCAGTGTATGTGCTTTTAAGCAATTCCTTTGATGTATGTAGCAAAAAATAAAGACTGAAATGTGAAACATTGCAGTTGTCTTGCTTGTCTGCTCTGTGATGTCTGATCCGTCTTTCACATTGACTTTTAGGAGTGGAAAGTAAGAACTGTCAACAAAATGTAACTGTGATTTTTATTTTTTTTGTTTAAAAGTGTGTTGATTAAGAAGTAAACCTCACCTGATTATACAATACTCGAATTTGATTTTGATTATTTTAAGCACTGAAGACATTTTAGTTTTGTAATAAGTGGCACCTGAAAGAGGTACTATTCAAAAATGAGGGAAAGGTAGCTGTTTTTAGAAAATACATCATGCAGAAAAGTTATTATTTCATCTCATCCTATGTTTATTTGCATTGTAAATATCTTCATCTGAAAGTATTAGATTGGTCTTCTAAAAAAGTTATCTCCTAGGTTGCTTTTGAAGGTTCAAGGGCAGGCATAAGCCAAATTCTAAAGCATCAGGCTAAGAACCAAGAGTTTAACCTAACTCTTTTTTTGAGTGGTACTTGACACACTTCATCACTTCTACCATCTCTATTGTGTAGAGCGATAAGAAGGCCTTCATATTAGGACTGCTACTTTTTGCAAAGTTCACGTCATGAAGGAGGTTTGATATGGAATTAGGTTTACAGTTGCTATAATAACAAGAATGATTAACTATATAGGAAATATGTTTTGGAATAACAATTCAATGCAGAAAGTATTTGTGTTTGGGGGATTGCTACTTTGTCAATTTCTACATTTGCTGTGGAAATAACAATTTTAAAGCATATCTGCGACTTCATAAAAATGATAGCATGCATGGCCATAATAAATTTTCATGTCTGCAATGAAAATGAGGAAGTGAAATATGCATGAGTTACTAATATAGGCTTATGTGAACAGAACCTGTAGGAGATGACAGGATGAGAAGAAGGAGTCTAAGGCAGAGGACACGTATGATCCAGCCTATGAGAGAAATCCTGAAATTCTTTGAATAGCTGTGGAAGCTTGAGAAAAATCCCTGTCAGTAACTTCCTAAGCCTGTTTCACTGACTTGACTTGACTTCTGTCACAGTGTGAAATACACTCTTCTCTGTATTCCTGTTCAGCTCAAGCCTTTTAGCAACATAACTTGAGCATTTCTTTTTCATTTGTGTGAGTGTCAGTGATTTTTCAGAAGAATGGTTATACCAGTGGGAATCATTGACAAAAACAGATCTGTCTTTTCCAAATATGAACAAGTAATGTTGGTGCAGTGGCATAGATTCACAGGCTTAAGTCTTTCTTGTGCACTAGCAGATTTCATAAGTTATCTTCCAGTGCAACACTGACATGGAGTTTAGATATGATTTACCAGATGTTTAAGAAACAACAAAACCAGAAAACTGAAGCTTTGAATTTAGAAAACAAAAAAACCCATTTCTGAATTTTTCGTTTGTATTTCATATTTGGGCAACTCATTAGTGTGTGTGCATATGCAAAATGCATTCCATGCTGAAGTGTACTTGTAATTATCAATGTATGAAGCAAATTTCTGAGTATGGTTTAAGAGACTTGTTCTAAAGTCCATAAGTAGGTATGAGAAATAAACAATCCTTTAAATACTGTTGGTGCTAACTGCTATATGAATTGCAGGAGAAAATTTCCAGAATGGATAGGATTGTAGTAGAGCACCAGCAGTTCTCACACAGTGTCAAGGACCTCCAGGACTGGGTTGCTGATGCAGTTCACATGCTGGATTCCTACTGTCATCCCACTGCAGACAAGAGTGTTCTGGACAGCCGAATGTTAAAACTGGAGGTATGGAAACGAGTTCAAAACCTGGGGTTTTTTGGATCTATAAGAAGGATACAAATATAGGATACTTAGTTGTTGCGTATTATTTGCATATGACTGTTGTTCAGACACTGATTTTCAGTTTATTGAAAAATAACTCTTTGTAGCAGAAATAGCTCATTATTAGAATTTCTGTCTAAGAAGGATATAGGGACCTCTAAGAGAGAGGGAACTGTGTGTATAAAAATTCTTAAAGTACTCAAAAGACATGTGGCTGCTGAAGGTTAAATGGAAGAAATGGGATATTCACTTCTGTTATTTTTGTATATATTTCTAGATCTTACAGGTGATACAGTTGATTCAAAACACCTTTTCCTATAACTGCTTTTAAAATGGAGACTACAGCTAATAAAATAGCATCTGTTGGTATCAGTGTGCAATAATGCTGAAGAGCAGTATTTAAAAAACAATACTTTTTATATTATTGATGTCTCAGATTTTGAGTTGAAAATTCTCAAAATTAAAAGGATCAAAATCAAGAGACTGTAGCATAATACTAAAATTATGTTTTGCCTTTTGTTTGTTGAGTCTTTTGGGTTCATGCTTTCAGGCTTTTCATGACTTCACGTAGTGTCAGGAACTGTTAGTTTGCAACTGCACAGCTCCAGGAGCTGAAGTCTCTAGGCTGACGTTGCTGACAGTCTCTAACTTTATTTGTTACCTTTATGTTGCAAATAAATCCTAGATTGGCAGAAATGTATTTTAGCCCTGTAGAAGAGCTTTGTCATTACATCTTGTACAACAGGAATATATCCTCCTGTTTTCCGTCTAAATGACATTTCCTTTGGAATGTCAGCTTTTTCACCCAGCAGTACGTTCTCTGATACACTGTAAGTACCTGCACAGATTCCATGAAAACTTCCCTGTCAACTAAGACTTTTTTTAATAGTCTGAACCTACCCTTTGAAAGTCACTTTTGCCTTGTTGAAGCCCAGTTGTGACCCCACTGTCCCTCTTCCGCTTGACTCTACAAGCGGCTAAATATGATCAGCTCATGTTCGTTGAAGACAGTTCGAATATGCATGACCAGTTAATGATAAAAATAAAATAATATCAACTCACTTTTTAGAGCCTGCTAGCAGTGAAACAAGAAAAAGAAATCCAAATGAAAATCATTCTGACAAGAGGAGAATCTGTTCTGCAAAATACTTCTCTGGAGGGAGTACCAGTGATTGAAGGGCAGTTGCAAAACTTGAAGGACAGCTGGGCTTCTCTTCTGTCGGCTTGTATCCAGTGCAAGAGGTAAAAAGGGTGGGAGGTGCAGAATGATGCTTAGCAACAGGGCACTGCCAAAACTTTTGAAAAGTAATTCCCAGAATTTTACTATTACAAGAGTCAAATTCGTGTAAAATGACTGCACATGCCAAACACTGCAGGTCTAGAGACCATAAGTGGCTTAATCTTTTGAAGTAGAAAACGGGAGGAATCTAAGCTTTGTTAACACTTATTGTCAATATACTCTTAAAACTGGATTCCGTGTTCATAATCTTGTTGTATGTTTTACTTCATGTTGCTCTTGATGCCTTGAAATCTTCTCAGAAATCAGAAGATCTTGTCATGGACGTTAATGGTTGCTCTGTCAAGATCCTATCTGGTTTTCCACTTGCCAGCATTTCACAGAACATACTGTTATAACAGTGTCCAATAGTGACGCTCCTAGTGATAGAATAAAGAAATATAGGGAAAAAAATATAATCTTCTTTGATGGAGCATCAGTAGTTGCAAATATTTCAAGTTAAAAAGCCAAAGATAATTAAACATTAGAATGCAGCGACTTTGGAATGTATGCAAAGGGACAGAAAATTTCTGATTCTGCGTCTTATTCTTTCTGTTGCAATTAATTTACTAAACCTAGAATATGTCAGCTAACTTACAGACCTCCTTAATATTCCAAGTTTGGAAAACTTAATTTCTCTTTATCAGCCAAGCAATGCTCCTAGTTAAAACCTGTAGGATTTTAACAGACTGCTTAGTTTCTAATACATCTTTCTCATAAGTATAGTCTAGAATATCTGTATTTGACTATATCTCACTGCTTAAATAGCATGAGATCCTCCACTATCACAACAAATATGTATTTTTAAATTACAGTCAACTGGAAGGAGCTCTATCCAAATGGACAAGTTACCAGGAAGATGTTCATCAGTTTTCCAGATGGATGGATAAAGTAGAAGCAAGTATGAATGCTTCTGAAAGGCAATATGCTGAACTGAGGGAAAAGACAGCTGCCCTCAGCAAAGCCAAGGTGTGTTTGACTTACAACAAAGCTGCAACAATCCCATGTCACCTTACAGGCAACAAAAAGCCTGTGTAACTGCAAGATTAATTCATGATCTTGTTTTAATGCTGCCCTTAGTGTGTTCTCTATTTTGCAGCTACTCAGTGAAGAGGTGTTGAGTCACAGCAGCCTGTTGGAGACGATTGAAGTGAAAGGAAGTGGGATGGCTGAGCATTACATTGCTCAGCTTGAACTCCAAGACCTTCAGGAGCGGTATAAGTTCCTCAAAGAAAGAACAAGGGTACAGTTTTTCTTGATAGCACTCCTTGTTTAGTCAGCAACAAGGAAAAAGTGTTTTCCTTTATCATTTATTTTACAGTTAAATGAGGAGTAAGAGTTTGGGGACAGCTGTAACTTACTGTAACAGAAAGCTATTAGGGCAGCTAATAAAGGTGTCTGGGTACCACTGAGCTTCAGATCTCAGATCTTTTCAGAAAGGTTCAAAAAATCTGAAAAAAATCATCGAGGAGAATAGTCTGAGGTAGTCCATGTCAAAATTTTTATTGACTTCATCACAGATATAGCTTTAGCCATTGTGACTGAACAGTTGAAAAAATCTTTGAACCTGTGATTTGTGTAAATGTATGTTTGTTTGCAATAAATGTTACCAGTCAGTCACGTGATTCACAGATGGTTGATAACTACAGAGGTTTATTATTGAGCACAAACCTTAATAGCAATTCTATAAAAACACAAGCATTATAAGTACTACATTTACTGGTAAATATAGATATTGTATATCTGGAAAAGATTTGGGCACAGACAGATAAAGATCAGCATGGTTTTTAGTGTAAGATACAAGGTGAAGAAGAAATAATAAAAGACCTGGTGACAGATTTAAAGCTGGGTCATTATCTCCAGTTCAGCCAAATTCTTCTGCGATAATTAAATAATGCCTAATGTATGCTCAGACGGCCAGCTTTTCTTCAGGACAGCAGTGTAGTAAAATTAAATTTTGTTGTCTCAATGATGTCTTTGTCATGTAGAAAGGGCCAAAATTCAGGTTTTCGAACATATAAGTGATTCGCTGCTTTTTGGTCCTCTCTTCCACAACTGCATAGAATGCCATGCAATAACCACAGAATCAGAATATGCTGAGTTGGAAGGGACCCACAAGGATCTTTGAGTCCAACCCTTAGCCTAGATGGGACCATCCCCAAGAGTCACACCATGTGTCTCAGAGTATCTTTTCTTTTGACCTTGTGTGAGTAAAACTGCTCAGGTTTGCCAGAAAGATGAGTAAGTCCTGGGAAGTGCTAGTGAATACCAAGTACTCCTGTTAGCACGGGGATCCTCCAGCCATTGCATTTTTCTCTTGCACAAAGCTATACGGACTGCCTATGTTTGCTCAGTTTGAGCAATAGCATGGAAACAATGAGAAAGGGATGGTAGTACACAGAGGCAAGAATTCTGTACCTCTTTCCTCATACAGCAAGAAGCTTTTTTCTCTTCCCATCTAATATCCCAAATGATTGATATTTTCCATTCCCAGCTGTGGTGAGGATGTTAGTGTCAGGAGTACATTCAACCCTTAGAAAGAAATTTGAAGTTCAAAGCAAATAGCTGACCTTATTAAAGGTCAAATCCTTTAATAAGCCTTTGGCCATGTGGGAAACCTGACAAGATTCCCCAAGGGTTTGTGGTCCAAGCCTGAGCAGACCAAGACCTGTAATTTCCTGCAGTCACTGTCAAGAGGCAAGAGAGCTGGTCTCTCTTTCCACCTTCCCACTTCTGGGCATGGATAGGCCTTGTAAAAGATGGCCTTGTGACAATACTTCTGTTTTCTTCCTCTCTGCTGTTAGATACACCTGTTTTTTATGAAATTGTTTATCTTCTTGTGAGCACGCTTCCCTCAGATGCAGCCTGTCTTGCCTCCTTCAGAACTTGATTCCTCGTTCCCATAATTTCTTTTAGCGTGTGGATTTTTCTTGCAATTAGAAAGACTACTCTTGTGCTAATGTATGACACCTTTCCTTCTGTACCCCAGATGTGGTAATATTTTAGTGCTGGGATGTGAAGTAACTTGCCCACCCACATACACAGAAGAATTATAGTCTGTTTCTTACTGTGCTTTGTAGGAACTGCCCACCAAGAAATTGAGTAGTCTTCAAACCTAGGATATTAGATACTCTTAATAGAAAATTCTTATTCTATGAGCCAAAAAAAAGTCATGCAATTTCTACGCTCATATGCTTACTAATCAAAGAATCGCAGAATATGCAGAGTTGGAAGGGACTCACAAGGATCGTCTAGTCCAACTCCTGGCCCTGTACAAGATCATCCCCAAGAGCCACACCATGTGCCCGAGAGTATCGTCCAAATGCTTCGTGAACTCTGTCAGACTTGGTGCTGTGACCACTTTCCTGTGTAGCCTGTTCCATTGCCCAACCACCCTCTGGTTGAAAAACCTCTTTTCTAATATCCAACCTAGATCTCCTCTGACACAACTTCAGGACATTCCCTTGGGTCCTGTCACTGGTCACCAGAGAGAAGAGAGCAGTGTATGCCCCTCCTCTTCCCCTCACTTCAACAAAGTTAATTTAAATTGATATAAAACTCAAGAAAGTCTCTTGCTATTAGAAACTAAGCTATTATTTAAAAGTAATCCCAGATCAAAACTTTAAATCTCAGAAGTCACAAACTTAGGTGAAGAATCTTCTAGGATAAGTATCTGTACCCCTACAAGTGTGCTCTCCTTCCTTGTAATTGATTAAACCATCTTCAGAGTCAAAGTACTCTTGAATTCTAGGAAAGCTCAGCATCAGATACAAACTTTTCCTCTTGATGGATTTCTGGGTTTTATGTTTTCTTAGTTTGATGATACACTAACATATGTGTAAATATTTTAACAAACAGGAGGCAGTAACTAAAGCTGAAGGACTTCTTACATTACATCAAGAGTACCAAAAAAATTTGAAGGCCTTTGAAGTATGGCTGGAGAAGGAAAAGGAAAAACTTGACTGTTTATCACATCTAGATGGTGATGCCCAGGAGCAGGAGGCAACACTCCGAGATTTACAGGTAGGTAATGTGTGACACCCTAAGTAAAACCAAAGAAAAAAAAAAGAAAAATCCTACTTATAAAATAACAGAGTCATATTAATTGCCAAACAAAAATTGTATTGAGAACAACTTGCAATCACATTATATGAGCGAGCACGTTGCTGCTCAAATTGGTTCCAGTAAAGTTAATGGAAATATTGTTGCTCATTTCCAGAAAGGTCAGGCCTTGAATGAAATCTCCAGGCATACTAATGCTTTCTTGAAAGTATTGAATTTGCGTTGGATGTTGGTCTACCTCTTCTTTTCCCTGCGTTTCATGAAATATCAAAAGTATTTTCATTGGCTTTTTTCGTCTTTTATTGCTTACAGTACAGATGCACCTACTTTCAGGCAGTTCCAGTCGTGTAGGCTAGCTGCCATGGTGACGTGAGAAGATTATTGACTGAATCACTTTAGTGACACTGAAAGGTGGACCTGTAGTACTTCAGTAGTTCCCCAGTTATTATCTTAAGCAGACTTAAAATACTTTAGTGTCTGTTGCTGAAATCTGTACTTGAGATATGAAATGTTTCTTACTTTATTCCAGATACTGAGAAGGTCTTTGTATAATCGGGGACTCTGCGTATATTTCTTATTATTATAGTTTATTTTACAAATATCCATTTTGAAAATCTGGATATGTATCTCAAATGCAAACTAAGACAAAATACAATTGTTCTTGTTAAGATAATTTCCTTGTTATGTTTTCTAATCAGATTGAATCTCTTCATACTTTTAATTAAGTTCTCATAAGCATTAAAATGCCATACATGTCCGAAAGAGGGTATCAAAATTACTTTGGAGCACTGTCTCAATCACATGTTAAAATTAAGAGGTTTGTTTATTTTAAAAAATCGAAGCCTCCGTTTTTAAACAGATTCAGTTGTAGAATCAGTCTTGCAGTCTGCTTGCCACATCTGGAAAGTTTCGAATTTAAGGCTATGGTGAATGGGTTGCATCCATCCCCTGCTAGCTTGGGCAGCTAATGTTTCAGAACTGATAAACTTAGCATGAAGGGAAAGAATTTAATGCATGCTTTGGCAATTATTTTCTGCACTTCACTTGTCAAAAATAGTGATATTTGGTTTGCTTTGTAAGTGAGCATGTTCTCACTGGTGTTCTTAGAGACAAGACTATCTCTAATGAATGTTTAACTATAGATAACTAAAGGAAATGCCTAGCTGTTTTAAGTAGAACCAAGGGGTTTTCTGCCATGTGTGAATTAAAACTGTTAATGTAGGGTATGTAACTGTAACTCTGCCTTTACAGGACCTGCAGGTCCACTGCGCAGAGGGACAAGCATTACTGAATGCTGCTGTCCATGCCAGAGAGGAAGTGATTCCTTGGGGCATTCCCCAGATAGAAGACAGAGTCCTGGAATCCTTACGGCAGGATTGGCAAGTTTACCAGCACAGGCTTTCTGAAGCAAGAAGCCAATTAAATGCCACTGTGAGCAGACTGAGGTTAATGGAGAAAAAATTGCAGAAGGTTAATGACTGGTTAACAAAGCTGGAGGAGAAAGTTGCTATTAGGACTGGGAGGCAGTCTGGTAGAGCAACAAAGGAGATGCAGCTTCAACAAATGAAGGTAAGAAATTGAGTTAAGGAATTCCTTAAACAAAATAATTTGTGAGGTTCCCATGTCAATTCCCGATTGCACTGTGTAAATGAGAGCAAGATTTGCTGTTTGTTCTGAGGTGGTGCCTAAAATGATGGATCCAAGAGAGCTTTGTGCCTTCTGGATCCAGGTTCCTGCCACTTTACTGGTAGAGGTATAGCTATACCAATGTTGAGATCTTGCAGGGAGATCTGGAATTCTTATGCTCTGTGGTATGTGAAGCCGTAACTGCGTACAAAGATTGGTACTGGAGTGGAAAAAAATTAATACGGTAACGAGTAAAATGTGACCAACTGTGTTATGAAATCTCCACTGTGTCAATGTAATAATTCTCCTTTAGTCACTGCAAGGAGAAGACATGGTTCTGAATAAACACAGGAAGCAATTTGAAGAAGTTCAAGGTTACACTTAACAGCCACCTTTAAAACTTCAGGTGAATTCTATAGCAAGTCCAGGTTGCATTTCTATTATTATTTTGGGCGTGGGTGGGGGAAAGAGAAAAGCATTGAATCTGTTGTAATGAAACACAGTCCATATGGTATGAAAAAATTCTAGCATATTTGTTACATTAGCCTTCATCAGATTCTGTTTTATTTTCCAGTTGTAAATGCATGTTTACAACCATGTGTTTGTTTTCCTTTTCAATGATTTCCTGACCTGGTTACAAATAAATCCCTGATATGTTTAAGAT
This sequence comes from Cephalopterus ornatus, assembly GCA_013396775.1. Taxonomy (NCBI): domain Eukaryota; kingdom Metazoa; phylum Chordata; class Aves; order Passeriformes; family Cotingidae; genus Cephalopterus; species Cephalopterus ornatus. Next base: position 189,750 of record VZRE01009678.1, read on the forward strand.
GTTTGAATCAGTCATATAAGTTTGCTAATTTCTTTGTCATAGAAGTGGCATGAAGACATTACAATCTACAAAGATGATGTAGAGGAAGTTGGGGTATTGGCTCAGCAAATACTAGAGGAAAGTCTTACTGCAAGTAGAATGGGAAGTCAGGCGACACAACTTACATCTCGCTACCAAACTCTTCTTCTTCATGTCTTAGTAAGTAATGAAAATTAATTTATTGCAACATCATACATTGTCAGTTAAGAAGCAAATATAAACAGACTTTTTTAATTAGACTTTATCAGAGTTTATTCATCACTGTAGACTCAATAATATAACATTCACATATATATTAATATATACACACACGTAGATTTCATTGGATTAACTGTATTACTGAAACTTAATCAGGATATTGCAGTAAAATGCCCTGTTACTATCTTTTTTGATAGTTTCAGTAGAGAGATTCAGAACACAGTATGTGTGAATGCCAGTCAACCTCTAGAGAAATATTTTCATGTTCTCACTGATACACACAGGTATGAAGAAAATTTGAATTGGTAAGGTACAGTCTTCAGGTCAGTGTAAGTAGTAATTGCTTCATAGTACTGTAGTCACAAGTCACAATTCAAAGTTCAAAATATAAGTACATTTTCAGTGTTTAGAATTAACTCAGTTTTAACAGTAATGATTGCCATATGTACATCCTGAGAAGACCCCTGTAAGAGTGATCCACTATTTATGAAAGCACTCTAACTTATGTGTTTATTCTTTGTATAACAGGTTTTATTAATAAATAGCAAATTATTGTTATTTTTAGCCAATAGCAATGGTAAAAATCTGGGTGGTACTTGTTTCTTACCCCTACCTTCCATATTTGTTTGAAGGAGCAAATAAAGTTTCTGGAAGAAGAAATACGCTGCATGGAGGAGTCAGAATTGTCTTTTAGTGCCTACACGAATTGGTATGGAGCTACTAACAAGAACTTCAGAAATGTGATCACCAAATTTGACGTGGTTGATAAAACAGCACTGGAGAAAAAAGTGCAGAAACTAGAGGTATAGATTTCTCAAATGCAATTTTTGTTTCTGTTCACCAAGAAGAGGCTATATTTTAACATACATTGTAACAGTCACTAGAAATTCTGACTTGCCTAGAGAAGCTAATGAGATAAAAACCATGCAGTGTAAAACTTTCTGTTCTCATGTCATATACACGTTAGATCACAGTTTGGCTGTTAAGGTTATTATAGTCCTAAATAATGTAATCCTATCCTTCCACAAGGCATGCATATGTGTTTTGTGTAGATTAAAACTTAAAATAAATTCCCATCGCAAGTATATTTTTCTACCAGTATGCACTCTGGCAAGAAGTGCTTCCTATTTCTCCTTGTTGAAACAGTAGTAAAACTCACATTTTACCTCATAGTTGTAGGTGATCTTTTCATATATCCTGCAGCTTAAGCTGCTTAAACATAATACACTAAGGGAAAGCTTTCATCTATTCCAGAATTTGAAGTATGAATTCTCTCCTAAGAGCCCTCAGTTTCTCTGTTTATCTTCACAAGCCCACTGCAGAACAGAAGCTTTATCTGCTTCCTTCTAGCTTACCACATCTTAACTCCAGGCAATTTTGTAATGAAAAGTCCACTTAGTTTCCTTAGCAATTTCATCTGTGTCCTTAGCAAAATCAAAAAAATGGTGCTAGCCTCTAGATAATGGAACTGCAGTGAATTAAAAATAAAAACAAGGCAAGAGTTTCCATACATTTTCCGTTAACCAACCTTTCCTTTACAGCTGCTATTGAGCGATATGGACATAGGCCACAGTTTACTGAAATCAGCCCGGGAGAAGGGGGAGCGAGCTATAAAATACATGGAAGAAAATGAAGTTGACCAGCTAAGAAAAGAAATTGGTGATCATGTGGAACAGCTTGAAGAGCTGGCAGGCTCCATTAGGAAAGAGCACATGACTTCAGAGAAGTGTCTTCAGCTGGTAAAAGAGTTCTCAGACAAGTACAAGGCACAGACTCAGTGGATCACAGATTACCAAGCCATTTTACATGCTCCAGTGGAGCCAAAGAGTGAACTCTATGAGAAGAAGGCCCAATTGTCCAAATACAAGGTAAAAAGGGGTTATCTCATTGTACAATTGAATTGATTTTAATCTAGTGATTCTCAATAAATTCTCTAATCAGGTATCCAAGTTTCTTTGTAGACAGATGAGATGTCTCTGATCTGGATGTCCTAGTGAGAATCGAAGTGAAAATGTGCGTGATAACTGTGTCTACAAACCAGACTGAGCCCCTGTGTTTGAAATGTGAATGTCCTAAAAGGGCTTCCACATCTGAAAATGTCTTGTTAGGGAGCAAAATTCTCTTATGAGTACACTTACGAGTAATTGCACTGATCTCAGCTGAGTCGGTTGCTGTTTCAGCAAAGATAGAAATCAGCTGGTCTTTCTTCACTGCAGACATTGTCTCTGTTTACACTGACTTAATCAGCTTCCTGGTTAAAGCTGGATGTCCCAGATCAACTGATAGACAGTCAGCTGCTGTGTTTTTAGTTAGGATTTTTATGAAGTGTTTGGAGTTTTTCTTTACAGTCACAAAAATGAGTAGGAAATTTGCCAGCAAACCCCGTTTCTTCTCCTAATGATGTTTTTGTAAAATACTCCAGGATTACAGATGTTTCATGAAATGTGTACTGTGTCTGGCTAAGGTGGAGCTAACTGTCGCCATAGCAGCCCATATAGTGCTGTGCTTTACATTTGTGGCTAGAAAGAATGGTGCTGACAGACAAGTGTTTTGGTTATTGCTGAGCAGTAACTACATGGCATCAAGGCTTTCTCTCTGAAGCTGCCCACTACCCCTTGCCAGCTTCCCTACTCGAAGTCCTATGTCATAGCAGTGTGCTTGCTTCCTACATGTTCAAGGAGTTGTTTATCTCCTGTCATTTGGCAGTTGGTTACCTCCTGCCATTTGGCCTGTGCTATGCTGTCTGAGCCAGTGGTAAAAGGATATGACAGGTCAGATTGCTTAGTCTTGAGAGTGCAGTGTTAGGCACTCATCTGCACACCATATCATAAAGGGGATGGCTTTGGTCATACTTATCCCACCTATTTTCAGAACTTATTCCCCTGAACAAATTTTGTCCCTAGCACTTACCCCTTCACACGTATTAACTCCTTTTACTTCACCAGCTCCAGATTGTCAGCCATGCTGCTAGCCACCCACAAAAGGAGCAGTTGTTTTTAGATGCCTGCAGACTTGTCTCAGGGCATGGCTGAGAAACATAATCCTATACTGGTAATAGCTCCTCTTGTCTGGTAAGGATGATATATACCATAATAGAGGACTGTGCTTCAGATCAAAGGGAAGTTAGTGAAATACATGTTCAGTGATCAATAGATGTATTTTAATTCTTGCTTGCATTGTAGTCCATACAACAGACTGTTCTGTCCCATGAACCTTCAGTAAAGTCAGTGGTTGAAAAGGGAGAGGCACTTTTTGACCTGGTGAATGATGTGACTCTAAAGAACAACATTCGAGACCTTCAGAGCAGTTACCAGGAACTCTGCAGCAAAATAAAGGTAAAAAGTCAGGAATAAGACTCGGGCTTCTTCCGCTTTGTTATATTTTTAACCCTCTTTAAGGACTTAGTAAGCAATTTCATGCTTTCCTGTCTGTATGCAGAGCCTTTATTTACTTTCTGGTGTTTTGTTATGGGGGTTTTTTGGTTTTTTTTTTGTTTGATTTTGGGGGGGGGGGGGGNGGGGTGGGCAGACAGGAGTAACAGGCGATTCTTTAATATGGATAAAACTACCTCAATATATTTAGCAAAAGTAGCTGAAATGAATTTTGAGTGTGGCAGGTGAAGTCTTTCACCTTCTCCTTTATAGCATTAAGGAGAAAGGTATCAGTGACTAGTCTGTACTATTGTTATTATAATTGCTTTTAATGCATTATTTCTTGAAGGGACAGATGTCCTTAAATTATACCATTTTCTCTTGTTTCTGCTTGATCTTCCACAACCCCTGTTTAATCTAATTTAGTTGTTGAATAGAAGTCACTGGAGAATGTAAACTGCAAGGTGGATATAATTTAATTTGACAAGGGCATTATTAATTAACATTGATTCATTAGTCCATGTGCATCTAGTGCTTTGGAAGGCCTAATGCTTCCAAGTACGTCCTAAAGTATGATTATTCCTAAAGCTTTTAATAGGTTATACTCCCAACAAGGATAAGCTCTGCAAACCATGTTAGTACATATGTTTGACCTAGGCACCTTTAATTGCCAATCCACCCACCAATAGGAGATGATTTTATTTTTTTCAGAGTTGACTTTTAGTTTAAAGACATACTTCTGATCTGCACCACAAAATTGATATCTGTTGCATCAGATGTAATGTTTATGGCTTAAATTTAGAGAAGCTTATGAAAATTCTTTCTTAAAGAGAATAAATACATTTTATTTCAATGTGTACATTCTTAATTTGCCTACCACAGTCACAGGCAATATGTATGTACAAAGGCTGTGAGTAGCAGGGACTCAACCGAAACATTTGGTAGGTCAAGTGCAATCTCTCAAAGAGCTTGTAATGACTGTAAGTGAACTTAATGTCAAGGTGAGAGTGTTCATTTTCTCAAAGTAAGTTGATCCTCAGTCTTCAAAGTATAGCATTTCATCTGGATTGAAAATACTGCTCGGTACCACAGAGTTTATTCACAGAAGTAATCCCTTTGATGTTTTCCTTTACAGTCTATTCATGTGAGAGTCTCTCACAGGAACATAAATTTAGATGACAACTCTTATTATGCTTTCAAACTCTTGATGGATTTTGGTTGGTTTGGGGTTTTTTAAATTCTTGTAATTTCCTGAATATTTAATTTAATTTTGATTATTGTGGACCTGCAGGCATATGTTGAAACCTTAGAGGCGAGAGTAAAAGAACATGAGGATTACAATAGTGATTTGCAAGAAGGGGAGAAATGGTTATTACATATGTCCAGCAGATTGGTCAGCCCTGACCTCGTGGAAAGCAACAATCTTGAAATAATCACTCAGCAACTAGCTAACCACAAGGTGGGTTTGCTATTGGTAATCTTCCTTCATCCAGTAAAATAGAATTTTGCTTCTTTGCTTCTCTACCTCCACTCCAGAGCTCTAATTTTTTGTCATTCACTTGTTTTCTTCCACTTACTGCTGACTGTGTAAATAACTGTCAGTGTTGTTAACGCAGTTTAACAAATCTAGCTTGTTATTAGGATCATTTCTTGGATGATACTGCATCTACACAAGAGCTTTGTTGTACTCTGATCTGAATTCTGTGTCAATTTGTTGCTGAGACTTCCTAGGAAATAACCCCCCAAAAATCAGATTGGGGCCATTATACTTTAAAGGTATTTTTTGGTCTGGAAGTTCTAAGGTTAAAAAAAAAAATCAATTTTTAATTTTTTTTCCATCTGCTAGGTTGTAGCATTTCCTCCATTGCTTTTATTCAAGGTATTGTTATGGTTGCTATTAGTGATAATCTTTCAATACATCAATAGCCATTGCTTTCTAGAAGATAAAAGAAAGCAAAATCCAACCCTCTGCACCACTGTCTGAAACTGAGATTCCGAGGGAAAATATTGAAATCTTTTAATCCTTTGTGATTAGTGTGTTATTCTGTAAGTAACCTCCTTAGATAAAAATTTGGCTCCACCAAAGTCAATGGGAAGAACTGTCCACAGTGAAAGAGCTCATGGAATAAGATATGATTGAGCACAAGATTTCATTCTCATTACTAGGCACAAGAGAAGGTGGAGGAGCCCTGGAGGGCATGCAACAGAGGAAGATTAAGGGTAGTCTAAGGGCCTTGAGCATAAAGTGTTTACACATTATGGCACTGCTATTGATGTTTCTATGGGATATCTGCATGAAGATTTTTGACAATGACTTTAAAATGAGCATACACTCTAATAGCTTGACTATGACAATACATGTTATCTGAATTTTTTCCAAATCTGAAGAGTATTTAGGGGAGGAAAAAAAAAGAAGTTCTGCACCACAACATATTTCTTCAAAATTATTTTATCTGTTTATTAGGCTATCATGGAAGAAATTGCAGGATTTGAAGATCGTTTGAACAACCTTAAGAGTAAAGGTGATTACTTGATCAGTCAATGTGCAGAACATCTTCAAGCAAAATTTAAGCAAAACATACAAAGCCATCTTCAGGGGACAAGGGATAGCTATTCTGCCATATGTAGCACAGCCCAAAGAGTAAGTCTTGTCTCAAAAAAATTTTTCTTGCCATTTAAGAATAAAATGCATTATTATTTCCGAGTACTGCTTTCTTTAAATAGTGAAAAACTCTACTGTTTTCTTTTAAACTGAGCCAACAAGTTACTAATGTAGCACTTTATCCTTACTGTGCTACAGTTGAATTCCTTGTGACCCAAATGTTGCCTTGCAGCCAGCAAAACTAGTTGCCTATTGGTTCTTACCTTGATCTCCCCACATCCTAACTACCTTCATGTTACACTAGCTTCTGAGCAGCTGCAACAAAGAAATTAGAACTATTCCTACTATAAACACTAGGGAGAAAATTGCACTCTTAGCGTCAATAGTTTAAACCCATACCCAGCAGTTCTCAAGTATGTGCAAGGAAATACTGTCTCTCTTATTAAAACCAGAATATACAGTTAAGAAGGGCTAGCTGGGTCATTCTGTTAAACCAATTAGGAGATCAAACCAGCAGTCAAAAAACAAACAAACAAAAACCCAAAACCAAACCAAGCAAACAAGCAAAACCTAAAACAAACAAAACCCCAAAACCAAACTAAAAAAAAAATCTCATACAAAATCAATGGCAAAATGTTGAACAGGAATACAGAAATAAGAGACCATGCTCTTCATTTGTATGTTTATTTTTTCTTTCCAGAAGCTGCGCATTAGATATTGTCCATCTTCTTCACATATTAGCAAGATGCAACGAGAGCTTAAGGAGCTTTCAGCTTTTGATACTTTGTACAAGGGCTAAAATAACCTCAGTCTTAATAATTCTGTTTAGTCTGTGGTTTTCAAGGTGGGAGAAGAGAGACAGTGGTGGTATTTGAAAATGTTATAAACTTACAAAATGTTTGATTTAGGTGTACCAGACTTTGGAACATGCACTCCAGAAGCATGTTCATCATCAGGATACCCTACAACAGTGCCAGACTTGGGTGTCTACAGTGCAGTCAGAGCTAAAGCCAACTACCTGGACACCTTTCAGCCTGGCAGATGCAGTTAAACAGGTAAAAGTTCAGCACTTGAAAAAGCTGAAAAGTTGTCCTTAATAAGGTGAGTTTAGATATGAGCTTTAAATTACTGGAAATTAGATATTCTCTAGCCTTCTTAGAAGGCTGAATAGCCTCACTTTTCATTCCCAGTTCCAGAATGAACACCTGGGTGAAAAATAACTGTAGGTAAAAAATTAAGCAGGCCTTTTGGTAAATCAGCTTAATGCTTAGAAATACGTACCTGAAAAATGTTGTCTAATTAGATAAACCTGCTCAGATACTCCACAGATATGTTTAGCAGAGGAGTTGTGTCTTTTCACTTGTCCAGTTGCCCATCTGTCTACTATGTTACTGTATGAGACCTGGTTTCCCATTACCGTGGACACAGAGTCGGTTATCAGGCTATTAAAACAATTTTTCAGCCTAAGAGCATAGAACTGACTCCAGCCCATATAAAGCATTAAGCTTGCTCTCTTTGCTTTTTGATTATTTTTAGTAACAATGTGTTTTACATTGGATTTGTACTTTGTTTTTAAATTAAACTGGTATGGTGCTAAAAACGCTGGAATCCAGAGCTGTCTCATCCAACATCTGGCTTAATAAAGACCTTGAAATATTAGAGATGGCAGATCCACAAGGGCAGGGGAAACAGTGGGACCAGCAGGGCAGCACCTTCCCGGTGCTGTGCATAACTGCAGCTCAAAGGTTAGGTGAGCAGAGTCCCTCTGATGTCGTCCACCAGCTGGTGACCATCAGGCAAGTCTGTAGGGATGAGGCCAATCCCAGGTGAAGGTACTGTGTCAGGGCACGAAGGCAAGGCCAGGAGGATCAGCCAGGCACAGATGCACCTATAGTGTAGCATAGGTGAGTTCCATAGGTGTGTGGGGGACAGAGCTTACCTGTGTGGCTGTTGTATGCTTCTCTGGTGACCAGGTCCCAGCTGGACAGAGTCATAGCTGGCCCTAAGCAGAAGAGCTAAACCACAAGGAGAGTGGGATAGAGGCTGCAGAGCCCTTTGGTGCACACTGATGGCCCTGATCTTCCATGAGGGTTAGGCACCTTGACTGTTGCTTGACTGTTCTTAGTGTGAAAAATAGTTTCCCTCATTTAGGAAGAATTCCTTCAGACCTTCCAAAATGCCACATATTACAGCCCCATATCCCCACAGCGCTTTGCTGGACTTGTGTCTGTTTGCCAATATTTCTTTAATGAGGGAAGAGGGAAACTGGGCCAAATAAATCAGGGACAGCTGAACAAGTGTAAGTACAGGAGAATAATCACTTCCCACAGCTTGTGCTCTGCATTCTTGCTAATACAGTAATTTGGGTTTGCCACAAGGGCACACTGCTGTTTTATTCAACTTTTTACCCACAAGGACCCACAACAGGCCCACCTCTGCATTAGGTGACCAGTCACCCCTTCTCCATGGGACTCTTATGTTATTGCCCTGCTTGTTAGCACTCAGATAATTTTCTTTTGGGATGAGGAAAGTCTTCATAGGGAGAAGTGAGCTCCTATGTGCAGTGTCAAGAGCAAGAACCCTCAACAGTGTCATGTTGTCTGATCTTGCCAATCACAGATACTAGGGGTGTTGGAAGGTTTTCAGAAGGTATGGGAAAGTGTATTGTGCCACTGAGTTGAATTCATCATGATCTGTCACACACTGGAGAATTTTACAGTTATAGGAATAGGCCATTTTGATAACCCCATAAAGCCCTGCTTCCCAATCACATTGGGAAAGTCGGTCACTTCGTGTGTTTCTATCCAAAGCTTTATTTATAAAGAAATAAGTTAGCTAATGCATGTGTCTCTTAAGTGCTTTGATAATTGGATGATAATCAAGTCTTTAAGGGTTAGTCCTTTCCATAACTATAACATAGCAGTCTTACCTAATAAAATAGTGTGTATCTGCATTTAGTTTTATGGAAATAATAAGCTAAAGCAAAAATACTAAAATGCATGATTGTAATAAAATAAGGTATTATTTCCACAGTCTCAGAGTTTATTTGAGGATTGTCTTCCTCCAGGTTAAACATTTCCGGGCTCTGCAGGAGCAGGCCAACACGTACTTGGATCTTCTGTGCTCCATGTGTGATCTGTCAGATGCCACAGTGAAGAGTACAGCAGCAGATATTCAACAAACAAAACAAACGGTACAAGATAACCACAACAACCCACTTTTAATCCTATTTAGAGCTTTAACGGCCCTGATCTGTTCCCTTTTAAAGAGGTCATACTGGGTAACAGTTTCCAGAAATATCATCTTACTTTCTTCTTAAGTATTTCTTTAGAAATAGCTTTGTCTTTATGTCTTTTTTTTTTTTAATTATTAAATCCACACGTTGACATCCTGATACTAATACAAAGCCACACAATAAAAGTTGGTAAAGGTATTTAGGCAATGTTACAAGATGTTGGTCTAAAGCCACAGAAATAACATTCTGTGGAAGAAAACCTCATCCAAATTATCTGTTTTCTTAAAACACAATTCAGTCTGTTCTTCTCTGTATTTTATTAAAGCTTAGACATATTTTATTATTATTCTTTATTCAGCAATGGACTGATGCTTATATTAGGGTATATGAATATATTAGGAGTATATTAATTATAATAATTAAAAGTTTTATGGTTCAATTCATGAATCAAAGTGATTCTATTTCAGTGAGTCTGTTTCAGCATATTAATTTATAGAAGTGTACCTCAATTGTAAGTTTTAAAGTAACTTAGTGCTTGGTTTTAGAATAGAGCTATAAATAAAAGTTACTGGAAAAGAAACATTACAAGCATTCCTGTTGTTGGAAAGATGAAAAATTTAGTTTCACTTACACGGACACACAGTTGAAATTCTGAAACTACTTCTGCCGAGAGTAAAAATCTAATACATACAGTAACAGTGTTCCATACCAGAGAAGCAAATTGTACAAATCCAGGTAACCCATAAAAATGTGGCAGTCCAAGTACTGAATAGCTGTAAAGCATCCCAAACGTCAGAATAAGTTTTATTCTGGTATATATTATTGATATATAAAGCAGTGACACATTTTTAAGAAATCACAGATGGTAAAGTGCTGAGATATATTAAGCTGGTTGAGTGTCTAAACCTTAAAGGCACCCAACTGCTGTATTTGGAGCGAAAGAAGCTGTGTCACCATTGGTGTAAGAGGACTGATGAGCTCAGATCCAGTAAGGATTCTTCTTGGCATTTTAGAAAAGACATGTAAGCAAAATAACTGGGCTAAGCAAATTAAATGGAAGTGTTTATTTTAAGCTTTTATTTTGAAAATGTGCATGCATGTAGGGTACAGCCTAGAAATATTCTTGGCATACAGTAGACTAAATTATACAGTTAATTTAAGCTTTAACAGAGGATTGAGAACATTGAAATACACAGAGTCATAAATATACTTGCTTCTCTCAAGGGTGAATGATAATTAATTTCATTTTTTTTTGTTACCCCACAGCTTTTCTTTGATAGGTACAATTTTGTGACTTTTGAAGGTTAAGACTCTTTTTATGGATAGTATTAGCCCCTTCAGAATCTGGTGTAGAAACTGCTTTAAGTACAGTATTGTGCTCAGAGGAAGAATGATATTCATCCTCCATTCTCCAAAAATAGATGCATTAAAGTATTCCTACTTTTTTTCGTTTCTTTTCTTCTAGATTGAGCAACAGATAATGCACTCCCAGTATTTGTCCCAAGGTTGGGAAGAGATAAAACAATTGAAAGCTGAGCTCTGGATATATTTCCAGGATGCAGATCAACAACTACAGAATTTAAAAAGGAGACGGGCAGAGCTGGAGCTAAACATTGCCCAGAATATGGTACTCCAGGTTAAGGTAAGGAGGCTGGGTTAAGAACAGAAGATAAGGAAGAAGTTCATCCTGTAGTTGATATTATTTTATGATATTATCTGCACATATTGTATACAATTGCTAATGTGCTCTAAGCAAGAGCAGAGAAGCCAGAGAAAAGAGGGTTTCGTTATTGATGTTACGCGGTGATTCAGAGAGCAGAAAACTGTTCTTTAGTGTTTTTATGGCTTTCATTTTTTTAGCAATAGACATTTTTTAGCCTACTGTTCAGATTTGCCTTCATTTTTAGAGTACTAAATGCCGATCACAGTGGATCTGAAGATAAAATCTGCAAATTGGGCTTGCTAAGTTCTTTGATTTCTATATTTCTTAATAGTTAGGAGTATTTCAGAATTATTCCAGGAAGCTATTTGATGTTGCTGATTTCTGAGAATAGGTATGACAGAAACTCAGTTTAAATAATGAGACAAATGCCTTCAAGTCTTCAGTCATTCATTCCTGAAGAGAAAATTTTTACGACCACTCTGTATACATCACAAAACATTAGTGAAGTAACAAAAAGAAACAGGTAATTTCTTTATTAAATGATTAAATACTAGTGTTTTGCATTTCGGTCTAGACTGTGCTTGTATTCTTTTTCTGATAAGCCAGGAATTAGGTGAAAAGTAAATGGCATTTCCTCTTCATGGCTGTTGTACTCACGTGTTTGAACAAAGTCATAGCCTTTGAAGATGCCTCAGTGCAATCTGTTATACTAGCTATCATTAGAGTCCAGGAAGAAGAAGGAGTCTGTATTTCTTCACTGTTTCAGTCAGGAACTTTGAATTATAATGAAAGGGTGACACCTGCTGTACTGTCAGATGTGGCACAATGTGTATTTTTCCCTATAATTTGCCCTGGTAAAGGAAGATGCTTCCATTTGAAGCAGTCATGAAGAGGAATGAGGTTGAGCTGGGCAGTAACATCCCTGCTTCAGAAATCCTGCCAGCCTTTGGTGAAAACACATCTTCCCAACAAAGTTGCTGGAGCTAAAACTCTTGTTTAGTTACAGTTACTGGAACTAGAATTTGGGAAAAGATTGTATTTGCCTTAGACAGTAAGGGCTAAAAAAAATATTTGGTTAGTTTTATGTGTCAGTTGTATATTCTGCTTTTTGGGATCTCTCTGACTTCCTATTTGGTAAGAAATGTGTATGCAGATGAACTCCTTTAGTTATTAGTTATTAACTAAAATAACAATCATACCTTGATAATCACTGGCTTTGTTTCAGTGACAGTGATAATGGTTGCTATTACAGAAGTAGGAGCAATACAAAGTATGGATGTGGAGGCTTACTGACTCATGGACTCTGCTGCTTATTTTTAGTCTATAATGAAAAAGGAAAAGGAAAAAATAAGCTAGAAACAGAAACGGTACTGGTAATATGAATTATTCTTGGGAGACTCAGACTATCTTGCATATTTTAGTATATGATGGGAGCTGTGCTACCCTAGAAGCCTGAACAACAAGATGAGACTTGATCATGATTTGTGTTTGTCACTGGTACTTGCAAGTTCCTTTGATTTGCTTTCACATCTTTAACCAACTTGTATTCACCTGACAAGATGGGGAGGAGGATTAGGAGAGGAGAGAAGACATTTCCTTCCATTTACATTTGCCTGGGCAGATAATTAGTCCTTACATAATTTATTTCAGAGTTTTTACTTAAATTCCACTTTGAGTATGTGTCATTATACTGGTTTTTACTCATATCTATTTCAGGAATTCAGTCAGAAGTTGCAGTCTAAGCAGTCAGCTCTTACCTCTGTGACTGAGAAGATGAACAAGCTAACCCAAGGACAAGAATCACCTGAACACAAGGAAATAGGAGAACTGAGCAACCAGTGGCTGGATCTCTGCCTTCAGGCACACAGTTTGCTTATGCAGAGGGAGGAGGATCTGCAGCGGACAAGGGATTACCATGATCGCATGAATGTAGTTGAAGTTTTCTTGGAAAAGCTCACAAAAGAGTGGGACAACCTAGCTAGGTAAAAAAGGAGTAGCATGCACAAAGCAAACATGCATATATGTTGAAAGTACTGTTTACAGAGTGTCTTTAAGTTGGAACCACTAAAAATCCTTTTTTGCATGCTTAATTAAAAGCACTCCTCCCTTATTAATTTTAAGACAATTAATTACTTCTTTTAAAATGAAGAGAGTTTGAGAAGCCAAATTTTCAGTGTTTGTCTTTATGGCAAGTAGTGATTGATCCTATCTCAGGGTATAGCATTTCCTGATATTTCAAGAATGTTGACTATTTAATTTGAATGCTTTCATTTGTCTTTACTGTGTTTCATGAGTTTTTCATTGTGATGTTGTGTTATATCTATGAAACTATTACATTAAAGCTTAGTTACTATTGCTAAATATTTGCAGCTCCTTTGTATAGCATAAACACACCAGCTGTGTGTAAAATCGTGAATATCTTGCTACTGCTATCACTATCATGGAACAAAATTCACTTCAACCTCAATACTTCTTGTTGTTTGTATTTGCAGTATAACCAGTATGCTCTGTAGTATTCATATAAATTTCCATGGTCAGCCTGATGACTATATTGCAGATGAAAGGGAAATGAATAAATTTCTTAAACTTTTTAATTAGTATTCAAGACTATTACCTTCAAGTTCTTCTGAAAACTGTAGGTCTTCATATCATATTGATTTCAGTATGTAGTGGGATTATAATTAATCCTGACATCTCATAAAAGTCTGTCCTGAAATAGGATCTAATAATTCATTTCTGTCCCGTCCATTTTGATTATAGATCTGATGCTGAAAGTACAAATGTGCACCTTGAAGCTTTGCAAAAATTGGCAGTGGCACTACAGGAAAGGAGATTTGCTCTGGAAGATTTGAAAGATCAGAAACAGAAGATGATAGAACATCTGAATCTTGATGACAAAGAATTAATAAAGGAGCAATTCAGTCATTTTGAGCAACGCTGGACTCAGCTGGAGGACCTTGTAAAAAGGAAAATTCAAGTTTCTGTTTCAACTTTAGAAGATCTCAATCTGGTGCATTCCAAATTTCATGAACTAATGGAATGGGCAGAGGAGCAGCAACCTAGTATCTCAGAGGCTCTTAAACAGAGCCCTCCACCAGATTTGGCTCAGAGTCTTCTCATGGATCATCTTACCATTTGCAGTGAGCTTGAAGCCAAACAGCTTGTTCTGAAGATGCTTGTAAAAGATGCTGACAGGGTGATGACCAACCTAGGGCTCAATGAAAGGCAAGAGCTGCAGAAAACTGTTTCTGATGCACAGCACCATGTGGCTTGTCTCAGCGATTTGGTTGGCCAGAGGAGAAAACACCTGAATAAAGCGCTGTCTGAAAAGACCCAGTTTCTCATGGCAGTCTTTCAGGCTACAAACCAAATTCACCAGCACGAGAAGAAGATAATGTTTCCAGAACACATTTGTTTGTTGCCAGAAGATGTGAATAAACAGATCAGGACTTGTAAGAATTCCCAGGCTAACCTGAAGGCCTATCAAAATGAGGTCACAGGATTGTGGGCTCAAGGAAGGGATTTAATGAAAGAAGCAACAAATCAAGAAAAGAGCGAAGTGTTAGGTAAACTGCAAGAACTACAGAATGTATATGACACTGTTTTACAAAAGTGTAACCAGAGATTGTTAGAACTGGAGAAAAATATTGTTTCCAGGAAATATTTCAAAGAAGACTTAGATAAAGCTTGCCATTGGCTAAAACAAGCTGATATTGTCACATTCCCAGAAGTCAATGTAATGAATTCTGACACTGAGCTATACAGCCAGTTGGCAAAATATCAACAGATTCTTGAGCAATCTCCAGAATATGAGAACCTGCTACTTGCACTGCAAAGAGATGGCCAAGAAGTCCTACCATCGCTTAATGAAGTGGATCATTCCTATTTGAATGAAAAACTTAACAGTCTCCCTCAGCAATTCAATATTGTCACTGCTCTGGCAAAAGAAAAATTATATAAGGTTCAGGAAGCAATTTATGCCAGAAAAGAGTATGCCTCTTTGATTGAGTTGACAAGTAAAGCTCTGACTGAGCTAGAAGATCAGTTTATTAACATGGACAAAGCTCCAGCTGCTGTTTTAGCTAAAGAAGCTGTGTCACTCCAGCAGGCCTACAGAGATCTCTTAGGTGAAGTGGTGAGCCTTGGTGCAGCAGTGGATGAACTGAACCAGAAGAAGGAGGCCTTTCGCAGCACTGGCCAGCCATGGCAACCAGATGAGATGTTAAAACTTGCCACGCTATATCACAAATTGAAAAGGCAAATAGAACAGAAAATCAGCCTACTGGAAGACACAATAGAAGCATGCCAGGAACATGAGAAAATGTGTGTGCAGTTTGAGGCACAGCTTGAGGCAGTAGAAAAGGAGCAGATTAAGGTAAATGAAGAAACACTCCCAATAGAAGAAAAGCTGAAAATATACCATTCTCTGGTGGGCAGCTTGCAAGACTCAGGAAGTCTTCTGAAGCGAATAACTGAACATCTCGAAGCCCTTTCTCCTCAGCTTGACTCATCTGCATATGAGACAACAAATCGCCAAGTGCAGGCTTGGCAAGAGAAAGTGAAGTCTTTGCATGCTGCCATTGTTGACACCGTAATGGAGTGTGAGAACAGACTTGTGCAAAGCATAGACTTCAAGACAGAAGTCTGCCGCTCGCTCGACTGGTTGAGATGGGTGAAAACAGAACTGAATGGAACGTTAAGTTTGGACCTCAAACTGCAAAGCATCCAAGAAGAAATCCGAAAGGTTCAGATACATCAGGAAGAAGTGCAGTCAAGCCTGAGAATAATGAATGCACTGAGCAATAAAGAGAAAGAGAGATATATGAAAGCAAAGGAGCTGATACCTGCTGACCTGGAAAACACTCTTGCTGAGCTGATGGAACTAGATGGTGAGGTTCAAGAAGCTATACATGTGAGACAGGTTAGTGCATCCTAATAGTAATTAGTTTCTCAGTCATGAAGCTGAAAAAGATGGCTCTGTGAGTTGGTGTTTGCAGTCATCATGAAAAGATTGATTTTAATAATCTTGTTGTTTCTTTTTTTTTAATGACACAGGCTGCTGTGATTTTATACTTGTGACCCTCTGTATAATTTTAGCTTTTTTTTTCAGGCTACCTTGAATAAAGTATATAACCTCTGCCAGAGGTACTACCAAGTGATGCAGATAGCAAATGACTGGCTTGAAGATGCTCAGGAATTTCTGCATTTAGCAAGAAATGGTTTAGATGTTGAGAATTCTGAGGAAAATCTAAGGAACCACATCGAATTTTTCAGCACAGAAGATCGGTTCAATAATCATTTGAAAGAGTTACAGGGCCTGGTGTCTGAGATAGAGCCCTTTATACAAGCCACAGCAAGAGAACAGCTGGTACAGAATGTAGCTGCGTTGGAGGAAAAGGCCAAAGGGACAAAGCAAGAAGCCAAAACTCAGCAAGAGCAGTTACAAAGGTATATTCTTTCTTTTTTTTCTTTCCTTTTAAGATCACCTTGTTGGTGATGGAAGAAAGAGATCACAACATTAATTGGAGTTTTGTAAATATTTTTGCTACTTATGAGAGCAGTGGATATTGAAATCCAGAGTTCTTGGATTCTGTATTCTCCTCTGCCCCAACGGACTAGCTGTGTGATCATGGGGAAGCTATGATATATTTGTATTAATCTTGGAATAGCACTGAGAAGAGTAGGGAGTGATTGTCCCATATTTCACCTGACACAAGACCTATGCAGAAACAACTGAAATCGAAGCAGACATTTTGAACTAAAAGGAAGTACCTTTCAAACCAGGATAACTGTTTTACATATTATTCCTCAATGTTCTGGATTTCACAAGCTTGGTTAGGTTTAAAAGACAACATAGGCATTCACTGAGAAAATGTCATACAAGCATTATTAAATGCTCAGCTACGGTTTTTGTAAGGCAAAGCTAAAAGTCAGGAGCATATTCTTCTATGTTTGCTCTTTCCCAATAATCTTTCTTTTTCTTGGAAAAAAAGAAAAAAAGTTTTGTTACAGCAAAACTAAGCAGTTGCATTAAAAACTAGGTGCAACAACATTCCTCATTTTCAAATGTTTTTATATTGCATTAATTTGTTCTTTCTGGAACTGTATTTGTTTCAGGTGTGCTTCTGAGTGGCAGGAGTACCAAACAGCAAGGCAGAAGGTTATTGAAGTGATGAATGAGGCTGAGAAAAAATTATCTGAATTCTCAGTAGCTAAAGGTTCTTCTTCTCATGAAGCAGAAAAGAAATTGCTAACACATAAGGTAAGGTACTCATAATTGCATGAAATCCTTTTCTTTCAAATGAAAATAAATATGTGTTACGTAAGTCTCTACCTGCGGTAACACGAATTTCAATTTTTGCATCTTTTCCTATAGCACTTAACTGTGTCAAAAGACACCAAGAGGTGTTTAATGTAGTGGAAAACACACAATTTGTGGGGTGACCAAGACAGATATTTTTAATCCCTTTTCAACTTGTTTTCTGTCTATATGCCTATGACTGTAGAGAACTGCTAAGAGTCAGGAGCTTCCTAAAAGCCTTGGATGTATAAGCCCCAAAATTATGTACCTTACAAGAAATTCAGATCGGTAGAAGTATCCATCTCCTTTGGATCACATGGAACAGTTTTACTAGGACAAGAGGAGTTAGGGTTTAATATTAACTCATGTTTAGTCTAAAAGCAAGAAATGTAACTTAGAAGAATTATTTTCTCTTCTTATATTTAGAGTACTAATCAGTTGCCTTAATATAGGCAGTTAGACATGCTGCCAGGTCTCCAACTGTATCTCTGTAAAATCAAGAACCTTCCCTAACAGTAATATCATACCTGCCAGCTTCATGAGAATATCCTCATATATTTGGAAGTATAAAATGTCATTAAAGATAAACATGACATAAATGTACACTTAAACACCTAAATGGCTTCTTTCGTTTTTGGACTCTAATAGAAGTCAGTCTTTGCTATGATAAGGACCCTGAATGCTTGTTTACGTCCCCTTGAGAGTCTGTCAGCAAAGAGAAAATCTGATTACACCAGATTTCTGCTGCTTCCAGAGACTTACATTTTGGACAAGTAGCTGTAGCTAATATATTGCATATTAAAAGCAAAGTGAACCCTAGCCATCTCACTCAGCATAGAGTACTTCCTTTTTGTCTTCAGTGGTCGGAAGTGGCTCATCTACTTGTATGTTTAATAGTAATGAGTTGTGTTGTAGAAAAGGAAAACAGTGCTTATTTTTGCTTTTTCAGACTCTTGTGTCTGCAGTGAATTCTTTCCATGAGAACATCACAACCCTAGAAGAAAAGGCCTCACAGCTGGAAAAAGTTAGCAATGATGCCAGTAAAGCATCTATAAGTAGATCCATGACAACAGTTTGGCAGCGCTGGACACGGCTACGAAATGTAGCCCAGGAACAAGAAAAAATTTTGGAAGATGCAGTGCAGGAGTGGAAGGGCTTTAATGATAAGGTAAATTCTAATCTTGGTAAATCCTCCTTTGTACATAGGTTTTCACTCATGCTGCCTTATTAGTCATCTTGTGGTAAAGAAAACTAATATCAGGAATAAGAGTGATTTGTTTTCCTCAGGTCAGAAAAACGCAGCTATACAAGATCTAGGTTTAGAATCACTGCCTCCAGAGTTTGTACTGTTCTTCTGTATGCATACATCTGTAACAAATATAGAGGTTTTTTGGTTTCTGGTAGTTTCCCTTCCCTAGATGTTCTATTCTAGATTATGTTGACCTCTTTTTTTCTTTCTTCTTCTCTCTTCTCTTTCTCCTCTTTCTCCTCTCTTTCTTCTCTCTTTTTTCTCTTCTCTCTTTCTTCTTTCTTCGTTTTTTCCTGAAGAGTATGAAAGTTGTTGTTTGTAAGCATAAGCAGTGATGATATTGCCTGTCACTGCTCATTGATCATGTCTCTTTTTTTTTCCCCTTATATTCTACCTGACTTCTTTTATCTATCATCATCCATTATTTATGCCCAGATGTCAGGTTCTCTAGGAATGGGGATAATCATTCTGTTAAATGTGTGGCTTGTGATGAATATGGATGTGCCCTGGGGTAGAGATCCAAGTCCTATGGCAATTAATATAATGAATGCTAAAAAACATAAGGAGCCACTCATTTTCATTGGACAAAAAAAGTGCCTTAGCAAGTCTTAATCCATTGTGAAGAGTTAGGGCTAGCTAGCTGGCTCTAGCACAGTAGACCATAGATTTATATCTGCTGTAGAGACTTCTGCACAGACCCTATACCACAACAGTTTTACAGAATCTAAATGTACAGCACTGGGTTGAGCACCTTTTGCTGTCAGTTGTACTAGCTTCGTTTGTAATTTCATTATTGACAAGACTGTATCTCTTTCCATAGATTCAGAAAGCCACCACAGCAATAGATCAGCTACAAGGTCGCTTACCAGAGAGCTCAGTGGAAAAGGCATCCAAGACGGAGCTCCTAGAACTCTTGGATTACCACAGCAGTTTCCTTCTGGAAGTGGACCACCAGCTATCATCTTTGGGCCTGCTCAAACAGCATGCTGTCAGCATGCTTCAGGATGTGGAAATAAGGCCTCCATCTCAGGAGGAACTACCAGTAATGCAAGAAATCAAAGCAATGCAAGATCGATGCCACAAGTAAGGCAATATTTTAAGATTCACTAGAAAAATGGTATCTTACAATTCATTAATAACAGTTTATGTATCATTCTACATAATTAACAATTATCATGCTTAAATATCAGTTACTATATTTAAAATAAGCATCAGTTTAATTTTTATTTCAATTAATTTTGAAATATGTTTTTTGCCATTATTTTTTATTTCCATCAGCAGGAGTATACATTTTAGAACATCTACTTCTTGCCCTGCATAATATTACTAACTTGTGTAAAAGCTGCATAAACTGCATTAAAGTTTATAACTGACTTTAAACATTTACATTGCCTTTCACCATTAATGACGACCATTTATCTTTTTGTATCCTAAGTTTTGATTACTTTATCACTCTGTTTCCCCTGTTTGAAGCACTTAGGTATTGTATGAAATTTACAGGGAAATTTAGGGGAGTTGCAAACAAAGTATGTCTTAACCTTTCATGTTGTGTATATGCGAGTGTTTACAAAAATACAAAATGTCTTCCTGTCATGTAGAAAACAGGAAGTTTTATGCCATGTTTCAGGACACATATTTACATCATATTTACCTGTTGCCATTAACTGTATCTCTGCAGTGAGAAGAGGAAAATAGATAGAAAATAAAAAAACTGCAAACCCTGCACCATGCCCGTGCAAAGTTCATCGTGTGCGTGCATAAATGATCCCTGTAGAAAAGGTGTAGATATAAGCACTTTTATAATTCCATTCACTTAGAATTGGTTTCTAAGATATAGGGTCTGTGATAATCTCCTGCTCATGTAAATAAAGCAGGGTTCAGCTATGAAAGGTTAAGCAAACATAAATGTGGGAATATCAAAGTAAGATCCATGTCACATACAATTAACAGTTGCAAGTAGTCCAGTAGTCACAATGGTATCATTTTTTAGAGGACATCCAAGTTCTTGAGGAAAGTGCAGAAATCCTGTCTTAGTGGAAGTGTGGAGATAGGTGGAGATTCTGGATAAGAAATGGTGTTCAGATGTTTGATCCATACCTTACGGTATAGTATTTGGCCAATGCAAATCCCATCAATAGGAGTGGAATTTATCTCACGTTATTTTACATTATAGATATCAATGTCAGAATTTATTAAATATCTCTCTCTAATTAATGTAGAGAAATAGACAAGTCTAAAATTAAGTTTTCCTGTCCTGTTTTAGAAGTTTCTTTTAGAAGAATGATGAATTATCTGAATTCCTACCCTACATGAATTCATGCTCTAATTCGTTCCTGCTTCCTCCACTGATAATAACAGCAGTCGGTGGTGATGATCTCAGATGTAGCGGTCTTTATTGTAAACGTTTGCATTTCTTCAAAAGATCTGCATGCTGGATGTCCAAATACATAATACGGAAGAATGAACATAAAAATAAATTATTTATTTAAATTTATTTTACTGGATATGAGGCTATCAATCATTATCTTTATTATTCAGCATTTTTTGACAAAGCAATATTTTTAGACATTGCTTAATTCTTCGCAAATAGTTATTGTTTCTTTGTTTCTGAAGTATGCAACAGAAAGTTAAAAAAGGTGTGAAGATGGCAAAACAGGAGCTGAGGGAGCGTGAGGAGGTTGAAGCAGAGATTAATGTTGTGAACTCCTGGATCCAGGAAACAAAAGAATATTTATTAAGCCCTGATGTAGAAGTGGACACTCAGCTTCAGGAGTTGCAGGTATATTAAGTTTGTCAATTTCCAAATTGCCATATTTATCTTCTTTGTAATCTGTTAGTGAATGTTAATAGTTTCAAAACCACCACAAATTTGAATTAGATAGTATTAATGAGTTTTTGAGTAACGCAATAGGCAAATTCGTAAAGCATGAAGTAGATGATGAACTGTAATATTTTATTTTAAAGATATTTAAGAGATTTAAACTATTTGCATATATGCAATTTTATGCACTCATATATTGATTAGTAATGTTTCTTCTCTCCTTTAAAGTGTGCAGGAACTATAGAATGTGAATGGACGGAATGGGACATTTCTATCTCAGCAATTTGAGTTTGAGAGGGAAGCAGCAAAGTAAACTGATTTCACTTGATGTTTTCTATGTACATGTGGTCACACAGGAACAGATAACTGGAAATCCAGGGAATCCCAAAATAAAATTCTTTCCCTGAACTAGTTAAGAATCTGAAAACAATGAGCTTGTAATATCTGCATTTGCTAAGTTTACACAGATGTGTTTCTCCCGTTGTTCTTGACAGTACTGTTTTTTCTGTCATTAGTCTCTCCTTGGTGAAGTTACTGCTCATCGCCAGGCTGTTGAAAAAATGGCCGAACAACAACAGAATAAGTACCTGGGGCTTTATACCATTTTGCCTTCTGAAATCTCTCTTCATTTAGCAGAAGTTGGGCTGGCCCTTGTAACTGTACAGGATCAGGTACAGCACATTAGATAAGTGCATAATGGATCTATATCCCTTCCTTAGGCTTTATAATTTGGTATTTATATGTGGCCAAACTATGGCAACATAGAATAGATTTATTACCTTCATCCTTTAAATTAAACTAAGTTAAATGAAAGTTCATTTCCTTTAAGGTGGAGAGATTTCTGGTTACTGAATTTCTTTCTCATTGTTGACAGATTCAAACTAAAGAAAGAGAAACTCAACAAATCAAAACATTGAATCAAGAATTTGATCAGAAAATCCAGGGGATAGCAAATGAACTAAATGCCATTCTTTCCAAACTGAAAAAGAAAACAAATGATATAGCACAAGCTAAACTTGAACAAAAGGTAAGACAAGGCTTTCCTTATGTGGTTATACCATAAATTCTTCTGAATTGGGACACTCACTTCGTACAAAAGTTGTGTTTTTGAGGACTTGCAAAACATATTTTTTTAATGTAGTTGAACAGAAGAATGGACAGAAGTAAGGGTTGAGTAATGGGATGTTTAAGATTATATTTTTTGCAGACTAGCCCATACAGAGAGTTTAGTGAGTAACAAAATTTTGAGGAAGTAGCTGAGCATAAAAGTCAGATGGACAAAATTTCATTGTTCCTTTTAAATAATGAGTATGACTCCAATCTGGGAAACCCTATGGGTCCACCCAAATGCTCCTTGTCCCAGTCTGTACTGAAAAGGTAATCCTTTACGGTATACCTTTACTTTTGATTTACTTGCCCCTGCATCAGGATCAAGATATGAAAATGCAAGTTTCAAAGGAAAATGAAAGTTTTCGTAATGCATTAATGAGTAATTACATTTTCTGAGTTTGTAAAGTTATATTTTAAGACATCAACAAAGCAGACCCATTTTCCAGTCAATAAAAATCCTTGTCATGGCAATGTGTGCTGACTGTTCATTTCAGAAACAAACACAGAAAGATGCCTGGGAACAGTTAATGTCACACTGAAGTGACTCAGTCTTTGGCTATGGTAGGGAAAACGGTTATCCATTTCAGCCAGGAAGTCAGAGAAGAAAGAGTAACAGCATATATTTAAGAGATGACCAAACATCCTGCTGTTCTGCCTTCCTGCTTAAAAATGGAACAAACTGTGGAGACTTTGGACAGGGTATAAAAGTTGCCAGTTGGACTAGAAATAATCAACCAGAAAGCTAACACTTCCTGGATCACTGATTTTATTGTTTTTCTGTCTAGATCCTCGGTGAAGAGTTGGACAGCTGCAATATAAAGCTGTTGGAATTAGATGCATCGGTCCAGGACTTTGCAGAGCAGAATGCACCACTGGCTAAGCAGCTGGCTAACAGAATAGGGAAACTCACTGCATTGCACCACCAGACTATACGGCAGGCTGAGTACAGAGCAGCCAAGCTCAGTCAGGTATGATCTCACCTTCCAGCTGTTTTCTTTCAGAAGCAGAACGAGCGTGCAAACTTCTCATTTATTTTCCTGTAGTTACACAAGGAGGGGCATTCCTTGGCACATCTGCCTATTATTAGTCAGGGCTTGGATCACATTTCAAAGAGGTACAGACAGGTCGTATCAGGAGGGTGGAATAATTCTGTGGTGTGACTTTAACATCCTCTTGCATGAATCATCTGCTAGTTGGTTCCTTTGGTGCCCTAAAAAGATGATAGTCCTCACAAGCAGTACCATGCCAGGAAATAGTATCTCATTGTGCTTTTCACGGCCTCTGTTTTACCACTGTTACCAATATTTGAAGCATTAAAAAGAAAAATTAAATAAATTTCTTTGCTCTAGTCTTAATACATAGAGGGTGGATATAATTTGTAGATTCAATAGAAAAGTCTATATACAAGGGTCCCGATAATCCATAATATTTATGCAACATTTTGGCATTCATAAAAGTGGTTCAGGTCTCTGAAATTCTTTCTCCTTTTTTCTTTTTCTTAATTGTTGTTATCTTAGAAGAAGTCTAGCTAAAAGCAAATAAATAGATTTCCTGTGGTTCTGACACCAATACCCTGATAAATTAAGAGTTCTCCATTCTGCGTGCAGACACTTCTCTAAGGCTTGAAAAGATTACTTCATTATATTCTTTTCAGTTTCCTCTGAAAAATTGTTTTAAAGAAGAGATAGAAAGTTACTATCAAAATAGTTCAGTCAGAGGTACTCTGTGAAGGGATTTACCATTAAGATATTTTTGTTCTGCACCAAGAAATCCACTTACCAAAAAAAGAGATAGGTATGGCAAATTGCTTGCAAATACGTTTGGTCATCTAGGATTTGATCAATTCTTTATGAAGAACAAATTCATGAAAAGCAATGAAATTATTCCTGCTGAGAAGAAAATGGGAACTTATGAGTACTTTGCTCAGTAGAAATTGGATGAATCACAAAACAGAGCTTTTGTCCTATATTTTGAAATAGTGCACCATTTCATTTGGAAATATGGGAGACTGAGTGGACAAAACAGATTGTGAAAAAAGATGATTTGGAGGATGCTAACAGAGGAGATAAATTAAAATAAGAAATGACATAGACCAGGCTTGCAGTGAGCCCCAAACTGAACAAGAAGGTGTTTTGGAACTTATATGTGAGGCTAAAATACGCACAGGGAGTGTACCCTCTAGGAATATATTTGAGCATCAGTGGACTCTCCCAGTGTGACCTACATTCTCATAGTGCCTTTTTTTCCCCAAAATAGATATGCTTATTGCTGGAAGCAGACCTATTTTAACTCCGTAAATACATAAGCAATTAACTGGTCTGCTCTGGCCTCCAATCGGGAGGCCTGGAGACACACTATTCACAATGCTGCAATATCTTTTGAAAATACACGCAGGATCACTCTCGAGGAGAAAAGGCAACGCAGAAAGAACCGTGTCCTTTCAGTACCACCTGGGGAGCCATTCTGCTGTGCCTTTTGCAACCGGACGTGTCTATCTCGCATTGGCCTTTTTAGCCATCAGCGCGCTTGTAGCAAGCGTGGGTAGAGTCCTTCACAAATCTTCGTTCGCGAAGCCTAGCCATGATGATGATGAAATTATATAAAACAGTATGCAAAAGTTTAAATGATCCCAAAGTTAATACAATAAATGAAATAAAATTAGTTTTATCATCTGCTAAGACCTGTACAAAATTACATCTTATGCTTAAGAGAATTTTTCTTTTATATCTAGGCTGCTTCACACTTGGAAGAATACAGTGAGATGCAGGAGTTCATATTGAAATGGATTGAGAAAGCAAATATACTAGTCCATGGTAGTATAACATGGAATTCTTCCTCTCAGCTTCGTGACCAGTGTAAAGCCTACCAGGTGATTATATGAGCTATGAAATTTAAAAGGCACCTGTTTCAACAGTGTATATATTTTCAAAGCAATAGAGTTCTGCTACCTCCTTTCTTTGAGGAAAAAAAAACTCTAAAGTGCTAGATTTCTTTGACTGTTCCCCCAAGCCTTAAAAATGATTAATTGGTTTTGAACAATTGTTTTGAACACTGAAATTAACATATATTGTGGAATAAAACTATGTGATTCAAATTTGATCTCCATGTTCACTCAAGTACATTGCCTTCATAGTAAGTTTTGGTTGAATAGTGTGTCCATGCACTGTGATTCTATCACACCAAATACCTTATTGCAGCTAATACTATAAAACTTTAGTTAATCTAACATGAGTTTCAGTTTGTTTTTGGGGTTTTTTTCTCCTTTATGCTAAATTGGAATAGGCTTTTTTCTCATCTAATGAGTTTCATACCAAGTATTCTCAAACTGCTACCTAATAGAGGAGTTTCTACCAGTTGCTTCCTGGACATTTCACATCAGAGTGTCTTGATGTCCCTGTGATGGTGCAATTTGTTCGGTGTGTGTCTGCACATGGAATGTGTGTGTGGGATCAGTGGAGCATGTTGATAGGGTCCCAGCTTGCCTGGTGTTACATGACTGTGTGAAACAAATCAAAGCATCATAAGATACTAACATCTCACTAATACCAAAATAATACTGGATTAATTATGGCGTTTATATGTACATTATTTAATTGTCAGCTGCATTCTCTTACATTGGTGCAATGCAGTATGTCACACTTTTGTGTCCAGGCAATTTATTCTGAGGATAGGTGGAGATAGAATTTCTAGTTTGGTTTTGCTATGGCTTTTTCCCTGCTTCAAAATCTTATGAGGATATAGTTTAACCAGTGCCATCCCACAGAATACTTTGGCAGTGATTTTTTTTAGGCAGCATTAAGGCTTCTGCCCTGCTATTACAACTGCACCGAAGTGCTTTCTTCTACTTTCTGTTAGGTACATCAGGCTTCCAGAACAAATCTTCTCCAGAGATTGTGGATATTATATTTTTATACTGAAGTGTGTATAGCAAAACACTAAAATTAGTGTGTCGGTAAGTACAGCTGCTGAAGCTTCATGACTTAATCTTTTGTTTCCCAGTCTCCATAAGCTGAAGCACTTCAACATACATTCAGAATTAAGCATATGGCCTAAGCCTTACAGGAAATCAGTCGAACTTAATCATATTCCTACACATGGGTACAGATTGAGGAGTTTGCACAACAGGAATGTACTTAAAAGATATATGTCACTGAAGCTCTAATCTGGCATTCAATTTGCTCATATCTCCATCCAGACCATGCTTGATGAGTCTGCAGAGATTCACAGTGATCTTGAGGCCATGAGCGAGAGGATTGATTATCTGGCGAGTGTATACTGTACTGAAGGAATGTCCCAGCAAGTGCTGGAACTAGGACGTCGGACAGAGCAATTACAGCAAGTTATCAAAGTGCAGCTGCCAAATCTCCAAGATGCTGCCAAGGTAAATGGAAGCAGTTTTTCTAATGCTAGCTGGCACCTAGGGTGGTGTATGCATCCTAATAGAGAGATTATTGGCAGTGAAGATTATACATGGTCTATAAAGAGCATGACTGTGTTGTCTGAAGTTAGATATCTTGAGCTGTTTGAAATACTGCCTTCAGGTGCTCTTTTGGAGAGGCACAATATTTCATCAAGTCCTCTTATGACTGCCCTTTCTGGATGGATGTATTTTGGATCACGGTGTGTCTCAAATAGCACTGAGCACCTATGTTTAGATACTTGAAATATGTCTTTGCTGACAGTTATGTTTTGCCATTTCCTTTATTCTTAAATGATTATCTAAAGCCTGTTATCAATTAATTCAGATCAGTACTGGACCAGACCAGGATTCCATAACATAAGACCTACCTCTTCAAGGGAGTGCAATGAAAAGAATGAACATGGTTTTTCATGTCCCTAACGTTTCTGTGCAGCTCTTCGGCATAGGATTGCTGTTAATGTAAATGTGTGTTATGCCTATGCAGTGCCTGAAGGCATGGTAAACTGGTGCAAGACACAAGTCATAGGCAAAAGATTGGAAATCTTTTCGACTTGTTCTTGCCTTCAGAGCAAGAAATTTCTATTTTCTTTTTTTTTTGTTTAATTGGTACAACAATCCAGGAAAAAATAATATTTTAATGTTATAATTAATATATTTATAGAGGTTCTTTTACTGTCACCTGCTACAGTTACACAATATTAAATAGGAAAATATCTAAGGGCAACTAAGAGGCTATCAGTTGTTAGGACAATTGCAGCTAAGGTTAAAATTTGACTTTTATTTCACAACGTTTTGTAGGACATGGCAGAAAGCAGTCATAACAGTGTAACAGAGAGATTTTGAAAAAGACTTCTTTCCATAACAAAAACATAAATCAGTGAACTAATCCTGAAGGATTTGGTTGGGTTTTCTTAATCATTTTTCATGAAACAAAACAGATATGAACATATAAGTAAGCATGGTTAATAACTAGCTTCAGTTCTCAGAGAAATATTGGAACAACTAAATAAACTATTTGTAAATTCTTACAAGAAGCATGGAGATTAATAGAAACCAACATAGATTTATGAAGAAAGAAAATCATATCAAAAGTGTCCAATTTTACGTGAAAGTAGTATATCAATTTATATATAATTACACAGTGTTATATTACAGTATATTACACAGTCATATGTCTTGACTTTAATAATGTTTCACATTATGCTGTTATTAACAAAGTTAATAAGGTTATCTAGTTGAAAATACAGTATGTAGGTATAAAGCTGGCTATAAAACTTACTGGTGTGTAATTATCAGTGATTTGCAATCCTAAAGGTGGGATACATCAGTCGGGTTTTATAGCTTTCTCCCTTGGACTTGGAACTATTCAAGATTTTAAATTAAAAAGTTGGATGCTGGTTTAGAGATTATGGCTTTTGGGATACTTAGACGACACCATATTAACAGGGAATACCTGAAAAAAATTGAGCTACTGTTCAACAGAAACAGTGGTAAATTGTTATGCTTAGATTGGAAGAACCAGGCATGTGTTCTGCTTCTGAATGAGAGACTACTGGCTTGACGCACCCTGTTGAAAGGTCCAAAGTTTAATAATGGGTTTCATGGAAAAATCAGTGACTGGTGTACCATTGTTGTAAAAAATCCAAACACCATGCAGAAAATAAAGTATATAATTGTAAGGTATACAAAGTAGTCCTTTTGTTCTGCCTACTCATCACTAGCAAGGTTTCAGCAGTGTCAAATTTTGCACTTGAAGAAAGATGTGAACTGACTGGATAAAGAGCAGAGGAGAGTGGTGATTGTACTATGCATATAAATTTGTAGAAAACATGCATGGAAAAGGATTATCCTAACATATGATATATTCAGAGAGGATAAAAATAATTTATTTTTCTACAAAAATCCAATACTGAAATAGGGGAATATGTTGCCTGTAGAGATAAGTGGGACTCCACTGCTAGTCATTTTTAAGAACAGTCTATAAGGATGAGGCAGTTATGTCTTGTCTTATTATAGGAAGTTGACTAGAGGACATCTTCAGTTCCTTTCTAGGCCTTGAACTCTGTGAAATTAGTTTTATAAAGTAGATGCTGTATTTGAGACTGAAGAAGTAGTTAAAATAACAACTCTGTGTTTGCAGTCTCTTTTTCTAGACTTTCATATAACTGGTATTTTTGTCTAATCTTTTAAACGTTTAAAATTCATTGTTAAAACTATGAATTAGTTTTCTCACTGTATATGAGGGGGGCATAGCTACAAAATCCAGACAAATATGTTTATAGTGATTTATTTTTTTTTCTTCTTACTGATCTCTGATTCAAATGTGTTATGTTACAGGACATGAAGAAATTTGAAGTTGAGCTGAGAGCCCTCCAAGGTGCTCTGGAGCAAGCCCAAGCCACATTGACCTCTCCAGAGCTTGGGCATTTGAGCTTGAAAGAGCAACTTTCTCACAGACAGGTGAAAGACCAGGACTTCAAAATTAACATTTGAGTAGTGTGAGCTTACACAAAGAATAATGGATGTTGGTGATATTGATCGCTGTTTTTCCTAGGTTGGTCAGTCTTTCACAGTGTTGCCCCAAAATACAGCCAAGGAAATAAAGGATGGAATGGAACAGGAAGAATCATTCCCTTAAAGGGAACAGCTAAAGTATAATCCTTTATAAGTCAGGTTGATGCAATTCTGAGAAGTGTGGATCCAATCCATTTAATCCATATTAATAATAGTAAAAAAGCCCAATTCTTCTCTAGTGTTTTTGGTCAGTGGGTTCTTAAAGTACGTCAAAAGGAAGTCTAGAGTGTTAGCCCTGTTTTACAGATAGAGGTACAATGATTTTGTGTGTTGCTGTCTTTTCCTGTAGTAATCTGGAGAGCTAAGAGAAAATTCAGGTTTCCTTAAGCCCAGATACATTTTTGTATGTTTAATTGAATTACCTCCATAAGATACTGAGTCTTTCCGTATTGCACTTGATCTACAATGGAGATGGAGATTTGTCAGTTTGTTGATATTAGTCTCAGTCCCTTGACAAGAAAAATAAGACAAGTTACAGCTTTCTGAGTTTCTTAAGAAATGTTTTTTTCTGCATGCTAATACGGAGATTTAACTGTCTTAGTCTGCCAGTGAAAACTGAATGTCACCAGTTCATTGTAAGATTGAAATCTGCAGAAAAGCATATGGATGAAAGGTAGATTTGCACAGCTTTCCCCTTTCATGAATATATACAGTCTTTATTCTGGGGACTTGCAGCCAGATTTCAGAGTGTGGCCCTGAAGAATGTAAGTGAAACACATCACCCACTGTAAGAATGAAAGAATATGGACTTTGCACTAGTTTTTATGTGTATTCTCTGTCCTGGCTCTAGCAGGTCTCACAGTATGGGCTTTTTTTGTAAAGAAGGAGGCTGTAGCCCCTTCCCACCTGTTTCACCAGACCAAAGAGAGGATGTCTTGGAGAGTGCACAACTGGCATGCAGCCCCCAGGGTGCCTCTGGGTGCTAATGGCACAATAAAGGTACCCTTTACCTGATGAAGGAGAGGCCCCATCAATGATGTCTGTTATACCAAATATCTGGTTAGATTATCCACTGTATGTCATGAAACCACAGAAGTAAAAAACAAACTATGATCCTCTCATCTGTATGCACTTCAGACCCACTTTAGCTATCTCTCTGCATGTGGTATAGGGTAAAGGAGATAACCAGTCTCTCTATCCCTGTTTGCCTTATACATTGTCTAGCTGATTTATAGCTATGGAATTTAAAATCTTTTTCTAAGGCTCTCCTCATCAACTTTGCCTTCTCCTTTTTGTTTTGTTTTTCTTTTCTTATCTATGAATACATTGAAGTCCCCAATGAAGATAAAAAGAATAGTGATCAAATCTATTCTCCAGTTGTTGCACTTAGACCCTTCTCATGCATATGAACAGACAGCTTGAATGCACATTGTGTGTGGAATAGACACTATTACCAAAGGCATCCAGCTTGTGATAGTTCAAAGAAAAAGGTTTCCGTGTAGCTGTATTCCTTTCTGTCTGATTGCCTTTTGAATTTTAAGCAACATTTTCAGTCATGGTTTGTATTTTTAAAGGAAGGCTGTGAACACAATGGGATTCATTTGCTGGTTTGAAAATGTCCTTCTGTGTCTCAGCAGAGGATTCCACTCGGATTTTAACATTAAAATATATGTATACATAAATGACTCCTGTGCTACTTCAATGTGTGAATTTTCTAAATCTATTTTTTTCAAATCTGTTACTAGAAATATTTTTTAAAAATAGGTAATACTATGCTTTTTAATTAATTATTTTTATACCTAGTATATGGGGTTTTTGCTTAACTGATATTTAAAAGAGTGCTCATTTCGCAATGAGCAACTCCAGAGAAAGTGTGCTCTGATTATATTCAATTTAGAAAATAGATAATCACATTTTTCTTTTACTGCATGAACTTATCATTATTTGGTTTTGGCTATATGGAATGCTCTGGGAGTTCTGCAAAACTGATTTTTTGTGTCACTGACTTTGTTTCTAGCATCTGTTGTCTGAAATGGAGTCACTGAAGCCAAAAGTTCAGGCAGTACAAGACTGCCAGAGTGCTTTGAGGATTCCTGAAGAGGTGGTCACTAGCCTGCCAATATGCCATAGTGCCCTCCGGCTCCAGGAGGAGGCCAGCCGCCTGCAGCACACTGCCATTCAGCAGTGCAACATCATGCAGGCAAGTAACTCCATCCCATAAATTACTCGGAGTAACTTCAACAGTGACATACAAATTGTGATGGAAACAGAGAATTTCATATCTCTGTGTGTTCTTCTTTTCTGTAGTACCACTGGGAATTTCCCCACTAAGTTTCATTCATTCCTGATTTTAACATTCGTGATCATGTTAATTGTCATCTGACTCTCACCTTGGTTCTCTCCCTGATACTGCTATGATTTTTGTAATGTTATAAGGATTGACTAGACAGACAGCTAATATATGATTGTATGCAGGTTAATTTTATAATATGTATAATCAGTTAATAAAATTAATACATCATTATAACATCAGCTGCTTCTAAAGATTGCATAAAAACTATGGAGTTAATTAAATAACTTTCTAGTATAAAAATGATGATTTTTATTCTTTAAAGTTTATATACATTTGTTTTCTGATTTTGGAATCATTCAACATCTATTAAATTTGCATTTTCAATTTTTCCTAAATATAAGTAAACTAGGGTTTTTTTGAATGTCTGGATTCATAATTAGACATGTAGAAGAAGAATATAAGCTTTTCTTTCCTGATATTTAGTGATAGAAAAGTACATAGTGACCTAGGGTACAACTTTTGATGATTAAGGATAATTAATGATACTTAAATACAAGGAAGGATACAGTGTCACACTGACAGTTTAAAAAATGGGTTAGACAAACTGCTGGTGAAACTGAGATAGAAAGAACTGATACTACACTACATATCTTCGTAATCCTCTCCCAGTTGTATTTTCTGTAAAATCTAAGCTTTTCTTAAAATGTTTCCACTTCATAAATGAATGCTTGAAGTGAAAAAGCAGATGAAAATTCTGTATAGCAAAAGCATGAGACTTAAGTAATGCTATCTTTTTGCTGATATGTTTGGTTCAGGTACTTGTTGGAATTCAGAAGTTATAACACCTTCTATTGGAAATCTAAAACATCACATTATGTGAACTGGTTTTTTAGGTAATAGTTATGTAAATGAAACCATTAAAATCATTACAGTTCACAATATTTATGAACAGAGCTTTTCCTGACTATTCTCCTGCTTTGCTAATCAAGACATGAGTACCAGGTAGATGTAAATTTGCTCCGCATCAGGGGGGGAAATCCGTCATGCTTGGACTAAGTAAAAATTTATTTTCAGTAAACAAAAAACTCAGTATTTTTTCCCTCTCTAGGAAGCAGTGGTTCAGTACGAGCAATATGAGCAAGAAATGAAACATTTGCAGCAAATGATAGAGAGCGCCCATCGTGAGATCCAAGGCAAGCCAATTGCAACCAGCAACATCCAGGAACTCCAGGTCCAGATCTCACGTAATGAGGTATGAGAGCCAAAATGCATCAACATGGGCTCAACGGTAGCTCGTTGACCCAAACAACTTTTCATGAGCAATGGTTTTGTTAGCTTGTAGGTTTTCAGACTTCCTGAAAACTACTTGAGCAGATAGAGTTAATACCAGATAGGAAACTCCTGCTATTGGTACAATGTGGAGAATTCGTTTGTTTATTCGGTTAAGTATGTCCTAATCTGTGGGCAAGATTGTGATAAAAAAAAGCACTGCATAATTAAGGGACAGTTAACATTGAAAACTTTACTGAGGAGTGTCCCAAAAGTCGATGTTGAGGAGTCAGGTAATCCCTACTATTTGCTGATCCACATGTTTATATGTATGCATGTATATCCTGTATTTTCGTCCCATTAACACCCCATAAAAGAACACCAAGAGACTTGAATTACAGGAAAACAACAATAGATTTGGAGGGAAATTGCACCATTCAATCCAAAGGTTATTTAAAGTCTTTGTTGCGAAGAATTTTGTGCTGTGGAATTGCGGGTCCTGCCCACGAACTCATTGATCATCAGCCCTCAAATAAGCCCGGATAGTCTCTGTGCAGCCTTCTCTCTGTGCTGTCTTGAGAGCTTCTGAGCCCCTTTCCCCTTGTGCTGTATATTGCGTATTTCTTGGGATAGAAAATGCACCACTGATCTCTGTGTGTCACTTGTGGCACCAGATGGCACCATTTCTTTACCTTTGAATTAAAGCTGTCTGTCCTGTTGTGTAGTATAACGTAATGGTATATGTGTTGTTCATTTTTTATCCAGTTGTTACAAAAGTTACTCAGTATAAATTCAAGAGCAGTTTGTGTTTTAGTACTGAATTGGTAATGCTACTGTTCTCTATTCAAATGTTCAGAATCAGCAAATGCAGCAGAATGACTTCAGTGATACAGGGTAATATTGCTGGAGGAAGGAATGATGCTGCAGGCAGGAAGGAATTAAAAATGGGGCAGCTTGAAGTTTCATCTGCATTTGAACAAGTTTAGTAGCTAGGAGTTGTTCTAGACATCTGCAGGAGGACAGCAGCGTTACTCTACTCCACATGTTGGGGTCAGCCAGAACGGGCAGGTTTCATACTTGCAAGCTTTCCACATTTAGGGGTAAGGAGTTTTGAAAGACTGAGATATGTTTATTTTTGGCTCAGATTTTGTCTGCTAAATACCTGTGAAAAAGCATAACATGAAGTGGATATTCTGGAACATAAATTATGATACTACTTCCAAAAGCAAGTCTGTCAATTTTCTTGTTAAGTGTGTTATTAATTTAAGAAAATAACATTTACCAGATTCCCTGTTGAAGCCTGCATGAAAGAGAACTTAAAAGAACATATATAGTAGCTATATTTAGATTAAAATAAGAGGAAGAAAGTAGGAGGAAAGTACATCCTAATTTTTAGGAAGCTTGTATTAGTGTGCATGTATCTAACTCTAGATACTGTGCTTACTGACCCATGTTTCTCTAGAATTTCAGATAAGAATGTGGGCAGGTATCTCCATGCTTGTGAATTATTTTAATGTATGATACAGTACCTCATAAGACATTGCTTTTATAAGTTGCTTTTTTCTTCTGCAATCACATTTTTGCCTACTTTTCCTTGTTTTCAGTTGAAAGAAGTATTGTAGAAACTTAGTGCATTGGACGTTAATACCACAAATGTCATTGCACCTCAGTAATGTTGATGGAGTTAAGTGAATATACTGAATGACAATAATTTTCTGCTGAGCCTCAGATATGTCGCTGATGGAGCATTAGTGAATGACTGGTATTTGCCAAACAGAGCGGATAACTATTCAAGCTGCTAGACGTTAAATTTGTGGCTTGATTTGATTGTAGCTTGGTTTTTGATTGTTCTAGTTGATGTTTTATAGTCAAGTCCTTGCTTAGTCTCCAAGGTAAGCCCTGGAGCACCAGAAGGTCCCTTTGTTACTAAAGTGACAGATAGGGACCAGGTGCCATTGAAACCCAAGCAGTCAAGTGTCATTCTCAGTCTTTGTGCTGTTGCAATTTCTAACTCCGTATTTCTTGCTATGAGTGTTTTGCACTGTAATTTTGAGGAAGTTGCATATTGGAAATGTTATACAACCAAAAAAATATTTTAATTTTACCAGCCTGAAGCAGTAGTCTTACTTATTTTTGAAAAGATATTGTAATAGTATATTATTATGCCTACTAGATCTTGCAACTTCTGTTGTAACTTTTCCTTGAAAACTCGTGTTTGTTGAAGAAATAAAAGCAGATATAAAAATAAAGTAGAAATATGTACTTGAAGAAATAATCACTGATATAGCAGGCAAGCTTATTTGAGTGTTTTCACTTTATAGATGAAAACTCTAACTTGTTACCGAGCCTCTAGGGAGACAGGAATAATAGCTTCAACAGAAACGTGAAACTGTTCCACCATTTTTTATTTTAAGTATAATAATTGAAAGCTTTGAAACTGGACACTGAACGAGGCAACAGTGCAGAGTAGGAGAGAAGACAAGACTCTTATGAATAGTCATAAGGCTGTTCATTTTCATCTTTCTTCTCTGACAAAACTTAAGCTCATGATGGTGTTTGGCCACTCAAATAGACCATTTCATAACCATGAACCCCTCAATATTTTAAAATATACTCTGCTTTAAGCCAGATTCTCCAACTCTTTTTAAAGAAAGGTTAGTCCTGTGTGAAGCTCAGCTTTTAACTCTAAAGATTTACACAAAACCAAACCAAGATTAATATACAGCTTATCCAAACAGTGGCAAAAAGCAATCCTGTCTGCATTTAATCTTATTATGTGGCTGATTGTTCCTATCACATTTGATGCTTTTAGACCCTGTGAATTATTGTTTGAACAATTCATTCTTTATGATGAGAGCTGAATGGGGCATTTTTTACAGTTGTGGTTACCACATGACCTCATTTCCATGGCATGCACTATGCGAGGGAGCTTCATCTTCCTCAGATAAATGGAAGTAGAACAGGGGAAAAAAAATAGGGCAGGAAGAGGGAAAGACGTTCCCCTTTGCTGCAGTCTGAAGCTTATAGACATTGTCTCAGGTTCAGGCTGGATGCGAATGTGAGGTGTCCCTCCATCTCTCCCCTCTGCGGTTATCATGCTCACAGAGCCTCTCGCAGCCCTGTTCCGGTTTCGCTCCAAAGCTGTTGGCTCTGCGGTTTAGCTGTGCAGGCAGACGCAGTTCGGCTTGTTCCCTCTGCTATCAACATCCTGCTTGTCAGCGAGTGCAGCGGCTTATGCGGGGTTTCTGAGCGGCGGCGCTATGATGGTATTGGCTGGGCTTGGAGGGGAGAGCTTGACTTCGCCACCAAAGCTGAAATGCTGTGGGTCCTGTGGCCTTTACGGGCTGCCTCTGCAATAGGGAAAAAAAAATGTTTCCTCAGGAGCTGGCTCAGAAGATCAAAGGATACCAGGAGCAAATTGCTTCTTTGAATTCAAAGTGCAAGATGCTGACAATGAAAGCAAAACATGCCACCATGCTGCTGACAGTGACAGAAGTGGAGGGGCTGTCCGAGGGAATGGAGGAGCTGGATTCGGACCTGCTCCCAGCACACTCCACTCATCCCTCAGTGGTTATGGTAAGGAATGCATTGGTCTCTGTACTGTTTATCTAATTGCTTGCTTTTGCATCATTACAACACTGCTGTGTAGCAAATTGCCACAGCTCACGTCTACATCTGCTTTTGAAATGGCTGGAGTGTGGCAAACCAAGGGAAGTTGCAGCTTTCCTTTACTGTATATTGCTTTATATGGGTTTTCAAGACCTGTTGATAGTTATTTAACAGACAAATACGTGAAAGTTTTCTGTAATTATATGCAAATATTGTGCTTTTTTGTAACTGTCAGCATGCAAGAACAAATGCTAAGAAATTAATGAATTGCAGGAATAAGATAAAATCAGAGTAAGTATTATTTAATATGTTGCAGTGTATAGGTTTTTCACACCATATTTTTAAAGCCCTTGTATTAAAATGCTGATGTGATAACTGACAGTATGCTGCTATATTCTCAGATGGGCGTGTTGAAAGTGAAAGCTAAGTACTGCCATAGGCAGAGTTTGACTCACTTTGCTTTTGTTTCTGACTGGGTCTCATTACAAACATGCTGCTGATGCTACTGGGATTTTTATCTGAGTGAAAATAGAGTGCAGATTTCAGGATTTATCACTGTATAACAGCATTGGAGAAGAAAGAAGGATATGTTTGCTACTGGATTGTGTGTATTTTAGATTTCAAGTCTGTTCCTTGTTCTAATTGGACCTGGATACCGAGACGAATACTGAATTATTCTGTAGCTCTCCATAGTATTTCTGTATGTAGTGGTGATTGTATTAGAAGACACTTAGGCAAACCCAAATTTGTTATTGTTGAGCAGCTTGCTACTCAAAGTGGGGTTAGGGTACAGGAGGGCAGGTTCATACTGAAGGACAAGTAAATAAGACTATTTATTCAACCACATTTCTAAATTTGTAAGTGTAGGAGCATGAAGCATGACTAAATAATGTCATAATAATTCTGACCATGTGTTGTTGTGATCTCAGTCTAAGTCAAGCTTAAGTTGAGGTTACTGATTTTCTTCCTGTGCTCTGGGGTTGCTTTTCCTGTGGCAGATGACTGCTGGTCGCTGTCACACGCTGCTCTCCCCTGTCACTGAGGAGTCTGGGGAGGAGGGAACCAACAGTGAGATTTCTTCTCCACCTGCCTGTCGCTCTCCTTCACCTGTGGCTAATACAGATGCTTCTGTTAACCAGGTACCTCCCTCTTGGCATTCCTTCACATTCATCTCAGTCATACATGGTTCCATTCCACAGGTGGTTTATTTAATTATCTGAGATAATATTTACCTATAGCTCCGAGAAGCTGAGGCTTAACCTCTAGCCAAACTGAATCTTCAGATTCTTATTCAAAATGGATACAGATATTGACTTCTGAGTTTAAATTGGTCGTAATTTTTAAAAGTAAATTTCAAGTGACAATTGCAAAGCTCTTCCATGTCACTAGCATTTTTTATTTAGTACCTAATTTTTATTTTCTCAGTAGTACTCAATGAAATCTTGAATCCTGAGAAAAAATGCCTTTTTGTACTCTCCATAATGAAACATTGCATTATGTCCATATACATTCATCTTATTGTACCATTGCGGCTTTGAATTCACAGCTTGATATCTTCCACTGAATACTATTTCAGTTATTAACTTCCATGTGTTTTTTTCATGTATTGTTCATTCCAACATTGTTCATTACCATTATAGTCTATTTTAAGTGCTAATGAGGCAGATCAGTGAAGTAACCGAAGTTAGATTTTAAATCAAAACTGAGGGCTTTGGCACTTATAATAGGAGCAACTATATATCAGAATTCATTAAATTGTAACCATTGAGCCAGCATGTTGAGCATCACATACATGAAGGTGCACATAAAATGTTAAACTTTAGAGGTTTAGAAATGATCCTTAGGAGCCATCGCAACCTCCACTCTTCTGGATTTTGTGGTTTATTGGTTGGGTTTGCATTTGTGACTGCTTCAAAAATTGACCACTGCAGACTTGAAGGGTAGAGTGTGTTGAATTGTATTGCTGAGTAGAATTAGAAAAGTTTGCGCAAGATGCCCATTGATTCCTTCCGCTAATTTCAGAAAAGCGAATGGTTCTGTAGAAGTCGCTAAATATAAATTAGAAGACATAAGAAAGGATATTAAGAATGGTGACAAAATCTTCAATGGCGTTACACAACTTTTCAAAAGAGTTTTATAATGAATGAGAAGGATTTTTCTATAGTGTTCTGTCATTTTAGATAATCAGAAATTTCCCTGTAAAGTTTACTTACAGTAGAAAGGCAGTTATATGTTTCAACACAGAAGTCTTATGACACCATTAATCTATGAAGGAGTTAAAGGACTGAGATCAGCTTGCTTACTAATAAGCAAAGCCAACGTCAGTTCATTGCATTTCTTTGTAAATGTAAAAGAAGTCAAACAGCTCCGATAATTCAGACAATAAGGAAAACACAGTGAAGATGCTGTTGCAGCATGAGCTGACACCAAAATACAAGTTTTAGAATCTGTGATGTAACAGGGCAAAATTGAACCAAAAGATTATGTCTTTCATTTAGCAGAAGATTTTTGAGAGAGATAAAATCAATGCTGTTGTAATAATCTAAAAAGCTTGCAGCTGAAGGTCTCTTCAGTGTGGTTAATGTTGAAATGAACTGCATATACTAAACAAGTAGAAGAACATTCCAAAATGCAGTGGTTTACTTACGAAATGCTTAGGTTCACACTCACATGAAATTAAAACTAAAGAACCTATGAAACTGCCAGTGCTGATCATGATGAATGCCCAGGGAGACTTCAGGAAAGAAGGTTGGTTAAAAAAATAAATTCTGGAGATTAGTGAACTGGGAGCTCAAATATAAGTTATAAATATTTTGTATTTCTACAGCAAATCAGCAAAACTTTTGCTAAAATATTTTAAAAAGTAGCCAGTGTTAAAAGAAATAATGTCTCATAGGAAGATCACCTGCAAACTGCCAGATAAACATGTGAACAGGAACTCTAGAAAGTAAAGAATCCCATGAATTTAGTCTTTGGAAAAAAATGTAAAGTTCTTGTGAAGTGGGGATTGACGAGGAGAGGGTTGGAAGTTACAGCTGTTTTTTGATTCATCCCAAATAATCTCTCTACAGTCTTTCATCATCTTTCCTATCATCTCTTAATGCTGAAATATAGCTAGTCTGAATTCAGACATCTGTGCTATTTTTACATTTCTAACAAGCAATGAAAGTATAAGAAAACCAGTGCCAACTGCATATTAGTGAAATACTGGGTTTATATATTGAAATAGGTTAAAGCAAGACCACAAATACAAGAAGGTGACAGATCTAGTACTAGCTAACAATTGCCCAGGTTTGTTTTTATTCTGAAGCTCCTCTAAAAATGAGGCAGGGGAGAGGGGATAAAAAGATGTTAACATTAGAAAGACTGAGGAATTTCATAGCATATAATATATGGGCAATAGCTAGCAGTTCTGAAATGCTTTTTATTTTGATGTTTAGCAAAATTAGAGACTTCATCTGTGCTGCAGTACTGAATGAGAATCTTATGGGGCTGAATCTTCTTATACTTTCCCAAAGATACAGTTGATTACAGTTTGGCACACTTAAAACCTGTTTTCTAGATACACGCTGCAGAGCAATTGAATTGAAAAAGCTGACATGCTGGCACAAAGCCCTGTAGACCAGAGCTGATCCTGTGATTCAAGTCTTAACCACTGGGTCACTGTTAAATGCTTTTCTATCTCTTGTACACAGCCTACTTAACGATTCTTTCTCCTTCCCCTATGAAAACGCATCTAGGGTGCAACAGCCCTTGTTACATATCTTATGAAATCTAAACACACCCTTTGCCCCTATATCCTAACAACAAAGCTTGACTACTGGTCTTTGGTTAGATTTCATAAAAACAGCAATGAGATATTAGGGCCTTTATAGGGGCAACAAAATCTGTTACTTGTACAATCATCTGGATTCCTACTAGCATCATGGGAAAGCTCTGCCAAAGAGAAACTTCGAAGTTTTATACTGCATAAAGCAGCTAAAAAGACAGGGAAAGGGATTGCTTTTCCTGCTCTGTGAAAATAAGCCCTTTATTCTGAAAACCATATTAAGAGGTCATAGAAGCACAGTTTTTCTATTGACCTTGTGAGAGGACTAGGTAAGGGCTGGAGAGTGGCTGCAGGCAAGGCAGAATGAGGAGTGGCCCCCAGTGGTGCAACTTTTCACTTGGAAAGATCACTTCTGGTCAGAGTAAAAAATTCAGAAATTGCAGTACTGAATACTGTGCTAAGCTGTTACTTATTCCCTGTTGGGTCCTGGATATCATAACATTTTCATCATTAAATTTTTCAAGTTTCCCAATTATTGCCTTTGAAGAAGTACCTCATCTGACACTTTTGGACCGTTTGCTGGGAGTGATCTGGTTTCTGTGCTCTTCCAGAGCTTGTTTGGTTTTGTTCACATACGGTCCTGTCACCAGTGAAAAAGAGCCTGGCTCTGTCTGCTTTGCATCCTCCCTTGAGGCAACATTTTTCACCTTTCAAATAATGTGGTGCTAACTGTCATACATGGTTTCAATTTTTAATAATCTTTGTCATCATCTGCTTTCCTGAGCTAAGTATAGATACTGTACATGTTTTCTTAATTTTACGTTTTCTGTAGATCTTTCTAGTTGTCATCTGCAACAGTTGAAGAGTCCTCCATACACTAAGTATAGAAGTTCTGGCGAGAAACAATTCCACTGTGAAATTTTAGTGGTGATTTGAATATTTGACCATTTCCTTAGCACTTTTGGTCCCTTTCTCCAGTATCTTTTATAAGTTAGTTGAGACTGCCTGTTTGGTTGAAGGCTTATAATAAGCTGGTGCTTCATACTCTTTCTTACATCATTTACTAGTCCTTCAGCATATTCCTTTTAGTT
This sequence comes from Cephalopterus ornatus, assembly GCA_013396775.1. Lineage (NCBI taxonomy): Eukaryota > Metazoa > Chordata > Aves > Passeriformes > Cotingidae > Cephalopterus > Cephalopterus ornatus. The sequence continues at coordinate 231,304 of VZRE01009678.1, forward strand.
CTTCTGTTGCCTTCTCTCTGATAGTGTTCATTAGGATGGTATTCTTTTCCACCTACAGTACCATAACCCACTGTCTTTTGTGATGGGATTTTTCCCAGGTGTAGTTGTGATGATGCTGGAACAATGCTCCCGTTTGTAGCACTCCTTTCCCAGCCTTTCCATGGTTGTCCACAGTTGCCTTCTGCGACTCCTAGCTAATATGAACATAAATAAAATGCATCCAGAATCCTCATCATAGTGACCTTCCAAACCATACTCAGTGTATTACTATTAAATATTGATTTTCTGTGTTATTTAGAGGTTTCCTAGTGGTTTTGGCTTTGTGAGCTTTATTTTAATGGACATAAGCAATGGGGCAGTATGGGGGGAGATAGTATTCAGTATCTTTCTTTTTTGAAAGTGCAATAATGTACTTCATGCTTGTAGGACATTGCTTATTACCAAGCCTTATCTGCTGAACAGTTGCAGACAGAAGCTGCTAAAATTCAACCCAGCACCTCAGCTACCCAGGAGTTTTATGAACCTGGCTTAGAATCAGCTGCTAGTGCCAAACTGGATGATTTGCAGCGTTCTTGGGAAACACTGAAAAATGTGGTAAGTTTTCATCTGGAGGGTTAAAATAAGTGGCCGCTTGTAAGGAATAAGATTCAACGAACTGACTCAGCTAATAATCTTCTCTGTAATTTTTGGTTTTCAGATGGTAACTAGAATTGCTATTTGTGATACTGTATTATTTTTGTTCCTTATTTGAAAATCTGTGCTGGATGGACCTCCATTAAGAAAGAAGTTAAAGTGATTAAAGCTGATAGTAGTCTCCAGAAATATTAGCTACTGTCAGACTATATTCCATAACCTAATAGGGATATCCACTCATGCTGGATGAGTTGGCAGAAGAGGCCCCAGATCCAGTTTCTCCAAATACCGAGTCAACACATTACTCCATAATAGTGCAGCATAATCATTCAGTAATGTATGAAAATGGTCAAAGTTTTGATCACATGCTATAAATTTTAATTCCTTGCAAAGGCATAGTAGCTCTTATGGGGTATTAAGAACTATGTGTCTAGCAAAGAGTGCACATCCATGTTTGAGTGCATAAAATCTAAAATAAGGCACAAAATTGTTCCTGGGTTTTCCCTACTTTATTTAAGGCCATTTTTTCAGCATATTTTTTGACTGATGATATTTAAACAGATAAATATTTTCAATATAGATGTTTTACTTTATAATTTATGCTTTTGAAAACTTGTTGCAAGTTTTTGGCTGTAGTCTCTTAAGCCTAGGGATACATGAATCAGACTAAAGAGCAAATCCTGTATTAGAGGTCAGAATTTATACCTTCCATTCTCCTTCAGATCAGTGAAAAGCAGCGCACTCTCTATGAAGCTCTTGAGCGTCAACAGAAGTATCAGGACGCACTCCAGTCTATATCCACAAAAATGGAGACCACCGAAATCAAACTAAATGAGAGTTTGGAACCAGCCAAAAGCCCGGAGAGCCAGATGGCTGAACATCAGGTAAAAACTTAAATGTGAGAAATAGAGGGAGAGCATGTATTACCTGCATATCTTTCACAATAATGTTCTTCGTGGCTGGATGCCTCAAAGACATGCATTAGTTGTGTGAACCTTCTCTGTTAACTGTATGTCTTGCCTTTCTGGGCTTCTGACTGCTCAAAAAGGTGTAATGGGGATTCTTTTAATAAGGAACCTTTTAAAAAAAGTAGAATGGATCAGAAGAGTTTGTCCAATTGAAATTTTCAGCAAAATCTTTTGTGCAAAATTTTTTACAGTGACATCTACACATACTGTTCTTCAGCATCAGTGCTGAAGAATATTTATAATGTTTCCAGATGTGCTAAGATCATAACTGATACTGATGCGTTATAAATGGATCGAAATGCAATCTTCACCTCGTTAAACCAAACAAACAAACCAAAGCACACAAAAATTCCCTCCCAAGGGAAGTCCTGAGAAATGGTGCTCTGAATAATAAGAGAATACTTTATCAAATAACCGATCTGACATATGTCTCTGTTGTAATTACTTAAGTCTTCTGTCTGATAGCTTGAAACTGTCTGATGGGGCCAGTTCTCATTTCAGTAGAAATTCTGTGACTTAAGAAGGATAAAATTTGGCTTTGTAGCACTGTGTGATGTCCTATGCATCCAGTGTGTATATACTGTCAGATGTGAAAGTAAAGTACCTGCTCACAGGTGTTGCTAGTGCAGCATCCCTTTGTAGGTATCTTGAAAACTGATTTATAGGAGAAGAATGAGAGTAGGGACTTATTTTACACCGTGGAGTAAAACTCTGAATATTTACTTATATTGCTGGATATTCTTTGTCCAGTTAGTAAGTTTTAGGCTGGAAGCTAACTCATGTCCCTATTTTTCTCTCAAAGACCCTCACTTACTTGTTCTTTATCTTTACTGTATCTACTAGAATACCCTACAGATAATTTGTTCGAAGAATAAATCTATATGTATAATATTTCCAAAATAATTCCTTCTCCTGATATGTTTGAAATTCAAGATAGGAAATTAAATTCATATTTAAGTTGTCATACTTTATACATGATCTTAGCTTAAGCCTCTAAAAGCAGGTCTCAGTCCTTTGGAATTCTCTCTAACAAGCCAGCAGGGATACACTGCATTACTCTGTGTTCCTCATGCTCCCCTGGGATAGTCACCTTGAATTTTATACTAATTCTATGCCTCCTGAAATACTTTCTTCTCACTGATAAATGAAGCAAATACATTCTCTGCTCTCATTTCTAAACAGGCTTTGATGGATGAGATTTTAATGTTGCAAGAAGAAATCACTGAGCTTCAGACATCACTAGCCCAGGAGCTTGTTTCAGAACCATTGGATGCAGAAGCTGCTGATCAGATGGCATTGCAGTCCACTCTCACAGTCTTGGTGGAACGAATGGCCACAATTCGAATGAAGGCATCAGGAAAACGACAGCTGTTAGAGGTACAAGAAGAAACATCACCAATGTTATTAGTCACCATAAAAAAAATAATTTTCAGTTCTGCTCATTTCTCAGAATTCCTTTCACTAATAAGTTATCATTCTTTTTTTAGTGAGCCCCTTATCTTAGTACTTGGAAACACACATATTTTTATATATATATATATATACACACACATAAATGAAGTAATGATGAGCAGATATTAAAAATCATGTTATCTACAGTAAAATTCTGAGGAGTCATCTCTCCAAGCTAGGTGACAAGAGAAGAGGGAAAGCTTAAAACAAGAAATAAGACCTCTTCCAAATCATTGCATTGTTGTCTACACTCATCTTCCCAGTCATTGCATGCAAACTTTTTTCATGGAAAATGAACCCCTTTATTTCTTTGCCTGTGAGCTTTACCAAAAATCTTTTAATACTAAGGTGATTTTTAAAAAGTCCTTTACATATAGGAATGTTGCAGCATATATTATACAGGTGAGAAAATGCAGTCATTTTAAAGCTGATTACAATTTGGCTACTTTGAACACTGCAGGGCAGCTTTAAAGAACTGCAGCAGTGAATTTACGAACACAGCAACTACTGCCTTCCTAATTTCCAGCATCAACTGATTCAGAGAAACAGAGTGAGAATTTGCTCTGTGGATCCAAGCCATGGTACTTAGTTGCCAGCTGGGGTTAAACCAAGACACTGGGTTACAGGAGAGTTTCATGGTTCTTCAACTGCTTTAGTTCCGTCCAGCCACCTGGGACAGTGAACAGGTCATTAGAAAATACCTTTGTAATTCTTAAAATAACAAAATTGCACCAATTTTTTCCTTCTCAGAAGAAAAATATTTTTTAATTAGAGATGAGGGGTTGAAAGTAGTATTGGGAATCTAACTTTCTATAGCTTTCACCCCCTACAGAATCTAACAAACTTCTTGATAGTACTTAGGAGGAGATGCTAACTAATAATTTCAAGATAAAGCATGAGTCAAATATTTTACACTTAACTATGATTAGGATTCTGACAGCTACTTTGATACAATACCACAAGTATTCCCTTATAATCCTGGCTAGGAAATCTGTATTGTATGTAGACATTATTCAGGAATTTACCCTGTCTACTTCATAGCTCTGATTTCACAAATAAAATCTTCCAGAACACCCCAGAAAAGTAAATGTAGAAATAAAGATTGAACAAGTAATGAAAACATTTTGCTGTTGATGGTATGGACTGGTAAGATTGTTCTTTCTGTGGAGCTAATTTAAATAATTAGAACTTGAGAGCTTGAGAACTGTTTAGCTCTGGATTGTTTGAGACATCTAACAACTACCATTATTCTTTAAATTATTCTGACAAGTAATTTTTAATTTTCCTATTGAAATTGAGCATTCAGAAAAGCCGTGCAAACATTTCCCTGTGTGAGGAATTTGCCCTGTGCATTCAGGTCTGAATTTCCTTATAAAAGTGTCGCAGGTTGACCCTGCCAACAGCCAAACACCCACCCTCACTCCCTTCTCCTGTGAGATGGGTTAAAAATAGAAGACTCATGGACGAAGATAATGACAGCTTAAACAGGGTAAGGAAAAGCTGTGCATGCAAGCAAGGAAAAATGAGAAACGTGTTCACTACTGCCTCAACAGCAGGCAGATGTTTAGCTACTTTCCTGGAAAGCTCAGCAGGTGTTGCTTGGGAAAACAAACACCATAAACACAAATGCCCTCTCTGGTTTTCACTGAGCTTTTATTGCTGAGCATGATCTCATATGGTATGGAATATCCCTTCTTTCAGTTCAGGTCTTTTGTCCTGGCTATGTCCTCTCCTAGCCTTTTGCCCACCCCCAGCCTACTGGCCTTTGTGAGGAGGAGCAGTTAGAAAGTAAGCCTTAATGCTGTGCTAGCACTCTTTAGCAGTAGCCAAAACACTGCTGTGTTATCCACACAGATTTAACCACAGACCGCAATGAAGTTATCCATCCCAGCCAGATCCAGTACAATTTTTTCCCCTTGTTCCATAACATTTGTTACATGCTTAGGTTTCATATTATCTGATACATCTAAGTATCCTCTGACTATCCTGTTTGTTTTCTTATTCCCAAAATCCCCTCTACTCTCTCCAGAGAATCAGTATCTCTCTTGTACTGGGGAGCCTAGACCTAGACATAGTAGTCCAGGCACGGATTCAGCAGTGTTAAGTAGAGGGGCAGGATCACCTCCCTCATCCTGATGGAAACGCTCCTAATGCAGCACTGGACACCACTCTCCTTCTTTTCCACAAAGGTCCATTGCAGCTCATGTTCAGCTTGGTGTCCACCTTGATGCCCATGTCCTTTACTGCTAAGTGGTTTTCCATCTGCTTAGCCTCCAACATGTGCTGGTGCATGGGGTTGTTCCCATCCAGGTGCACGGCTTCACACTTCCATTTGTTCCTGTCAGCTCATTTCTGTAGTCTTTCAGGGTCCATCTAGATGGCAGAACAACCCTTTGTATATCAGCCACTCCTCCTGTTTTGTGTCATCAGCAAACTTGCTGATGCTCAGTACTGGCGGCTCACTAGACTTTGTGCCACTGATCACCAGCCCCTGGGCCCAGCTGTTCAGCCAGTTTTCAAATTCATATGGAACATTTCAAGAGTGAGCGAGACTTGCTGATCACTCCCTGTCTGTCTAATAGATGGACCAGCTGATGGGTGGACCCAGGGTGTCTGTGTTACTGCGATGCTGATGCTGCAGCAGCCATTGGAGCGTAATGTCCTTCCACACTCTGTGGCACAGGGATACTCTGAGAGGCCAGAGAAGCTAGACAGCTCTTCAGTCTTCTTTTTACCCATGTGACTGTATCAAAGGCCCACTAGTACTCTGTTGGGTCCTTGAAGTACCCCTCCTGTGCCTCTCCTGAGAGACAGCAAGGCTGTCTTAACAGCCTGCTGCCAAAAAAGGCAAAGCTGCTCTCCTTTCCCTGCAACCCACTCCCTAAGCAAACAGTGCTATGTTAATTGAGCACACTGAATCAATGTGGAGGAAAACCCAAAGGAGAACAGCAAGAGGAGGCAGAAAAGACCTCACCTTTAGAAGGCTCCAATATCAGAATTCTGTTGAACTCTGAAGAAAGTAGAAATACAGTGACTGAACTGAAACAGAATTTCAGTCATCAGAAAAACAGGCCCATCAATTAAAAGCAATATTTTGTAAAAAAAGAGGTCTTACTATGGCTTAAAAATATTTTATAGGAGCTGTGCAGAACAGAAAGGGAAAACTTTTTAAAAGTGATACTTGTGGTTTATTTCTTTTTTGTGTCTCTAGGAAAAACTGAATGAGCAGCTGGAAGAACAGCGGCAAGAGCAGGCTCTTCAAAGGTACCGTTGTGAAGCTGATGAGCTTGACCACTGGCTACTCAATACCCGAGCAACGCTGGACACTGCTCTGGTTACTGCTGAGGAACCTATGGACATGGAAGCACAGCTGGTAGACTGTCAGGTAAAATGTTAAGACCATTATTGAGTGGGATGAGCCAGCATATTTGTGGAGGAGTTTCTGAGCTCCTTAGCACCCTGTAGATGCTCAATTAGCTTCATCAAAGATTTGGGAAAAAAAAATATAATCTGTTCTTAATTTTTTGTTAGAGATTTCAAACACCTGCTTTAGAAAGCACATATGAACATAGCAGTAGGAAAACAAAATGTCTGACTGCAGAAAGATTTGAAGTCTCACATCTTTCAGATGTAATTTTGATTTAATTTAAAGGCCTTGTATTTGCTTCACTTCCTTTTTTTGTTCCCCTTAAGCTGGATTGGTTGAACAACTTACTTGACAGGTATGAAAACACCTGCAATGTATTTTCCTACTCTTCCTTTTTCCAGATGAAGAACATACAGTAGCGCTGATGACTGGGATAGTGTTGTGTTTTCTTCAGGAATAATCCCTACACACATGCAAAAGTAAAGGATAATCATCAGTAGTTAATGTTTTTATGGCTTTAATATTAATCAACTCAAATACAAAAACAACTGAGGAAAAACATTTTTCTGCAATAAGATTAATTGCAAATACTTTTATTAACAAGACTTGGATCAGTCATAACACCCAGGTTCTCAAATTAGTGGGAGTTTTCCATTTTTAACTGATTGTTTAGAACTGTATGATCATTATAATTAAAATTACAAGAGAGTCAAGAGACAGATGGACAACAGATCCCTTTTTGTGTTAGAGAGTGAGGATCTCAACTATTTTAAGATAAATGGGAGTTAAGTTTCATATAAGTCTGATGAATTTTCACTAACAACACTACATTATTGGAATTTTCAGTCTGCTCAGTCTCTTCATCACCCATCCTTGAGAGCTGTTTGTTGCATGTAGATAAACACTGTGAGCTTAAAGAAAGCTGTGTTTTTTTTTTTAATATAATCTGTAGGAAACTCAAAAAGAATGGTTAACTTGGTGGAAATGTTAATTCTGCAATTCTTTTGGTGGTTCTTAAAATCTTAATGCAGTAAGTTTTGTAATTTTTTTCCACTTTTTATAGATGTGTGCATCTTATCCTGCACACATTCCTTCAGGAGAAATATTTGTAAGTTCATACTTGACAGTTGCTATGGAAACAAAAACATTTGATGTCAGGCTTGGTTTTTGAGCAAGACTTGTATGAGTTGAGTCTGGAAGATCAAAATATGCACTATGTCTCTAATACATGAATGGTTAATGGAATGTCAGGAAAGTAGCTTTTGAGAATAAACATGCCAGAGATTTGTCACTTTAAGTCTCTCTTTAGACTAAAGAGGATTATACAGAAATCCTTAAGTCCGTCATGCACCAATCAGAAAGAGCAAATAGTGAGAAGAGAAGCTTATCAACACAGCCAGAGGAACACATAGGAGGAGGCAGGAAACATTGGACTACATGTAAATGAAAGAAGAGAAAAGAAGTAACTCTAGCTGTGTGCTTTTGTTTCTTGTCATTAATGGATGTCAGTCCAGCCTCTTAGCCACCCTTACATTAAAATATGCAAATAAAGAGCATCTCCTCTACAACGAATTATTTGTTTCAAGTAACTTTTTAACTTCTATTTTGAAAAAGATTGCAAACTGAAATGGCAAATGCAGACATTTGCAAGCATATTCTGAAGGACTCTGAATGGGACTGGAAGGCAAAGTGACGATAATCTGACTTGCTCTTAGTTTGGCAACGGGTGAGGCAGGCCACAGGTCATCTTGCCAGAAAGCGTGACAGGCGCTGGAAAATGTATGAATTTGGTTCTTTGTTTTTGCTGCTGCAGAACATGTTGGTTGAAATAGAACAGAAGGTGGTAGCCTTGTCAGAGCTGTCTGTGCACAACGAGAACTTGCTTATGGAGGGGAAGGCTCACACCAAGGACGAGGCAGAGCAGCTGGCTGTGAAGCTCAGGACGCTGAAGGGCAGCCTTCTGGAGCTGCAGAGAGTGCTCCATGACAAACAGATCAACATTCGGGTAAGTGACTCTTTCCAACTGGTTTCATAGTAGGCAGGAGGTTGGGGATTTCATAGCAGTTTTATGGAACTGCAAAAAGGAGTGAAAGTATTGCACTGATTTAGTTTAGGTTATTCATCCTTAGCTAGTAAATGGAATTACACTCCAAAATAAAGAACTGCATAGAAAGCTTTAGTTTAGCATTTTCAAGTTTACAGCACCACTTTATGGTAAAACTATCCTAACCTCACTATCTCCTCTGAAAGAATAATACTACAGTAGATAGATGATTAGCTTGGTCCAGATATACTCTATGCCTTTTCCCAGTCCCTTTAAATTGTGTGTGCTCTGGGGCAGGATTGCTTCCCCAACAAAAGAACAATCCTAAATACATGCTTTCCTCAGTACAACACAGTGAACAGATAACATAAGATAAGGGAACATTTTTAAATATGTCTGATACTTAGTTGGCATCGTTATACCAAACAAAAAATTATAGAAACAAAGACTCATTTAACCTCAGTCTTCTCCTAGGTTTATATTTCTAGCAGCATGGGTCTGCTTGTTGCTGCTAATTGTATTTAACAGTTACTTTTGGTCATTCTTTAGGTTAAACTAGCATGTGGAGAACCAAGTACATACAAGAAACCCAACCATGTAATGTGACTGACTGGTTGTGATTTGCTTGCCCTGCTGTGACTCCCTCCCCCTCTTTTCTTTTACTTCTTTTCTGGGCTTTGCTGTGCAAATTAAACATGATAAGCTTCAAAGATTTCTAGCTTGTAATGCAGATTAAAGTCTACTGAGAGGTTAGCTTGAAAAGTCACTTGATGTGCTAAGAACTATTTTTAGTCCAAAGCAACTGCATAACTTTAGAACTTAACATAGCTTCAGAAAAATAAAAAATAAAAAAGAAATTAAAACCCCAGGTATTTGTTCCTATGGCCTCTAAGATGAAGGAACTTTAATATTATTCTTGCATATTAAACCTCATGATTAGGCAAATGAAAAGCATGCAGGCACATGATACTATGTTCTGACATATTACTGGTGAAGTGAAAAGGCATCACAGACTTTTTTACTAAATTTTAAAATGTTTTGAAAATTTTAAAAAGCAGTGGTGTGATTTAGTTTACTGAAACTTTTAAAACAGATTTTTGGATGTTTTTTAAATATATAAAATAGCAACAGAATAATTTCCAGATGTAGAAAAGGAGTCATGTAAGATGCTACATGCATGCAAGATTCAAGTTTCAGAAGAAAATAGACATAGGCAGTATAACATCTTCTAATCTTCACTGAGCTGTCATTTTCCAAACAATGAGGGAATGGAGAGCATCAGGTGCCCCAAAATGCCCTAACTCTTTCCACTGCCTGAATTAACTCTGAGAAACATTTCAAGCATATAGCACTGTTATTTGTGCATGTAAAAAACTCAGACTGATGCATGTCTCTAGATGTACTGATAACCTTGTAATTACCCAGAGGCATAGACCAGCCTGCAGCCAAAGGAGGGATTCTCTGGAGTTGCACAGGAAAACCAAGAGCCTTGTAAAGACTGAGCTTTATTTTCATTAAAGCATATTTCAGCATACCTGTTATTCCTGTGGCACAAGGCTTTTTAGGAGTTAGTGTGAGATTCCATGACTTCCTTGCAGCAATTTGTTTTGCTTCTGGTTTTAGGTAATGAGTATCACTAATGATACAGAAAAGTGACTTGGAGACTAACTTCTTTTTTCATAAAATAAAGCAGTGAAACTAAAGAGAAACAGTCTGGATCAGGAGAATTCCAGTACCTGTCTCCAAAGGTAGCACTTTGAAAGATAAATAAAATATTGCCTTTTTACTGTTTATTCTCTGATTTAGAGGCAATAAAACTAAATTCACTCCTTAAAAAATGAAGAATTAAAATGGGTTCTTCAGTTAAAAAACCCGAACAAGATACTGTTTCTGTACTTCTTATTACAAAGGATTTGTGGGGAGGAATGACTTCAGTTTCACAGGAAAAATTATACCTTATATAAGTTTTTATGATTCTGAAATTCTTTAAGAGATAATTTCATTACATCTTCTTCAGGGATTTTCCATTTATTTCTGTGCTAGAGTAGATAGTTCCCAGGAATGACAGGTTCAAGTTTATATTTCCCTGGCTATGTAAAGGAAATATAATACAGTTCCAGAATTCAAATAAAAGTGCAACTCTATTTTTTCAAACTTATTTTCTTTGATTCGAGAATGATAAAGTTTGATTCACAAATACTTTTGTTGTAAAAAGTATGCACAGTAGCATATTTGCAAAACCTCATTGCATCCACAAACGCCACAATCCCTGTTACACTCTACTATTGAAGAAACTGTGGGACTACTATTTCTTTGTTCTAGCATAATTCCAGAATTGTAGCTTCTCTGTCCTCTTCCCAAAGAAAAGGAGACTCAAAATCTAACTGAAATCAACCAGCCTGCCCAAATGCAATGAAGAACTAGATACTATTCTCTAAAGGAATTTACAAATTGAATGGCTATAGTCCCTAGAGTATATAAAATGAAGCAGATTTTTTTCCCAAAAAATTTATAGAAAGACTGTTTTCTAATTTTTAATAGAAAAAAAATTAGAACTCCAGACCATCTTTACTCCTCACATAATATTTACTTTGCCCAACCTGATCTCCTGTAATGACATAGTTAACACGTCATCTACATCAGGTTTTCTAGAAACTTGTTGCTACAAAGTGAAGTAACATAGTTTACCTGCAAAATGAATCCTTAGTAAAACAAAGTTATTTCGTAGAGCATAGGCTAATGATTCTTTCCAGCTTCAGATACCTACTTGCTTGTGTTGCTCCTCTTACAGTTTATACCCTCTAACACTAATCAGTCCTTTCAACTCCAGTACATCCATCAGCCCCCAAAATTGAACTCTTACACCTAATTTCTACTACTTAGCAAAACTCTGGTGTTTCGGTGCCTGGTGCCAGAGGCACTGGTAGCAGAGGTCCATCTCAGTTGTTAGCACAAGGATCACTGAGTGAGACAAGAGGGATTTCCTCAGTCACCTTCAGCCTTGCTGATCTCCGATTTAAGAGGAAGGTCCACTGTAAGGCAGAATGTGTGTTTGTTTTGGAGAGCCTGCTGTACTGTCTGAACCATTTGGGTACTCCTAATCTATTTAGAATAAGAGCTGAATCATGGGCAAAATATGAATCCTACAAAAATGAAATACATAGACAAGATGGGAGAGGAATTAAGCCCCAGTTTAAATCGTGAAGCTCTGAAAAAAAAAAAGAAAAGATACAAACTCTGCAGTCATCCTCTCACTGCACGTAGTATTAAATAAATCCAGAGAGATGTGTACATCTAAGTAGCCAGACCTAACATAAGGCCAAGCATGTTAAAATCCCTACATCTGAATATCTTGACTGCTAAAATTGTTTAAATTTAGAGCCAACATGGATTTTGGAAGTTAAGAAGTTGATAAAACAGTTTCTGGAGCTATCAAGGCATTTGTTCTTTTTTGCTTTGCTTGCACAGAAAGCCTATCGAATCACTCATGTTGGAAAAACATAACAATAGAAGTATGAATTGAAGAAACTGTTGCTTTTGCTGTGCTGTTCTAACATTCTGTGATTTGATTTCTCTTACTGTCTCTACTGTTCATATCATATCATATCATGTCATCTGCTGTTAACTGAGTGTGTTTCTGACAACCATGGGTAGAGTTCTGTACTTACTGCTAAATAAATTTAGACCAGAATGACAATCAGCGTTTTCTCCTTTTCAGTTGGACGAAAAATTGGCTTTAATTAAAATTAAAACTTGGCAGAAACAAACCACTGATTCCCTGCATTGCCAGTTAAAGCAGCACCCTCCACTACAGATCAAGGCTGATTTTAGAAGCAGAACAGTCTTCAGAAACACATCAGTCCATGGTCTCTGACATCTGGTCTCTGATTCTGCTGAGTGCAGTGGTGCGCGTTTATTTTTACATTTTTAGGGATGCTTTTCTTGCTAGTACGCAAAAAACAGTAGAAGTTAGAAATCTAAAGTCATTGCTTGCTTCAGAATTTATGTGAGCTACCAGCTTGAGAGGTGGAAGGTGATTTTGAGTAGATGAGCTGGACCTGCCAGCTCTCTAACAATGTAAGAGATTTTTTTGAAGTATTTATTTCTCTTTTATAAAGCAGGGATCATTACAAGAAAAGGAGGAGAGTGATCTGGACTTTGTTTCCTCGCAAAGCCCCAGTGTTCAAGAATGGCTGGCACAAGCAAGAACTACCCGCTCGCAGCAACAGCAGAGTACCCTGCAGCAACAGAAAGTTGGTGTTTTGCATTTCTTTTACTCCCATCTTTAGATTGGGCTTAATACTATAGCTGAACCATTCTTGTTAATATTTCTGCCAAAATATTATGTTTTATGATATTTCTTACTCAGTGCTTTTGTAATGATGCATCTGAGTTCAGTGTCATATATCTGTAACAGTCAGGCAGACCAGACTTCCTGGGTGACCATGGTCGATCGATTCACTTAGTCACTCTATACTTCTTGTGTCCATCAGTAAAATAAAATAGAATCAACCCTTTAAGTTACTCAAAAGAAAGATTATTAAAAAAGAGTATTTAAAGTAATAATTTTGTCTTTATAGAAGCAAAGATACACACATTGCATGGTATGTTGTTGCATGATATGCAGATATCTTCACTAGGATGGATTTCAGAAGCTGCATTGAGTTAGTTAATTAGTTCAACAATACAGTTTATCCATACGACTTTTCTGTGTCCCTTGGTGGACATTTTTGACAGCTTCTGGTGCTTAAGCAAGGCATATCAGAAATAGCTCAGCTAACTTTGCATGACAGGTATGCAGAGTAGACATATCCTTCTAACGCGAAAACACTTTGTTTGAGATTTGTTCTGGTTTTTGTAACTTGCTATGCTAGGAGCTGGAACAAGAGCTGGAAGAGCAGAAGAATCTGCTTCGATCTGTAGCATGCCGTGGAGGAGAAATCCTAACACAGCAAGGTGCTACAGAAGGCCTGTGCATCAGGTGTGCTTTGATGTGTTGTTCTGAAAAGTAAACTGTGCTTTGACATCCTAATGTTTACATCTCTCTTCTGCATATAATCCTCTAATTTTTGTTTCATCATTTTTATACAGCACCTAGGATACTGGATTCCTGGCTTATAATTCAGGGGTCTGATTATATAGTTACACAAATTTTTGTGCTGACAGATCACCTTCAGCATTTAGAAATGCCTTTTATTCTTATTGTCAAGCATCACACTAAAATTAGAAGACAAGCAGTGCATCAGTTACTATGACTTTATGGACCACCATTGGTGTGTGTCACAGCTATCTCTAAGACATTGGCATCTGCCGTTGTAACCAGATCTTCCCAGATGGGATACTCATTGCTTAATTTTATTTTTCCTGCAGTTAGTAAATATTTTTGAAGCCTTGTGTATTTTGAATTTCATCTCTGGTCTGTATCTTCTTACACATTTGCCCATCTGAGGGGAAGTAAATATCTATGAAAGCCTCAGCTCTGGCTGGGAGAGTCTTCTGCTCTAGAGAAGGCAGAAGAAAACTGCTGCCTACTGCTGATGCTGACTTTCAGGAAGCAGGAGGGGCAAGGTCTTGGGAAAAGGAAACCAGGGTGAACATTATCAGTTCAAGAATCAAGGAGCAGTCAATCCTTCAGTTAAAATATTCCTTGATGGATCTCAGTAATAGTGAGAAGCACCTTTGTGGCTCCTCCAGCATACCAAAGTCTAGAACATGAAAGTAGTTTATGAAACAGCAGAAACAAGTTTTATGCACAGGGAATGTAAGCCATACTCAGTAAGTTCTTTTCCTCAGCATTTTTATTATTTAAGTGTGGATATTTTTAATTATAATGCCAGAAAGTAATTAACCGGTCTCCTTCTGTTTGAGGCTTCCCCCTGTCACATGATGTTATACTACAGAAACAAATTTTTAAAAAAAATCAAACAGAAAGTATGAATTTGATTCAGTGTTTACCAAAGCTAAACATATATGCTTGTCTTCCGTATTACATTTTGAGAAAGGAGGTGAGGAAGGAGTCAGATGAAATATTTATTTTAATTCATGCTTTGAAGTAAAACTTGTTTATAGATTACATTTCAATGTATAGTCCATCTGGTTTGGGTTTTTTTAACTTTATAGGGGTACTTGCAAATTGAAACAGTTTCTTAGGAAGAAAGTACATTTTATTCCATCAGGCAAGAACTTCTTACTGTTTAAACCAGGCTTTGTCTTATTGTCTGAAAAAGAAAAAAAAAAGTCAAAACTCCAAGAAGTAGCACTTAATTTAAATGTTGAATTTCCTAATGGAAAGAGAAAATAAAGACCTTAAATGATTATAACTTTTCTATTTGTTAAACCTTTATGCATCTTCTGATTCAGTGGGAAGCCTGATACACTCTCGGAGGAATTAGTCTTAGAAGGTGAGAAGCCATCATTTGAAGAACAGATGAAGAGGAAATGGGAAAGCCTAAACCAGGAATTCAGTACCAAGCAGAGACTGCTCCAGAAAGCTTTGGAAAAAGAACAGCTGGTAGCTATTTTGAATTTCTCTCTTCGTTTTTTCTATGAAAGCGGTTGCACAACAAAAGGTATAATATGTGCATATTAGATGCATTGAGGTACTGTAGTTAATGCAGAGAATATGGGACAATTTATTTTTGTGATATCTTTAAAAGCTATTTAATATTGGCAGTAGCACTGCTTTTGTTCAAAGTGATTTGAATTGCACTTCCATTCAGGTTAATGACCTAGAAAGGAAGAAAGAGCTCAGACAAAATGTTTATCTACTTATCTAACTCAGGATAATTCTGTAACAAATTATCCCTCTGGGATTGATCAGCACTCTAGCAACAGCTTAGAGGAAAAACAGTTATTTTCAGTTTGAATTTATTCGGTAATTCAATTCTGGATCTCAGTGGGTAAGAGATTTCAGCCCCAGAATTTTTACTGAAAGAAACAGGGATTAATCAACTAAACTGGGGGACGACCCAAGATCTGTATTAACATACGTCCTCCATTTTATTGTTCATAGACCCAGATACAGTATTCTTTGCACAACACTCCATTAATCTGCTTCCGAAGTTCTAAATGTTTTGTATTAATTCAACAGTAATTAATTACTTTTTGGTAAAAATTAGTAATTTTTAATTCTGGACACAAGTATTTATGCTGCATTTCTAGTGAACCTCCTGTTGAGCAGTCTTTTATTCAAGATATTCGTGTCACAGAACAGTTGTGGGAGGACCATGAGCATTAGCTGGTGATAGCCTCAGTCCATAGAGAATCTTTTGCCCTCTATATGGTAGAAGCATCCTAATTAGTACTTTTCTCTCAGCAGCTTTATAGCAGACCAAACAGACTGATACCTGGAATGCCTTTGTATAAAGAGGAGAGACAGGATGAAGATAAATCCTCTGTCTCACCAGTATTGGTTGAATTGAATCAGGCCTTTGAAGATGTCTCATCTGAGGTAATTTTCAATTGTCTTTACACCTGTCCTCCAGCAAAACCATCTGTACAGTGAAAACTCCTCTAGCTACTACCTGAAAATTCAGGCCTCTCCCGCATACTGGAAGTTAGAAAGAATGTCTTGTACTTCTGCTCTGGACATCTCTGTTTCCTTTTGCCCAGGCTGGACAGATGGAGG
Organism: Cephalopterus ornatus; assembly: GCA_013396775.1. Classification (NCBI taxonomy): domain Eukaryota; kingdom Metazoa; phylum Chordata; class Aves; order Passeriformes; family Cotingidae; genus Cephalopterus; species Cephalopterus ornatus. The sequence continues at coordinate 247,395 of VZRE01009678.1, forward strand.
AGACTCTGCATCTTGAACAGAAGCTGTATGATGGTGTCACAGCCACATCCATGTGGCTAGATGGTGTGGAAGAGCAGGTCTTTGTTGCTACAGCTCTGTTGCCAGAGGAAGAAACAGAAACATACCTCTGCAAGCAGGAGGTAAGGAATCCATAGATAGGACTTTCTTTCAGTTGTCAGTAAGTGTGCATTTTATGTAGTGTTTAGAAAAAACAGTATTAGAATCCTTGATAAATGACATGTTGCTGACATAATCTCTATGTAGTTGCAGTATTCTGCTACTGGTAGAAGTAACTTTACTGACTGTGTAAAGAATGTTGTGGAAAGCAGTACCTGACCCAAATTTTTCCTGGTCAGAAGAGAATTAAACATAGATTCTTTCTTCTGTTTAGTTTCTTTGCTAAGTATAGCAAACATTATATTGTTGAAATTGAAACGAAGTGAAAAAGACGGAGGAGTGCTCTGGATATAGAAACAGCACAAATTCATGAACGTTAATTGGGGGTAGGGGGAGGGGGAAAGAATGGAATAGTGGGGGGACACAGAAAGAGGTGATAGGAGAATAACAAACTGAAAAAAGGATAGATTCAGACTAGATACAAGCAAGAAATTTTCACAAGAAGAGTGGTGAAATGCTGGAACAGGTTGCCCTGTGCATGCGCCATCCCTGGAAACATTCAAAGTCAGTCTGGACAGGGCTCTGAGAATCCTGATTTAGTTGAAAATGTCACTATTTTCTTCAGGGTGTTGGACTGGATGACATTTAATCCAACCCAACCGTTTCTATGATTCTACATCATTTCGTACCAGCACTTGTTTTCCTTGTAGCAGTCTGGAGTCTTTTTACTACCAGAGATTACTGTAGGTGCAACACTTTATCTAGTGTGTGTATACTAACTGCAAAAAACTCACTGCATCACAGCAAAATTGACAATGCATATGGCAAAATGTTTTGCGTTCTTTCCAGAATGTCTGACTGTCACTTTTGTTTTTCTACAAAATCAGTCTCTTGCCAAAGAAATCAAAGACATAACAGAGGAAGTGGATAAGAACAAGAGTTTATTTGCTCAGATATTTCCTGATGATAGTGATAATAGGGTTATCATAGAAGACACTTTGGATTGTCTCCTGAAAAGACTGACCTTACTGGAGTCAGTAGTAAATCAGAGATGCCATCAGATGAAAGGACGGATCCAGCAAATCATCACGTTCAAGGTATGAGGCCCATGAGATGGAATTAACAAGAGTACATGTCAAATGGGGATATAAAGGCTGTCATTCTTAAAGCAGTGAGAATTTTTGATACTGAATCAAAAGAATAATATTGGCACAGGTTTTTACTGAAAAATCAAACTACTCAGACTATGCAGAACTTGCCATAAACTCAAAATTTAAATTCTCTGCTAGAAGTTTTCTGCCACTCATGCTATTATTGTAAAGTGAGCAATCATTTCATGCTGTCTCATCCTGCTGACATTACATCAAAGGAAGTCTGTACTGAGCAAAATTGAAAAAATGAAGATAAGTGAAGAAATTTGCACTTTTAGAAAACTTTTCAAACAGAATTCAGAAATGCTTTCATATCTTACTTTGTCTCTACCTTCTCTCCTAATATTATCATTATATAAAGCCTCTACTATGGTTTAGTTTTAATTAAAAAAAAAAAATTACGAAAAAACTCAAGCCAAGGGAAATAGATTTCTAGTGTCTTTAGGTTAGTGTCATCTTTTCATAGGATGTTACTACCAGATTTCTTTCCAAATTCCATAACTTTTCCTCTGCAGTCAACATTTTTTCAATGAAAGACCTTTCTTTGCTGAATAAGGCGAAGTTGATTATAATCTTTCATGTTATTCTTGGTGATATTTAATATTTAAAATAATTATGCATGTAAAACCCCATAAAAAATCAGTCATGCTCCTCATATAATGCTGAAAGTCTCAGAAAAATGTGCTGATAATTTTCTGTTGGGATGAATGCATGAAAAAAATAATTGATTGCATCTTGGCAAAATTGTTAAGTAATATTTATGTGTCCAGTCTGATAAGGCATTCTGTAAGTTGTAGCATGTAGTTAGCCCTGTAACACATGGAAGCCTTATTTACTTATTTGTTAGATTTGCTCAAGTTTGTAATGAAAAATGCTTCCCTTAAAAAGTAAAACCTAGCTTGTTTACAAGCATGTGTGGTAGAATTAACTGCACAAGAATAACATTTTTGTTAAAGGAAGCTAATGACCCTTGGTAATTAATTATCTAATAGGAAGGCAAAAACGAAAGTGTGTTTTGAATAGGAGTTGGTTTAGCTTTTAGCTCATATATATCCGGCTATGGATTTTTAACCATATTAAATGTTTTGCACTGGCTAATTATGATGCTTCCAATTTTGATAGATTTTATGATGCACTGCTGATCATGTAACATTTTAGAGCTTTAAACTTTTTGAAACATGCAATCTTTTTCAGTTGTTTTGTGCTGTGATTGGATATAATTTACTGTTTGGTTTTGTCTCCTGTAGAATGATCTGAAGCTCATGTTTACATCGGTGGCTGATAACAAATACTTAGTTCTACAGAAACTAGCAGAGGCAGCTGACAGACCAGAAACAGAACAAATGCAGGTATTATCACTTGTCTTTTACCTGGGGAGTGGGGAAGAGGTAAAGTTTCTATCCAAAGTATAAATAGATTCTAGAGAACAATTGCATTTTATGAGAGAATATATGTGTTCATGAAGTATATGAAAATGAGTATTTCCAAGAGTGTACTACACGTGTTTATAAATAAATAAAACAGAAAGGCACAAAAAACTCCAAGCCAACAAACAAACAAAAACAAAACATAACAAAAACAAACAAACAAAACCCAGAACAGAAACAAAAACCCAACAAAAAACCACAAAACCAAAACAAACAAACAAACAAAAACCCAACCCCCACAAAACAAACAAACAAACAAAAAAACTAAACCCAATCCTCCAAAAAGTGTCTTTCTTATCCCCCAGCTGACCTAGTACCTAGTTATGCATATACTGGGTAGTATCTGAAAGAAAGAAAATAGTAAACAAAAAAGGCCCAAATTTTTGCTAAATTGTTTGACTATTAAACTGTATTAAAAACCAAAGACACTTTCTTCTGCGCTAGTTTATAGTGATATCTTGAATGTTACTCATTTTAATTTAAGGTAATGAGCTTTTCTTTATCAGGAGTGGCTTGATGAATGATTAATTATTTATATGAAAAAGTATACTCTGTTTTCTTCTTTCTGTGTTGCCAGTGCAAAACGAATGAAGTATGCTAAGGGCTACTTTTTAAAGATATTTCTTGTTACTCAAGCGCTACTGATGCCAGGTGCCAGCAGATGCAAGAATGGAAGAGACTTACCCTTCAGCTAAACAGAAATACTGGATTTTATATACCTGACATTCAAATTTTGAAGGAGTTTATGTCTCCTATATGAATAAGAGAGGTGGCAGTGTGTCTTTCTTTTCTATCTTCCGTGATGAGAAAGATTAGCAAAAACTTGTCTCCTGTATGATTAATGTAACTATAAACTAGGAAAAGTGTGGTAACAAAAGGAAGTGAAATTTTTTATTTCTGAAAATCTACCTTGTCTGATAAAACATTCAAACTTAAAAGCATTGCTGTTTGTTCAATATGTGATTGGAAAAGCAGAAGGAAGGCCCTTAACTAGCCAGGTAACTTAGTTGCTTGAAGTGGAACTTTAGTGACTGTATTATGCATACTCCTTGTTACTGGGGGGCAGAAGTTCTACTTTACATGCATAGTTTAAGCATACCTGGATAAACAGTTTCCAAGAAAGGGCTTTATCAAAGGACTTTAGCTACAGGAGTCTACCTTGTGCTTTGTAATAGTCTGCATGCATTACTTCAGCAGAGACCTAGGAGAGCCTTGGAAAAGGTTATCACCTGCATATACTTGCAAATACCGACTTGTTTTCCTAAGCTATAAGTTTTCCAGCTGCAAAAGGGGATGTACAAGTCTTTTTCCTTAACGGTAATTTTGGCCCCATCCTTGTTCCAAAAGGGAACTATGACTCTTTGCTATCATACATGTATTCTGCTGTACTGGTTGTTTGCTTGGTGCTCAGATATGGCAGGAATGAGTGTTAATAAAAAGAATGCTTTAAAACAAGTTGTTAGGGCAAAGAAAAGTCCTTTTGTGCCTGTACTGTGTAATTAAAAGCATGGAACTTCACAGTCATGTTTTGTATGAAATAGTGTATGATACTAAAACATCTGGTTATTAAAAAATAATAATGACATATTTATTTAACTTTAAGAAACAAACTGGTCTCTTCCAACTTTGAATTAACACTTTTTTTTTATAGTATCCTTTAAAATTTCAGCACATTGAAGGACTGATTAGCACTTCAAGCAGAAAAGAATATTACCATATGGCAGCTACAATACTGTTATTAACACTTCAAACTAAGCGATGTAATTTTCCAATACAGGTCATACTGCAGGCAGAAGAAGGTTTAAAGGAACTAGATGCTGGAATCAATGAATTAAAGAAGCGTATAGACAAACTACAAATTGACCAACCTTCTGTACAAGAGTTGTCTAAGATCCAGGTATGGTTCACAAGTTCCATCCTAGATGTGTCTGGTGATATCAAAGGCAGGCTTCTTTTTATTATTCATAAGGTGGTTTGGGAAAAGGTATTTAAAAGCATTTCAGTGTGTATAAAAAAATTATGTTCTCTCTGATTTCCCTAGTTTTTCTATTTTAGCCTCTTTGGATTTTCCAACATCTCTGTTATTAGGAGTATTAATTGCAAAAATCTACAAAAATATGTTTTCTGTCAGCACCTGTTATCTCCTTTTTCAAACAGATAAAGTTAAGCATGTAAACATAAATCTCTGCTGAAGGTTCATCCCTGTTCTCACCAGTGTCTCATGATCTGCAGTTTAGGACCATCTCACATCTGTCATTAAAAAAATAGAGTGAAGGGAGATAGAGAGTTAAGTGTGACCTGAAACTAGAAATGTTCTGTTTTTACTAGAACACCTCTCATGTAGATAATGTGGGCAATTGATCCAGAACTTCTATAAATCTGTTGAAACTTTTTTATGAGCAGTTTTATGATGATGTAGGGAATGCTTAAGGAAAGATCAAAGAGAAGGTTTATGACTGAATTTGACCATTTGCAATGACATAACAATAAATTAGAAGCAAATAAAATATATGAAACTGGACTATAAACTTATTAAGCCAACAAGACAGTGATATCAATTTAAAATGAATGACAAAGAATTTGTGGGAATATGTCTTTTGCCCAGTTCTTAATCTTTTTGATCTTATCGCCTCCTGCTGCTTTGGGCTTTTGCTTTTTCTGTTTTGGTTTGCTTTGGTTTTTTGTTTGTTTGTTTCTGTTTGTTTTTTCTGTCAGATTATGTGTCATTATGTGCCCCCTCCTCTTCATTTAATTTTTTAGAAAAGTCTTCCTTTTGCTTTTTTTGACAGATGTACTTCTCACAATTTTCTGTTTAAAGCTGGGAGAGCCAGCCTGCAGTGTGAGGGTGGGCACTTTGTTGTAGCACTGGATGATCATAGAGATATTTTTGTTTATTAGTTTCTGGATGTCTTGTTTTGAGCAAAAGTGTGGGCTTATTCTCACAGTCAGATGTATGTTCTGAAAATACAATTCTCAAAATCAAAACAAGAAAAAATCCTGTTCAGGTAAAGAACAGCATCTGTAGGTTGTTCTCACTTTTATGGTTGAGGTATACAAGATGAGTAATAACATACAGGAATTGATGAGATTTATTGTTCTGGCTTGTTTTGTAATTTGTCAGTATGAGAACACTGTGAAATACACACTGCACTTTTTCTACATAAAGTAGAAAGTCTACATAAAGTCTACATAAAGTAGAAAAAGTTCTATATAACGTATATTGCTATTTTAGGTGTAGTTTGGTTTTTACAGCGTGTTGTATGTGTTTTGCTTTCTATCAATAAGGTACTGGGGCAGGAGGAAGAAACATATCTATCTGAACTTGAGGTGCCTATAGTCTGTATCCATGATGGAGTCCATCCAGACCTCTGCATTATAAAAAGTAAAACGTAAACAGCATCTGCAGTGTGCAGTAGTCACTGTGTTTTGATGACTTAAGCCCAATCACCCTACTCCTTTGCTACTTATATTAAATCTTTGGGATTCTTCTAATTTTGTTCCTGAATGCATGCAGTTGAAAGAGTTGCAGGTCTTGCTTATTTTTATTGTCTTTAAATGGTGAGTTGTTTGTTTATCAAGGAAGTCAGTATATCTGCAAATCCTTTTTGAGCTGGAAATAGATGTTATTCTGCTAGTATTCTCAGAGAAGTACAGAGACAGTAAGATTGCCTCTAAGAAGACATGTAAGGTGTGAAATAAGAATCACCATTGCTGCCCTTTGCCCCCCAGGATAAGTATGATGAGCTGCTGATGATCATTGGATCCAGGCGGAGTGATCTGAATCAGAATATGGCTCTTAAGAGCCAGTACGAGCGGGCTTTGCAGGATCTGGCTGACCTGGTAGAAACAGGCCAAGAAAAAATGGCTGGTGACCAGAAAATGATTGTTTCTTCTAAGGAAGAGGTTCGATTGCTGCTTGACAAACATAAGGTAAGAAACTGGGAACATATTTCAGGACTAATCATGAAGGTAACCTTGTTGTTACGGTTTAACCCCAGCCAGCAACTAAATACCGCACAACTGCTTCCTCACTTCCCCCTTCCTTCCCTGGGGAGAAGGAGAATCAGAAAGAAAAAGTAAACCTTGTGGGTTAAGATACCAACAGTTTAATAATTGAAACAAAATAAAATATAATATAAAAACACTACTACTGATAATAAGAATAGAAATAGTAGATATAATTGTCATCATCATCATCATCATCA
>VZRE01009679.1:1777-12482 GCA_013396775.1 Cephalopterus ornatus
AGCCGCGTCGGGCCCGCCCGCGGCGAAGCGCCGCGCAGTTCTCACCCAGGTCCGACCGAGCCCCGCGGCCGCGCGGCTCCGGCTCTGCCCGACCGGCTCCAGCCCCCGCGGCGGCGGGATTTACGGGTCGCGGGGCGACAGCGCGGTGCAGGGAGAAGCGGGCGGCAGCCGGAGAAGAGCCGTGCGCTGTAGCCTGTGCTCGCCGCCACGGCCGGGGCTGCGCAGGTCGGGGGAAGCACAGCGCCGAGAAGCGTTGCACTTTGCTTCCCCCGGCCGTCCTCAAGACCGTACACTGGGGGGCACATTTGGAAAGGGAGGTGGTTTCCATTGCCGATTCCACAAGATGGAAAATCCTACCCTGGGTCGTCAATGCAGAGCAAAAATTCTTTATTCATCACATTAAATGTGTATAGGCAGGTTTCGTTGCAGTTCTGCTTGTGCTTCTACATCAAATAGGACTCTTTTCTCATAAGGAAAACGTACTTGTTTGGACACCCTTCTTTCCTTTCCCTTTGCCGGAATTGAAAGTGACTTGTTTGGGGATTCCTCAAGGTCATGCCTTCCACACACTGGTTTTAATCCCTTGACTTAGAGTTGCATTCAGTTTCATGCTTTAACTCACGTGTTGCACCTTTGCATCTCTGGCTCCATTGGCTCCACTCTCCCAGCCTGACCTCATCGCGATCTCATCCCAGCAGACTTGCCCAGTGATCCAGGGGTGTGACTGTCCCCAATCACTTCGACCATCCCTCTCCAGTAGGCAGGTTGAACCAGGCGACTTACTGTTGTCCCTTCCAATCTTTCCCAGTCTGACACTGTGACATACTGCTGACACTGTGACATATTGCTGACACAGTTTAGCAGTACATCTGCTTCTACAAATATTGGCTTCAAAGTGTCATATGTGTCAATAATAGCGGCCGTCAGCCTGTTTGACTGTTCTGTCTTTTCTTCCTCTCTTTCTTCTGTCATTCTTCCTATCCACTTCACCCATAAGAAGGTGCCTCCTGTTTTTTATTCCCTGTAGTTGCTACATACCCACAATCTCTCATCTCCACTTGCCCTCACAGAGGACTATTTCTTCCTCGCAGCATATGAGCAATGTCTGACATTACTGAACATGTAGCATTCACCTCTTCCCTGCCACATCAAATGTCCAGGTGCCTGATTTATGACATAAAAGTGTGGTTTTGAGCTGCAGTAACTCAGACAAGAATTGTGCTGGACATTACTATGGTTAGCCTAGAGAAACAGGAGAAGCTTAGGATGGGTTTTCTAAAGCACCAGAGAAAATAGGTTATTTCTTTGTCCAGCTAAATAGAGAATAGTAACCTCTCTCACTACCTTGCTTCGGTTGTCTGGGTGAGATGGACAAAGGAGAAAGTTAGTAGAAGAGGTGACACAGTGATGCATCATACCCTGAGAAGATAAAGGCATCCAAGGAGACCAGTTTTAATCCCAAGCTGACCACTTGCCTGAGGCGTCTGTATGCCCAAGTGATAGTTGGCAGCATCCTGTAGGGAAGCAGATGCTGGTGGTTGCCCCAACACTTTCATCTGCAGTGACCCTACCAAAAGGTGGGGCAGCAAGGGTACTCATGAGCCAGATTAAGACAAGGAATAATCAAAAATTAGGTATGTCATAGTTACATCCTACTGATTTTTTTTTTATCTCATTCTGTGAATGAAATTTGCTTACTCTGTGAATACTGGCCTGCCTGCAGAGAAGCTTCCAGAACAATCTACAAGGCCTGTAATGCTTTTTGAAGATTATTATTGAGGAGGGAGAAGAAGGAAACAGCAGTTAGGGACTGTAGAAAACAAAGTAGATCCTGGGAGCAAAAAGCCCACTATGACTTCCTGGGTATCACCTAGAAGGAGAGAACCACAAGCTCCTTCTGAAAGGCATAGGTCTTCCCAACCTCAATATGTCAGGGAAGGAGACATGGATATCAGCTTTCCAGTGTCTCCGTTTTCTTCTCAGTGCTCACTTGCAATGCTCTGATGCTCATTTATCATAGCCTCCAAAGAGTTAGGGTACCTCAGATGCCTTCCACATTCTGAAGTATTGCAGTTAATTGCCCTCTTCCCATCTGTATAGTATTGTTTTTCACCACCAGTTGCAGCTCTTCTGAGCCAGGGCACTAAGCAGCTGGGAAGTGACTCGGCCACTCAATCTCTGCCTGTACTGCTTGCAGTTTATAGGAGATGGCACAGGACAGTTCAGTTCTGCAACAAGAGGTACCTTCCGTTACTTTTTACTTCACCTTGACAAATCAGACCCACACCGCTGTAGAAGCCAGGCACAAGTCAAAACAAAACTTTTGTTCTCACTGTCTTGAAATGCAAATGAAATCTCAGCCATATGTTGCAGTCAACTTTTTTCACACTGTTTGTGGAGTGGATGGCCTAGGAAGAAAGTGCCATCTCTTCCCCCAGACAAACCCTCAGTGGGAAGGACTTGCTCTATCCTAAAGCACAGAGCAAGTAGCAACAGTCCAGACATGCTGGACTGGGAGACCCCAGGTAACATGCACAAAGTGTGCAGCAGCAAAGGAAATTACATATTCATGTGACTTTTTATTAAACCACTAATATATACCTACAAATTAATCCAGTACAATAGCATTTTCATATATATTCTATTTATATCACACTGAAACATTAAATACTAACCAAGAAAATTAATAATTTGACAGATGGATTGATTGTTTGATTAATTGATCTGAACTGATTCTTGGAATTATTCCTGAACTGAGCTCAGAAATTATCAAAAACTTTGTAGTCTGGATTGATCAAGGAACTATTTATCTCTTTCCTTGAACCAAAATAAAACTTTTAAAAAAATCTCAGTATTTTTGCAAGAGAAAGAAAAAAAGAGAGAAGAGAGGAAGAGAGGAAGAGAGAAAGAGAGAAAGAAAACTGTATGGATGGATCCCCTTGTAATACCTAAATTTTCTGCCTACATCCTTTCATCATGGATTTCTTATTTTAAGAGATTACTGTTCTACCTGGGGATTTCAAATTTCTATGAATACAAAAACCTTTTATCATGAGGAAAAGCCCTTTGCTGGAGACTGAATAGTATGCAGTTATACGTGCTTCCCTATTGAGACATCAATTTTTTTTACTCATGTAACAATGTGTTATAGTTCAGAACATCATGATAAATCCATCATACATGCACAAAAGATATCTTTCAAATCATCCAAAGTCTGCAATTTCATCAACGGCAGATTTGAGTTGTCTTGAGTGACTCTGTGACTTTAGTTATGTTTTTTAAGTACCTGGAGCACCCATAAACCAGAATGAATTTCACTGCAGGACATATATGCAGTATGATGGCTCAGGAAGGCCTTGAGAAAATATTGAAGTTACTGTGCAGCCTTAGGCATCCCAAGGTGAAAAACTTGTTAATGGGGCTTTGCAGCTATAGGCTTAATGTACGACTTTGATCACTCTGTCTGAAGTTTGCACGTATATGCTGCAGTTCTGCCTCCTCAGCTGCATCTGTGAGATGGATGTCTCCATATATCCTCCAGAGCAACAGTCATAGTTCACTAAGTGAAATTAATCCCAAGACTGGAGTGTTGCAACTGATGGCTATAAACTGTTCAAAAGGGTCAGGAAAGAAGGAAGGTGGGCACAGGTTGTCCTCTATTTAAAAAAATGGGCTGATAGCACAGAACTGTCTTAGAAAAACACGGATGAACAGTTAAGAGCTTCTTGGTAAAAAAATTGGAGGCCAAACCAACAAAGGAAATCTCGTGGTTGGTACTTACCAACAGACCAGCCAATGAAGGGGAGGAGGATGTTGATGAAGGTTTCTTACTTCAGCTACAGGCTGCATCATACTCACAGGCTCTGATCCTGCTGGACAACATCCTGCTGGACAACATCCTGCTGGATCAACCTGGCATCTGCTGGAAAATGGCACTGCAAGTTGTAAGCCATCCAGAAGGCTCCTGAAACATGTTGCAGATAATTTTTTAATCCAGGTGAAAGTCCAACTAGAGAAGAAGCACTACTTCTGTTACAGTACAACTACCTGTTGCTTAACAACACAAATTAACTAATTGAAGAGGTCAAGAATGATGGTAACCTGGGCTGCTGCCTAAGCCCAGACCCATCACAAACTTGAGGGGTATGGACCAGGCAAAGTGTAAAGACAAGACTCTTAACTTAGTAAACTCTCAATTTAAGAAAATAAGGGATGGGACCCCCTGGGAAACTACCCTCAGGGATAAAGGAGCAGGACAGACCTGGAAGCTATCTATTTAAGGACATTTGTCTCAGAGAACAGGTGTACTTGATTTTCCCACATGTAAGAAAGCAGGCTAGGAAGGCAGGAGACCAATATGGCTGCATAAGGACCTTCTGGTTGAACTGAGGTGCAAGAAATAAATGCAGAGACAGTGGAAGCAGGGACACATAGCCGGGGAATAACGCAGCAATGCTGTCCAGGTTTGTAGGAATGGAATCAGAAAAGCTAAAGTACATCTGGTACTGAATGTGGCAAGGGATGTGAACAATAATAAGGTTTTCTGTAGATACACTGAGAAGGAAGACTAAAGTAAACGTGCCCGCTATTAAATTAGACAGAAGATTTGGTGACTACTGACATGGAGAAGATTGAAGTACTCAACAAGTTTTTTGCCTCAGTTTTCACTGGCAGTCTGTCTTTCCCATCTCTCACATCCCTGAACTCCAGACATAGACTGGGGGAACAAAGTCCCTCCTATTGTAGAAAAAGTTCAGGTTCAAGACCATCTGAGGAACCCAGACATACACAAATGCATGGGACCTAGTGGAATTCACCCCAGGGTCCTCAAGGAATTGGCAGATATAGTTGCAGTGTAGTTATTGTTTTATACCTTCATCAATAATATTGATGGCAGGATCAAGTGCATCCCTAGCAAGTCTGTGGATGGCATTGTGCTTGGCGGTGCAATTGATTCACTGGAGGGAAGGGATGCCATCCAGAAGAACCTTGACAGGCTTAAGGAGTGGGCCCATTTGAACCTCATGAAGTGAAACAAGGTCAAGTGCAAGGCCTTGCACCTGGGTCAGGGCCATTCCAAATATAATTACAGACTGCAGGAGGAACTGATTGCAAGCAGTCCTGCATAGAAAGACTTAAAGATACAGCTGGATAAAAAATTGGACATAAGGCGGTAATGTGCAGCTCAGAAAACCGGTTGTATCCTGGGCTGCACAAAGAGAAGCATGGTTAGCAGGTTGAGGGAGGTGACTCTCTTCATTCATTCCACTGACACCTCACCTGGAGTACTGCATCCAGCTCTGGGAGCCTCAATACATGGAAGACTTAGAGAAGGTCCAAAGGAGGCCCATGAAAATGATCAGGGGATAGAACATCTCTCCCATAGAGAAAGTCTGGGAGACCTGTGGTTGCTCAACCTGAAGAAAAGAAGGCTCTGGGGAGACTTCATTGTGGCCTTTGAATATATGAAGGGTGCTTATAAGAAAGACAGAGAAAGACTTTTCACCAGGGCCTGTAGTGGCAGGCAAGAGGCAAGATTTTATAGTGAAAGAAGGTAAATTTAGATAAGTTGTAAGGGAGAAATTTTTCATTATGGATGTGGTGAGATGCACTGGAGCAGCTTGCCCCAAAGAAGCTGTTGATGCCTTCAGTGGAAGATTTCAAAGCCAGGTTGGATGGGTCTTTGAGCAACCTGGTCTAGTGAAAGATGTCCCTACCCACAACAACAAAGTTGGTCTAGATAATCTTTGAAAGACTCTTCCAACACAAATCATTATATGATTCTATAGGGCGTAGGATGGGCCATAAGTCACATGGGCTCATAAAAACAACCTTCCTGAAAGCATTTATCCATACCAGAATTGGAGAAAAATACATCCCTGAATTCCTGACTGAACTTTGGGAAAGTTTCATAGAATCATACAACCATAGAATATGCTGAGTTGGAAGGAACCCATCAGGATCATCAAATCCAACTCCTGGCCTTGTGCAGGAAACCCCAAGAATCACACCATGTGCCTGACAGTATTGCCCAATCACTTCATGAACTCTGTCAGATTCGGTGATGTGATCATTTCCCTGAGAAGCCTATTCCAGTGTTCAAGCACTCTCTCGGGGGAAAAAAATTTCCTAACATCTAAACCTCCCCTGACTCAGCTTCACATCATTTCCTTGAGTCCTGTCACTGGTCACTGAGAGTGAAGAGACCAGTACCTGCCCCTCTGCTTCTCCTCATGGGGATGTTGAAGACTGTAATGAGGTCTCCCCTCAATCTCCCCTTCTCCAGGTTGAACAGAACAAGTGACCTCAGCCACTCCTCATAAGTCTTTCCCTCCAGATCCTTCACCATCCTCATAGCCCTCCTTAGGATGCTCTCTAATTACTTAAAGTCTTTCTTATATTGTGGTGTCCAAAACTGTGCACAATACTCAAGGTGAGGCCACACCAGTGCAGAGCAGAGCGGGACAATCCCCTCCCTCGACCGGCTGGTGATGCTTTGCCTGATGCCCCCCAGGACACGGTTGGCCCTTCTGGCTGCCAGGGCACTGCTGACTCATAGTCAATTTGCCATTGACCAGGACCCTCTGGTCTCTTTATTCAGTGTTGCTCTCCAGTCTCTTGTTCCTTAGTCTGTACACACAAACAGGGTTGCTCCATCCCAGGTGCAGAATCCATCACTTGCCCTTATTAAACCTCATATGGTCAGGGATTGCTCATCTATCTCTCATTTGTCAAGGTCTCTCTGCAGGGCCTCTCTGCCCTTGAGGGAGCCAACAGTTCTTCCCAATTTAGTGTTGTTGACAAATGTACTTAGTATTCCTTTGAGTCCTGCATTTAAGTAATTAATGAAGATGTTGAAGAGAACTGGGCCGAGGATGGAGCCCTGCAGAACCCCACTAGTGACAGGTCATCAGCCTGATGATACCCCCTTCAATATAACCCTTTGTGCCCAAACTGTGAGCCAGTTGCTCACCCATTCCATAACATGGTTATCCAGCTGTGTGCTGCCAGGGTACTGTGTGAGACAGTACCAAAATCTTTGCTAAAGTCCAAAAGGATTATGTCTACTGGCTTTCCTAGATCAACTAGGTGGGTTACCCTGTTGCACGAGGAAATCAGGTTTGACAAGACTTTCCCCTCATGAAGTCGTGCTGGTTGTGACCAATGGCTGTGTTGTCCTCCAGGTTATTTTTAATACTTCCCAGAATAATCTTTTGCATGATTTTACCAAGCACTGACATGAGATTGACAGACTTCTAGTTTCTGGGGTCCTCCTTCTTGTCCTCCTTGAAAATTGGGACATTCACCAGCTTCCTCTCAGTGGGACCTCTCCAGGTTCCCAAGAGTGCTCAAAAATCATCAAGAGAGGTTTTGCGATGACATCAGCCAGCTCTTTGAGGATTCTGGGATGAATCCCATCAGGCCACATAGATCTGCTGGATCAGCAGATTCTGCACAATTTCAGGGTCAACTGGGAATTGATCATTCTCACAGTCATGGTCCTCCAGCTCAGGGCACTGAGACTCCCTTCGTTCATCATCTGTGTTGAAAGCAGAGGCAAAGAAAGCATTAAGCACCTTTGCCTTGTCTCTATTCCTATTTATGAGGTGACCATTCTCATCCTGTAACAGGCTAATGTTACACACTGCCTATTGCCATTAATGTATTTGAAAAAACTCTTTATTGTCCCCCACATTTCTGGCCAGCTTCAACTCCAGTTGAGCTTTGGCCACATGAACTTTCTCCCCTAAGCGGTAAGCAGGATCTCTGTATTCTTCCCATGTCAGCTGACCTTGCTTCCTCTGGGCATATACCCTCCTTTTTCTCCTTATTTCCCTGTTCAGCCAAGCCAGTCTTCTGCTTCATCTGCTTGACTTCTGACATTTAGGAATTACCTGCTACTGTGCCCTTTGGAGACAATGTTTAGAGAGTGACCAGCACTGGTGGGCTCCAGCACCTGCAAAAACATTTTCCCAGGGGACTTTACTTACTTGTTCCTGAGCAGCCTGAAGTCTGCTCTCTGCATGTTCTGAGCTGAGGTTTTGCCGGCACTCTTCCTCCTGTCAACAGAGCTCCTGAGAGACAACAGAATACCCCGTGAGTTGGGTCCACTCTGCATATCAGGCCCTCTGTTCCCCTTAGAAGGGAGTCTCCCATTACAACCACCCTTCTTTTACTGTCAGTGGAGGTGGTTGTGATGCAGGGTAGAGATGGTGTTGGTTTAGGAGGCACCTCAGCCCCAAAAGAACCTTCACCCATCTCATCAATTGTCTGGCCCTCTAGTTCCAGGGACTCTTACCTGCTGTATAAGGTAGCAGTCTTACTTGTTAAGTTTTTAGGAGGAGGAAGAAGAGGCTTCCTCCTGGTACATCACTTCTAAATATCCCAGTCCACTGTATTTAATAAATATTCTGTTACGGGAAGGATCAAGGAAATCATTACCTGTGCTCTTGTTCCTTCAACCAATTGCCCCAAGGCCAATTGGTATTTAATAAATGTTCTGTTTGCCTAACTTTTTTTTTTTTTTGAGGAAAAATAGGAGACAGAAGTCATTCTGGTTTTACCGAGTACATTATTGTACAAAACTTCATATCTGAAAAAAAAGGTTAAGATCTTTTTTCTTGACAGTAATATCTGCAGTAATGAACTTTATTTTTATAAATTCTCCATTAAATTTAAGGAATTAAACTTATTTCTCCTTCCCCTTTTCCACCTGAAAACATGTGCAAGATCTCTTTGCATTTCCTTCTTTGCTGAGCCTAAAACTAACTGTCTATGGTTGTAAAAAACAAAATTAAAAAGTCCGTGTAGACGATCAAAATTTGGGAGGACCAGGAAAAGGAACTTTTAGGAAAGCATATAGACTGCTCCAGGACTGTGCTACTACATCAGTGTTTGGAAGAAGGACAGAGGCCTTGACTAAATCCAGGAAAATGTGTTTGCAAAGGGATCAAAAGAATTTAAAGGTAAAGCTACTAGTGGAGTGACTCTGATATGAGTCAATAGAGTTGAGTAAGATACAGAATTTGAAGGAAATACAGAACTATCACCCAGAAATTTCTGCCCAGTGGTGTGTGTTATTCCCAATAGATTCACTTCTGTGACAAGGTACTTCACAGCCCAGAATTCACACTGGGTTCAGCAGGTGAGACTACTGTGAAATATGGCATCAGAACAAATCAAAATCCACACGATCTTCTGTTTTTATACTCTCTCATATGATGTTATTCTGCTATTTGCCTTCTCTAGAAAAAAAGCCTCTCAAATATCATGACAACTCTTGGAAGTCGCTCACACTTCAGGTGCACACATGATAATCCAGTACCACTGACAAGTTCTGAAAGCTGAACCCCAAATCATCAAGACAGCGCGTGATACCACATTATCAAAAGATAAAGTGAAAGAAACCAAATTACTGCATTTATAATCATGAGACAAGAACGAGGGTCTCCTATTCTTTCCCACAGTGTACTACAAATGTTCCAACTTGACACTTCTGTGTCGAAGTCATCCCAAGAAAAAAATCATTTCTATGTGTATTCAATTTATCCCACATCATAAAACTCATTCATTGGAAAAAGCCATGCCCTTGCTTCTCTCAGCAGTTTTGAGGACAAAATTGTTTGATTAAACCACTTGATTTATATTATTTTATTAAAGAAAACCCTGCAGTTTTAACTCTGTTTTTCATAATGAAAACATGTACACTGTATTTTGCTTTTATTTTGTTTTTCTTTTTGTGAAATTGCTTTTTCATGCTGACAAAATTCCTGAACTATAGTGTAAAAGTAAGCACACAAATTAACTGTCTTAAAATAAGAACATAGAAATGAATGGGTTTATCTACTGTGCTTCACCAAAAGAAGCATTTTGGAGAAAAAAATGGGGGTAGAGTTAACTAAAATATTAGTACAAGGACTCCGAAAACCGAGGGAAACAGAGCAAGAACTTCTATATGTTATTATGGGATTTTAAATGTACCTGACGATTTAAGAGAGCTGCTTTTCACATTAACGTTTCTAGTGAAAAACATCCTTCCTTTAGTTTCGATAAGCTCCTACTAGAGCTAAGTAGGGAATTATGACCAAAGGTTTCATTCTTTTTAAGAGATGAAGCTGTGTTATGGGAAACAACTCATAACCCAGATACAGAGCCGAGTGATTACCTTGTGTTACTTGCTTCTTTTTAAAGCTCATTTACGCTAAGATAAGGTCTCGAGATTACCCCCATTTTGAGCCACCTTGATGAAAAACCGTCTCAGGAACATGTATGTGCTGTCATTGAGACAGTGCTGTCAGAAGCAAAGTTTTAATTCAAAAGGAGAAATAAAAATCTCACCGTCCAGCTGTGCGTGCAATCTCCAAACTCGGGGATTGTTGCCTTGCGTGAAACTCATTTCAGCTCTCGGCTAAAAGAAACGCCGCAAGACAAAACTATTTTCTCTCCCCAGCAAGAATGATAAGAAACGGGGTGCTGCAGTCGGCGTTTTTTAACGAAAAATACACTTTTTTTGGAAGGAAGAAACACAAGCCGAGCGACGGGAGCGGGCGGGGGGCGGGGCGGCTCCTGAGCGCACCAATCAGCGCCCGCCGCGCCGCTATAAAAGGAGGCACCGCCGGGGCCGCGGCAGCCGCGTCCGCGCAGCGTCGCCATGTCCGAGAGCGCTCCCGCCCCGGCCGCCGAGGCAGCGCCCGCCGCCCCGGCC
>VZRE01009680.1:0-91843 GCA_013396775.1 Cephalopterus ornatus
AGGACAATCTGTCTTACTGTTGAAAACTGCGGTAAAGAAGGTGTTATTTATTGTAGATCTTGTAATACTTTAAAAATGCATTCACTTTTATAAGAAGATTGAATATAAGAGAAGTTCATAGTACAGTCCAAAGAGATTTTGTTAAATCACCAAAATGGAAGCTGGTCAGACTTTAGCAAGCTAACCCCAGAATGGCTCAAGGTTTTTTCATTATGTGCAGTTACAAATTCAGTCCCTCTCTCAGTATCTCTTGTTTTGTCCATCTCTGGCTCTGGCTGAAGTGTCTTCCCTGGTCTTTCCAGTTTCTTCTCCATTTGCACCACCCTTTCCCCACCCCCATCGCTATCCCCCTCAGGTATTTGTTCCTAACTGGCTAAAAAAAAGAGGAAAGGGCAGGAAAAGAAAAAAAAGGTTTGGGAAATATTTTCAAGAAGTAAGGTATCTTCAGATATCAGTCTTTTTATCTCCTTATTATCTCCTTGTTACTTTTTCTTCTCTCTTGATCTGCACCAGCACTTCCTTTGTCTTCCCCTTCGTATTTCTGTGCTTTACATTCTAGCCTTTATGGCCTTCATGATTTTTCTCTCACATGCTTTATATCTCTATGAATTACCCCTGTATTTAGGGAACCCTTTAACTTCAATATACCCTATAACTGGAAGGAATACTAGTTATAACAGGTACCTATGAGCTGTGTCTGAATGTTTGAATGACTATGTTCTGGTAAACTTAGAAAATGTATTCTAATAAAGGAAGATTATGCACTGGCTGATATTTTATAATGATTATAAATCACTATGCGTTGTCCAAATGTCTGATCTGTGCAATTGTGTGTTGGAGCAAAATGCACACGATGTTTAATAAGAGCTTCAGAGAAGTATGAGTTGGATAATATAGAGTCATGATATCAATAGCAATATTTACTGGAATATAAGTAAGTTCTGTATGTCTTTTCTCTGCTACTTATAGGGATAGAGATTCATAAAAATAAGAGACAATTCATGGACAATAAAATTTATCAACAAACAACAAATCTTTCTCAGAAGACTTATTTAAAGCTGCTAATGGATAGGAACCATGGTTTCTTTCCAGCAAAAGCTCTAAAAATTGTAGCAGTCACGTCTGAGCATTATTTGGGGAAAAATTGTCTCGTATCCCAGTGCAATTCTGGGGCTGTGTAATAGTGCGTGTGTATGGAGGGGGGTGGCATGCTTTCTCTCTTGTCTATTTCAGCAAGGAAGTATAAGTAGAAGATAAAGCAACAAATGTGCATCCCCCACCCAATAACACTTTCTTGACTTTAAGACCACTGTGTGTACAATACAACCAACTGAAGAGCCAGCAGAGTGTGCCATCTCTCTTCTAAGCTCATCCAGAGTGTTTGATGAAGTGCACTCAACAAGAAAGAACCATGAAGATAACAATGAAGTGCTTGCAACATTTTAGTTCCGCAAATCTCTTGCCATGGGACCGTTGCAAACTGCAAAGAGACATCCCCTCTCTCTCCTCCCTCCTTTGCTTTTTTTTTTTTTAGTGCAAGACATTTTAATTTCCCTGTGGAAAAAAAAAGGGATAGTTTTATACCTGGACCGAGGGTGAAATGCTTTTCTGATTTTCAAATTAAAGATTTCTGTGTTGGTGAGTCCAGAAAATTTCATTAAAAACTAGTGTGAACACAATTATTTAAAGACGCTGATTGTTTCTATATTACTCTGGAATTATTTCTTTGCAAATATATATAAAACGGTGCCAGGTGTAGGATGAAAGGCAGTGCTGCTGCTTGATCTTGGCAGTCAGAATTACAATAATGCACAGCTCAATAGCACATTAACATTTTCAAAGACTATGATTTTCATTTCTTATCATAGCAAAAAGAAACCCTGAAACATAAAACCATAAAACAAAAGAAAGCAAGGTGCAGAAAGAGTATTAGTTAATTTATCAACTACCTGAAGTGCTAAGTGGAGCCAAGTTAAACTTATAGAAACATAAATCACACTTGTCATACTGAAGTAAATTTCTGAAAACATTTGCTTTCCTTTGAGCTTCAATTATAATGTAAAAAATGTTTTTAACGGTGATCATCTTTTGATAGATGATGTACAGCTTGATTTGTAAGTACATTTTGCGGTGATCTGAATATTTGTGCTTGAGATACTGCAGCACAGGTGACAGAAAAGTGACACAGAGCAGAAAGCAAAAATATTACCTGTATTCTCTGTCAAAGCTGTCATCATTTGGCACTGGTGCTTGCACTGTACTTTCATGATGGACCTCTGGCAGCTGCTGTTCATAACACAACTCCAGCTGAAAAGATTGATATCAACCTTCATTTAAATAAAATAACTTTCCTTCTGAAAGACAGTTAGAATATACTTAATCATGAAAGGGGAAAATTCTGGACTGCGTGTCATGCTCACAATACTGAAAAATGGGCCATGTTGTGCAAAAACTATATGAATGTTCTTTATGTTGGATTTTTTTGTCAGTTAGATCTGATATAGAAGTTAGGGTTGCATATCAGGGCTTACAATCACACTTTTAAGCATTAACTTACCCTGTGGTCCAGAAGAATTTCAGGACGTTATTCAACTGTTCCTGTTTCTGTTCGCCTGGAAATAAAATTAAGTGGAAAATGAAGTGAAGCAATAACCCAGATGTTCCATGTTATTTTTTCTATCAATAAATACTAGAAATAAATATTAATATTCTCTACTCCATTGTGTTGAGTAACTAATATTAGCAAATTATTTACTTTTAATAATGTAAAATAATGAGATTCTTGTTAGAGGGAGAGCATTATTTACGATGTAAGTAATAAGATTATAAAAACAAAGGTCAGAATATACAGCTGAATATCCAGCAGATGGAGCTTCTTACCTCTTAAATGTTTCATTTTATCAGAGTAAATTTGACTTTAATGTGGCTGTTGAGATGCAGTCCTAAACTAAATATAAAAATTATAGCAAAGATCGTATCAAAGCAAATAAGACAGTAACATGATCAAAACCCCTAAACTGCTTTTAGAAGTGCTTCTTACCTGCCGTACTTGCCTTAGTAGCACAGCTAATGATGCAAAAATAAAAATATTTGATTAGGATATACTGAACAAATAGATATTATTATAGTTTTCCCTCTGTTTTTTCTTTGGTTGTGAAGGTGTTTTTGTTTCTGGTTTTTGAATTTATTTTTTTTTAATATCCAAATTTGTGTGTTCAAAGGCTAAGCAGCAATCCTTATTATTTCTGCAGATTTTAGTACCAGAGAGTACCAAGCCATATTTTTTAAAATTTCAGGAAGACAACGAATACCGAGTTGAATATAACTTAGAGAAATGTTTTCAGAGACTCTACATGGAATTAATTAGCCTTGACTTTTGGTGAGGAGATGATAGCGGCTATGACAATTAATTTTTTATGAGATACAATTATAATTTGAAATTAATATTTTTGAGGAAAACTTGAGACAGCTTGAGAATAGGCTAATATTTCCATATTTCTATTGTAGAAGGGTATTTGAACTAGCCTTTAGTTTTGGAGGAGAATAACATTTGCCCCCTTATATACAGTATGTTTGTGCAGAAAGCTTGAAGGGTGGCATTATGGTAGAAAGTTTACTTGAAATAGAAATAAATATTTTTGGAAGGATAGACTTTGCACACCTAGGGAAGGCAGTCACTGCACCTTCATATTTATATTCTAGGGGCATATTCAGTTATTTCCTCTGCAGTGGTCTGGATTCAGCTTCTGATTCTTGAAAAGATACCTAAGCCTCTGCCTATGTTAACAGATTTCCACTGAGGTAGTTATAAGGCTGAAGACCTTAGTATCAAGTGTCTGTGTCAGTCAGACTTAGATACTTGTAGGTATTAAAGACCTCTTAAGCAATAACAGAATTCATTAAGAGTGACTAGAACTCAGTTTACTGTGTCTGTGATCTGTGAAAACTAAAGGTGAGGTTTGAATTTGGTGGTGGTTGAAAGAAAAAGTAGTAAAAATGAATATAGTTTATTTTGCTGCTGTAAGTGATTTTCATTAATATTATACAAGTATCTAAGAAATCTGGAAGTATACAAGTATCTAAGAAATTTTGGAATAGCACGACATATAATTCAAGGTCTAATTTCAATAAATCTTGAGTACCTTAGGATTTCTGTATGTATCAGCCAAGCTTTAATTCTATTTTAGTCAGAAAGATAGAAATCACAGGACAGATCTTGAGACCATCATTAACAACCCAGATTTGCACTGGAAAACTGGAGAGGGACAGAGGCTGTTAGTTTGGATGCAGCGTGCCTTTGAATCTTTGAAACAGTGCAGTTCAGAGTAACAAACTGACTTTCAGACTGTCAGTGCCTATCAGCATAAATGCCTCCTAACCTATTTCTGGCTTTTAAGCCATTTATTGCATATTTAAAGGCTGGAAGCCCAGAGGACGGTGGAGATATCCTATTCGATGATGGGATGACTCATGAATGGTTTCAGTAAATAATGACAGATTATCTCTGACTTTGTCCTTCTCCCCCAAGCTTCTTGTGAACATGTTCATGCCCATGCAAACAGTGTGTTTTCATACAGGAGCACAAAACTGGTAAAGATTTAAAAATGCATTAAAAGTTCAGATTTTCTTTAGGATTCCATGCTTCTTTTTGCATTAATTCACATCTGATCTGATCCTTACAGCCTTTAATGTTCCTTTTTGAACTGTTAAATCCCACCTCAAGATATAAGAATTGTTCCTCTTCCTCCCCAAAAAGCTGTTCTTCCTTTCTCCAGAAAAACTGTAACTCTTCTCTCTGTCTTTTCTTTCCTCTTCCCATTCTTTGCTTTCTCCATAGACAATTGTTGCTGCATTCATGGAAAATCTGTTTCAGTAGATTCCCATGGGACAGATTGAGAAAAACCCTTATTGGTTTCTGGTTTCTGTGCATGGCCAGACAAACACAGAGAGAGGCTGTTCTTGCTGAGCTCCCCACCAGCAGAAGCCAGGAAAAAATGCAGCAAGAAACCTCCCTTGTTCTGGCACTGTTGGATATGTGGGTAACGGGACACAACGGACAGTAGAGGAATTAGGTTCAACAAAGAAAGCCAGGGAGACTAAAGGGAAGACACTGTTTTGCAGTCTCTTGAGGTCAGCGACAGAGGAATAGATGTTCATGCCAAGCAGACGGTGAGACCTCTCATCTCTAATTCCTGTTCCTTCGTGGTCCTTTATAAAAGAGTGTTGGCAGAAATTGACAGGCTAAACTTTGTAGTTTGTAGAGAAAGATGCAAGCTAGAAAGAAAAGAGGCCTGGGCTTGTCAGTTGGAACTGGAAACACTGTACAAGCTTTCAGGGGTCCCTGAGGCCTCTGCTTTTAAATCAGTGAAAGAACAGCTCTCTGTGAAAGAATAGGGACCAGTTGCACTCCAGAGTGGGAGAATGGGCTCCTGAGGCTCTGTTGAATAAAAGGGAAAATGAAAAGGAGGGAATGCTGCTCAGAAACAATATTTCATGTGCTGTGGAGTTCAGCTGTCCCCTATCAGTTCAGAGTAGGGGACTGTAGCATGACATGACAAGGGTTAAAGTGAGACCAGAGGGCAAACTGCATAGCCATAGGCATAAAAGTGTCTGTGAAAATGCTTTGCTCGGGGCCCTCCAACACTACTTTATCAATGGTGGTAATGGCCGGAAAGTGGCCGTTCGTGCCCTGTTGCTGAATGGCGTAGGATGCTTTCAATAATTTCTCTTAACAAACACTGATGGATGGAGAATATGGAGAGCAGATAATGTTAATAAATGTCCCGTTTGTAAAAAGCACTTCAAGATGCAAAGGAAAGATAGGAAGAAAGCCGTATGTTAAAGGAACTGTTTATTCATAATATACACTCATAAAACACCAGAAATGTAATTGCTTAGAAAGCATATGAGATTTATTGTTCACATTCTCACTTTGCATAAATCTTTTTTGTTACTTGTTTCAGCATTGTATAAATAAAATGTTCTAGACGTTTTGAAAACAATATAGCAAAGCACACAACAAAAAATCTAGCTCCTATGGTACATGTATTTCAGACAATATCATTTTATTAGCAAGATCTAAAAAAGAAAATGCAGAAACGGGTCAGCAACCCATTTAAATGACTTTACAGCATTATCAATGGTGCACTTACACAAAATAAATTCAACGAACCTGACTGCTAAAGTTAACCATAGGAGGCCATTTCTTATATGACAAGGATCTTCACGCTATAGCGAGACGTATGGTGGTCACGCAGTAGCATTAGATAACTTTTATTTTATGGAGTGGACCTACATTTTATTTGGTTTGGTTTAGTTTGGCTTTTGGAAAGGTGCAATTAAAAATACCTAATTATTTCTTAGTATGGCTGCAGGTGATATTTAACTGAAAGCAACCTGGAGAAAAACAAGCTTGTGAATCTATAAAGGGATCAGAATAATGTAGTTATAGTAGTTAAGGTTTAGTGCAAAAACAGTTCAAAAAAAGTAGGATTTTAATTTAAAATAACATCTCATTAGTTGGTTTAATTACTCGCTGCCAGCCCTAATCATTTTTTAAGGCTGGAAACAGCAAAACATAGCACTTAGGAAAAAGAAGTGATTTTTACTTCTGATAAGTTTGACAAAAGATGAAGGTTCCCTGGGCAAAGTATAAGATTCTGATTAGGTTTCTTAGCTACTTTGAATTATACTGATTATTCTGTATTTGGAAATTAAGTCAAACAGATCCAGTATTGATTGCATATTTCTCTAGCATTTCTTTAACTTTTCCTCATTAGTAACAAAATTCTTTTAAAAGTTTTTAATTCTATTCTTAATTCTATTCTTAATTCTCAAATTCTTAATTTTATTCTTAAGACCCCTATGTAGAAAAGTAGCTTACTAGATGATGATTTAATGTGCAATAAACTTGCTTCTCTCTTCATAAGCATTCTGATAGAAGGTCATCATCAACCCTCTGTTCATGTGGTAGCAGGTATACATAGCTGTCAGAGACCATGGCACATAGAGTTTGCTCTATGTCTTAGTAACACAGAACCGAAAGACCACCCCAGTTCCCCGAAATAAGATGAGCAATTGACCTAGAAAATGAGTAACAAATGAAAAAACTACTTAGTTTTTACTTTTTATTACTCCAGTACAAAATTTATGTTAAACTAGAAAACCACTAAAAACAGCCAAACAAAACTCAATAAATCCACCGTCACTTGGTGATGATCATTAAGAAAGTGTCTGGCATTTAGACTTCATGTACACCATGCTAAATTTGTTTCTGATTAGACTTTATTAATAATTTTCTTTCCCCTTGGCCCAGAAATACAGAACACCTTGAAACAGTAGTTCTTCTTTAAAATTAAATCTTGCACATTCAGGTGCTGCAACTTTCATAAGAATAATGAATATTCTAAGAGCGCATGTAAAACCACAGGAATTAACATTACAGTCTATTATCCTTATAAGAAAATCTCCCAGATTGAGTCAAAACATGAAACGGTGTCTTATCAGCTCCAATTTGATTAAATATCTCAGACAAAATTAGGAAATAAATCTTTCAATTGGCTTCTTGGAAAATCAAGGATAAGTTTTATAATCAGTGCTTGCTTAGTCCGACAGCGGTAGGCACTTTTTTCCCCAGCTGTCTCAGGTGCAACTACAGCGTCTCACTATTGCCATTGACCCCAGCTGACATTCTTACACTTCCCTTGGACTGGATCACCTCTGAAGGTTTTCCTCCTGAGTTCAATAAGATGAAGTATTCTGGTATTTTACAGTGCTTTCTTTGTCTTTCCTGCTTTGGAGGAAGTTGTTGGAGATTTAACTGGGAAGCTGGGAGTCTGACTATGCCAGTGACCTTTGGTTCTGTGGCTCATTCCTGTTAAGCATTGATTGCCTTAAACAGTAGCTAGGGAAGATTAAGGCATTTCTATCAGTTAGATGACTGTTGTACCCAAGGATCCCTAAGCACATTTATTATTTGGGTTTTCAATTTAGGCTTTTGGTCAATAACTATAATATTGTAAAGGGTAGTCAAAATGTTATTGTCAAATATATTTGAGTCAAACCAATTTTTAAAAATTAATATGAAGCAGATATGTTTCACTTGAGTCACTTTTTCCCGATGCACTTTGTAAAACAATCCCAAAATCATGGTTCTGTTCAATGTTTAATTTTCCAAAACCGAAAGTAACAGAACTTAATGGTACCACGATTTTAGAATCTACCTTTCTAAAATTTGTGAGTGTTCATTGATTTTAATCTTCAAATTTCTAGCTGATTTGGTATTATTCCTTTCAAGAACCTACTTTTTTACTCATTCTAAGTGTTTGTAACTACAACAACAGTTAGTGGAAAAGTTAAGTCTGGAGTTGTCAGTTTTAATGGATGATATATTTTTCAGGAGTAGCCTTGATCATGAAATCAGTTCTTCCCTGGGCCCCCAAATCCTTTTAACATTTCAAGGCCAAGGTATTTTCTTATGTCTGTGTTTTGAAGATGGTATTGTTGTGTATATTGTTGCATTCTTTGTTGAGTCAGTCTTGACTGGTAACTGCTGTGATGCTGTCAGTTAAACATTGATTACGTATATAATTATCAGATCTGTCTATATGTTATAGAAGATGCTTTAAAATGTAGAGTATATATTGAAATAAGGCAATAGGATAGTAGAATACTTGGGTAAAATTACATCTGCATTTCAAATAATTGAAAAAATTACAAATATTCTTAAGATATATTTCTAATGTAGATGCCTTTACAGTTTTGACTATAGCTTTTCTAGCCCATTTCCCTGAAGTAAAACAGAAAATAAAAGAAAGAAACAAAGAGGAAAGTAATTATAGTTGCTTTCTTGCAGCTTTTAGATTCTATGAGGCACCTTTATGACCAATCATGATACCTCCTCATTTGAGAGTTAACGAGCCAAAAAGATGAAAGTTGTTTCAGTTCTTGTGTTTCTGCTTCCACTGCTGAAATTACTCCTGTTCTTCAAGTCTTCTAAAACGGTGAATTAAACAAAATAAAGATTTCACTGCTGCATTCTTGAAGCAATATTCATATTATAGTTGATTGCATTCTTAGTAGTGACAGCCCTTTATGTAGTTGCTTATATGTGTGAATTATGTGGCAAATAAAAGCAAATAAAAAAATGGGTTGCAGAATCAGATGCTCCAAATCTTGAATGTTAGCTCCCATAAAACATATATATATATGTAATGCTTTTAAAAGAAAATATAAATATGCCCACTGTAATTAAGTAGCATTCCTGCTTCAAGAAAAGGTTATAACTTGAGATGTTTAGAAGCTGCATTGCTCCTTTAACCTCAGCTCCTAGATAATGCCTCTATAGGTAATGCTAGACAAAATACCTACTAGAGTATTAGTTGAGCACTAGTAGAAGTTTCCAAAAGATGTATTATGTTACTTTGTTACCAGTTTAAGTCACCCCTGACATAGATATGGGTTTTGGAATATCAGAATCTAGAAAAGTTAAAAAAAAGAAATAAAAACCCATCACATTTCAAGTCCCTTAGGGAAACAATGTCAGGTGAAGTGGGAAGAGGGAATTTCTTCCTTATCCATTATTTTTCATTTCTGTTAAAGACAATATATGTTGTGACCTATATTTGCCTTGGATGTCAATGCCTTTCTACCTCAAAAAAATTTTTTTGCACTCTGTCAGTCCAAATGGCACATCTATGTACAACCAAAAGAATGAAAGTAGCAACATTTACCCAGAAACTGAACTTCAACCTCAAATGTTGTTTTAGGGTTTTACAAGAAGCAGAAGTAGTGATGTTTGGCGTTCGCACAATGGTACATTTTTATCCAAACTCTTCGACTTTTTGATCAGCCAAGGCACATGACTGTTCTGCTGGATATGAATAATCTTCTAAACATGTGATTTCATTTAGGACCTTGCTCACAGCTAAATTTAAGCAACATTGAGGAGTTTTCATCACAGATTAGCAGAAAAGCTGATTGAGAATGACATTTTTTATATCGAGAGTCATAAAAAAATTTTACAAAAGAGTTTTGGAGCAGGACCTAAGTGTGAAAACAGACCAAACAAAGCCCCCAAAAGATTCTTCAAATAACTTTTTAACTTCCAGCTTCACATTCTTGTATTTCCCTCTACCTCCTAAGTAGGAATGACCCAGAATAAATGATAATGGGATAAAGAATTCCAAGCTGCACCCTAAAGAAGAATTTTAGGCAAGAAATTGATCATACCTAATTTTAAAACCAGAATAATCAGAAGCAAACAAGATTAGATATCAATGAGAGAAAAAAAAAAAAAAAAGACCTGACAGAGGTCGCAATACAGTTTTGAGCAAACATTTAAATTATTCCTTCTGTCCTCCTATTAAATAAAAATTGTCCCAGTTCTTCAGATCAGAACCTGTGATCTTCTTTTTTTTTTCCCCCCAGCAACCAGTTACTGTGTCACTGGTTTTCTGAGTAACCTGGGCAGCTTTCTAGACAAATATGTCCTGTGCCTTAAATGGAAATTTTGATTTGGAGTTAAGAATAAAAGGCAAGTCCCTGTGAATCTTCTAAGTCCCATTATATTGCCTGCAATAAAACATTGTACAATTTTTTCTGAAGTAAAATTTTCCTCATATGGATAACCAAATTTGTTTTCTGACTTTACTGAAATTTCCTGGAAATATTCTTGGAGTTTTTTGTGAATCTCAAGATGATCATAAAATAAGAATTATGAAGCATAGTCCATAAAGATGCTATGCCTTTTTCAAAATTAAGAGACATTTGCTTATATACATTATAATTTGTTTTGCCTCCAGTTGAGTATAAAAATAAGCATCTCACGAGACAGCAAATATAATGTGTTTTTTTTTTCTGGCTGCCTTAAAAGAAACATAATAAGTCAATTTGCATTTTGAAATCTGCTGAGAGCAACAATGGATCGTTAAGTTCTTCTCAATTCCACCTGGTGGAGTGTGTAGAGGAGTCACCTGCAATATCACGTTAGTGATACTTTCATTATCTGAAACTATTTCTGTATGTGAGCAAAACTATTCCTGTAATACTCCTGTCTCACTGTGTGTTGTATGTGTGGAAGACTTATTTGCATTCCCATTCTTGGGTTTTTTGTGGTTCACTAATTGTTGATGAAGTCATGTGTGTGAGCTGTGGACTTTAGTGAGCTATAGTATTGCTTTGGTACTATTACTGTATGCACAGGCAGAGATAATAATAGAGCAGTTTCTCTATTCCATAAATTTCTATATATTTGTGAGAGAATTGTGGTATGATACAATAAGTAAAGGAACTTTTATGTTCATGTTTTAAAATAAGTGACTGATATAAAAATTTAAATTAACTCAAATAATCCACATATGCTCACTACCAGTAAATTATACAAGCAGCAGGAAAACAAAACATGTCTTTCATAGCTTTATATACAAGACTCTATTTGCAGGTTCTGTTTTCAGCATCTAATTTAAAACTTGCTGAATATACTGAAAAAAATGCTGACTATTCCTATTTGTATTGATGTTGCTAGCAAAACAAAAAACCAAAAATATTCTCCAATATTGCACATTTTCAATATATTTATACTATAGATTAATAATTAGTTTTCCAGTAGTAAGCTGTTTGTACTAGTGCTGTCTGTGATGCAGGAATTTAAATCATACCTAGCAGGTATCAGCGTGGGGGTATACCAAAGAGAATCTTGAAAACCTGTCTTGGTAAAACGAGCAAATGTGGACCGAGAAGGATGTTTAAACCAAAAACCATCACATATTTGATATTTTTTTTTTCTCTTTCCCAAAAAGAAATATGATCATCATCAAACCTTGTAAATCTAATTCTACCTCTTTTTTTTTTCCCCAAAGTTTATTTTCAAAGCGTAACTACATATCTAAAAATCTTTGTTTCTAGTTCTTATTTATTGTTGTGACTGCAGCTATGCATTGAACCATAGTATTCATGTGTTTTTTGCCATTGCCTTCACTGGGAGTAAGCCCATAAGTAAATCTATTCAGCTGTTTTTATGGGATTCACTCTTATCCTTATGGAAAATTTCAAAACATAGTAATATTTGAAATAACAGAAAATATTTGCTGCTTGAATAAAGAAAAAAGCAAGCAAACCAGAAGAGACAAAATCAAAGCCTCAGAGCTAAGCCTCAAGCATGAGTGGTTTTAGTTAGAAAAACCAGGAAAGAGTAACTGATGTTTTTTACCTGAAGTGATATTCTCTGTTTTTTTTGTCCATGATTCAGCACTTTATTTCACAAATAATTGCCAAAAGCAATCTTAAAATTTTAAATGGGATAATTTGGCATGCCTGTAAAATTAGCCTACATTATATTGGAATATAATACCAAGTCCTAAAGATCAATAACTAGAAAGAACTCTTCTTTTTTCTTGTCTCCTTCCTCAGTGTTGTATTAAAATTGTTTCTTTTTAATGGACTTCTTCCAAAAACTTCAGTGTATCTTGCATTTGTTTACACTTTATTTGATCTTTCAAGTCTACAGCTAACCTTTTTTTAACATGCTGATGACTGAGTTAATGACTTTTTTTCTTTTTGTCAAATGTACTTGAGTTTTGCATTTGTTGCTAATTAGAAATCAAATGAATCTCATTTAAGGGGTCTTGTAACCTTTTCCTACAATGAGAAAGGGCCAAGATTTCTCATCTGAAAAACTGTAGAACTGTCAGCACCCTAATGGTTTTGTCAATGTTATTAGAAGTAAATAATAAACATAGAAAATGACTTGACATGAACTACTGCAAAAGATCTACAATGAGCTTCAAAACGCAGATCAATATTTTTCCAAGAGAGTGACTATTTATTGAAGCCGCTAAAAGCTCTGGTGAGAGAACATTTTCCTGTTCAATTAGCCTAGATCCCTTTCCAAAATTTTAAATGGAAAAATCATAGCAGTGTGTTTTTATATTCTCTTTCTTAGATAGTAAAGAATATGTTAGATTAGGTTTGCATGGCAAGATTTTGGTAGTGGAGGGGGAGAGGCTACAGGGGTGGCTTCTGTGAGATACTTTCAGAAGCTTCCCTGTGTCTGACAGAGACCATGCCAGATGGATCCAAGACAGACTCACTGTTGGCCAAGGCTGAGCACATCCGTGGCAGTGGTAGCACCTCTGGGATAACAGATTTAAGAAGTTTGAAATAGTCCTGTGCAATGGGAACTGGGAGAGAGGAGTGACAACCAATGAGAGGAGCAGCCCTGTAGACACCGAGGTCAGTGGAGAAGGAGTGGGAGGAGATGCTCCAGGAGCTTCCCCTTCATCCTGTGGTGAAGACCATGGTGAGTCAGGCTGTTTGCTTGCAGCCCATGGAGACCCTTGGTGGAGCACAGATCCATCTGCAGTCTGTGGAGGATGTGACTGAAGGAGGTTTTAACCCTGTGGTAAACCTGCAGGAGCAGGTTCCTGACAGGACCTGTGTCTCCATGGAGAGAGAAGACCATGCTGGAGCAGATTTCCTGGCAGTACTTGTGTCCCCACAGGGGACTCACAGTGTAACAACCTGTTCCTGAGGGGATTGCACCCCACGGAAGGGACCCACATTGGATCAGTTTGTGAAGAACTGCAGCCCATGGGAAGGACTCATATTGGAGAAATTCAAGGAGGACTGTCTCCTGTGGGAGGGACGCCATCCTGGAGCAAGGGAAGAATGTGAGGAGTCCTCGCCATGAGAAAGAAGGAGTGGCCGAGACAATGTGTGATGAAGTGACCACAGCACCCATTCCTTATCCCACTGCACCGCTGCGATGGAGGAAGTAGAGACTTTGGGAGTAAAGTCAAGTCAGAGAAGAAGAAAGAAGAGGGGGGCATGTGTTTTAAGGATTTGGCTTTATTTTTCGTTGTCCTACTCTGATTTCATTGGTAATAAATTAACCTAATTTCCACAAGTTGAATCTGTTTTGCCTATGACGGTAGATCGTGAATGATATCCCCTGTCCTTATCTTGACCCATGAGCCTTCTGTTTTCCCTCCTCTATCCGCTGAGGAGGGGAGTGATAGACCAGCTTTGGTTGCCCCCTGGCACCTAGGCAGGGTCAACCCATCATAAGTGCAAATCACTTACATATTAAAAAGCTATTTCACATTTTTTGCCTGTGTCATTTTAATATGTGGTCTTTGCATGCCATTAAACTTTCATTTCTAATTTCTCAAGAAATTGTCTACTCTTTGATATGATGATATAATTTTTATTTTAATCAGATTCTTTCACTCATTAGAATATGGTGAAGAACATTAATGCATATTCATTCAGGTAGTGATAAGATTTGCAAATAGACAAATAGTTGAAGTATCTTTCCCCCTACCCCCTACAGTTAATAATATATACTTTGATGTTTTCAAACAGTCTATCCCTCTAAAGGGTCTAGAAAAGTAAAAAAAGTTCTTCTGTTTTCAGAGCTAGTTAACACACCCAGAACTTTTTGCAAAATCTGTTTCATAGCTTCAAAGGTTATACTGCAGGTAACTTTTTAAATACTTTTCTTCCTAATGTCCTTGATCAAAACACAGATGACTGTAGACTTGGCTCGTAGTATATATTAAAAAAAAATAAATAAAAAAAATCTGTATGTTGTTTTGAAGATTGAAAGTGTTATATAATAGGTAAGACTAAAATTATTAAGATGATACAGGGTTTAAAGGAAATAAACTACAAGGAAAGATCAAAGAAGAACTCTGATGTTCTTTATGTATTAGAGAATCAGTCGTGTCTTAAAAACCATACACATACAGCATACGTGATAGATAAATCATACATATATCTAATTAAAATTATAATGATTGCCTATAAGCAAGACAAAACAAAGCTGCTTTATTATAAAAGTATTTCAGTTGTTTATAAGCTTTTTAGAAGACTGCCAAAATTTAATTGTTTGGGAGGAATTTGAAGGCTAATTTTCTTCCTCAGGCTTGCTTTTTGCAAAGTTTCAGCAAAATGATCAAAAGGTTTCTTCCAATTAGTTTAAGGAAATTACATTGTTTTTCATCTGAAAGAAGATCAAGAATATTCTGTTTGGTTTTAAAGAAATGCATAAAACTTTGTGACATAGACACGAAGATCAGAAAGATGCTTAGGAGTGAGAGGTGAATTCTGCTATTCTGCAAAGCTTATACAGAAGTTGCTACCTTCAAAAACTTCGCTTTGTGTATGCACAGTCATGACTTGTGTTCTGTGTGTAGGTCTTATACATACTCTGTAAAGACATAAGCCTGAGTATGACCCATCCCTAAAAATTTGCATAGCAGAAATAGCTACAGTGGAACAGAGTATGGAAGTGACCACAATGGTGCTGAAGTCAGAAACAGGAGGATTTTCTTTTTTCTTGGTCTTTCCTTCAGCAGTATTTGACTAAGAGAAGAGAGGATCTTAAATGTGATTGATGAAAAGACTGAAGAGGAGCTATCTCAGACTGGATAGAGAAAAACAGACACTTTGTGATGGCTGGACATAGAAGACGAAGACTTATAAAACTGTTGTGGATGAGCCAAATCTGGGGATGCTGTAAAGATAAGTACTTCATAGATGATGCTGAACTGTGACTTAGAAAAGGAGGATAGACAAAGATGCATATAAAAATAATGATGAAAAATGTTAATTTTTACACTGTCAAACAATTCTCTGTTTCATTTGTAACCTCAGTGGATTTTATTTCCATGTTCATTTACTGTAGTGTTCCCTCTTGCATTTTAACAGGTGAAAAAGCACAGATTTGGAGAAAGATTTCTAGTTAAATTTAAATTTGTACTTTTATATGTATCAATAAGCTTTGGCTCAGAAATGTTTTCACTAGAAGCAAAAGGGTACAACAACAAATTTGCACAATATCCAATTGAAATGACAACTTTATTCATTTCATTTGTGATTAACTCTTGAGCAAAGAGAAAATTTAGTCATATTGATCTTCATATCTTTTCAGATGCAATGACAGGTGTGCACAAAAAATTCCATGCACAGGAAAATGTAAACATGGGAACAATAGTACACATTAAGGTAATCCTGTGTGTAGGATGTCATCCGTCCATCTTCTAGTGAAGAAACAGAGGAATGAAGACACCTCACTGAACTCTTCTCACAGGAACAAATAACAGAATCACAGAATTATTTAGTTTGGAAAAGACCTCTGAGATCATTGAATCCAACCTTTGACTGACCACCACCTTGCCAACTAGACCATGGCACTAAGTGCCATGTCCAGTTGTGTCTTGAACACTTTCAGGGATGGTGATTCTACTACCACTTCCCTGGGCAGTGAATAACCCTTTCCGTGAAGAAAGGGATCATCCTTCTGTAGTCCAACCTGAACCTCCCCTAGCACAGCTAGGCCTTTTCCTCTTGTCCTGTCACTGGTTGCCTGGGAGAAGAGACCAACTGCTCCAATCTCCTTTCAGGCAGTTGTAGAAAGTGATAAGGTCACCCCTGGGCCTCCTTTTCTCCAGGCTAAACAATCCAAACTCCCTCAGCCAGTCCTCATAGGACTTTACCTTCTAGACCCTTCACCCAGCTTTGTTGCCTTTCTCTGAACTCACTCCAGCACTGCAATGTCTTTCTTGGAGTGAGGGGTCCAAAACTGGACACAAGATTTGAGGCGTGGTCTCACCAGTGCCGAGTACAGTGGGATGATCACTGCCCTGGTCCTGCTGGCCACACTATTTTGGATACAGACCAGGATGCCATTGGCCTGCATGGCCACCTGGGAACACTGCTGCCTCACGTTCACTCAGCTGTTAACCAGCACCCCCAGGTCCTTTTCCTTGGGCAGGTATCCAGCCACTCTGCCCCCATCCTGTAGTGCTGAATGGGATAGTTGTGGCCAAAGTGTAGGACACAGCGATTGATGGTGTTGAACCTTACACAAGTGGCCTTGGCCCATTAATCCAACCTTTCCAGATCCCTTGCAAAGCCTTCCCACCCTCCAGCAGATCAAAACTTCCACTCCACTTGGTGTCATCCGTGAATTTATTGAGTGGTGCACTTGATCCCTTTGTCCAGATCATTGATAAAGATATTAAACAGAACTGGCCCAAATACTGAGTCCTGGGGAACACCACTTGTGATGAACCACCAGCTGGAACAATAATGACAGTAATGTTGTCCAAAATAAGAAAATATTTTGTCTTCATTAAAAGACAACTAAATTATTCAATTATAAAATCTAATGCATCTTTGTTTTCTGTAAAATATTATCCCAAAAAAGACAATATAGAGAAGATATCAAAATTGCAAAATGACTTTTTTGAAACATAAAATAATTTTCAAATACACCTTGAATGAATTCACATTCATTCCATCTCATTATCCTGATTAGGAGAATGTTTTCTTTGTTCATGATTGAAGCAATGAGAGTTAAAAGTTATCATATGCTAATACTGAAATAAAGATAAGGAAAATATCCATTTCTCTATCATGTACAATTTTTGTTTCTATTAACGAGTAATCATTTCTAAGTGAGATTTTGAGGTTTTCCCTTACTGTTTGAGGTTTTACTGGTATCATGTGCTATTAAATCTTATTAAATATGAGAAGTTTAGATGTTTTTAAAACATATTTTATGAGGGTTATGAGTGTCATAGTTCATTCGGTATTGTTTCTTCCATGTATTTTCAAGCTGTAAATGTTTCTTTATGCCTTAGTCTGAATGAAACAGGACCAATGAAACAGGACCATTAGTACTTAGTGTGGACGGCAGTCATAACTGACAAGAAACTTCAAATTTTGAACATCTAGTAATTTTTGTGAATTCCTAATTCAACTAAAAAAAAATTAAAAAATTACTTTAAAATATATATTATTGACAAAAATCATAAATTATATAAATTAAAGGGAAAATATTTCCAGATATCAGCAGCTCAGTCCTTGAAACCAGGACATCACAAAAATAAAATGTTGGCATGATGGAGGAGAAAAGGTTGGGTTTAGAAATGGGAGAATTCTTTGAAATTAATTGGAGAGATTTATCCTTTAAATATTTATTTTATAATGTATTTTAGGAATTATCATGATGCAAGACTTTATTAAGCTGTGTTTTGTATTGAAAATTATGCGAGTTTCCCAGGATTTGGAGGTTTGCTGTGATTGTTTAATGCAGGCTTAACTGATGGTTTACCGGGGGATTAATGAAATGGAGAACAGCTTTATGAAGATATTCCCCTTCTAATTCTCACAAGGCTGTAAATAGTTTAATATAGAGAGCTCTGGTTAAAATTTGTACTTTAGGAAATTAATTGATGTTAAAAATGCCACAGTTAACTGTATTCTTATGCAGCTATTGAATCTCTGGGCAGAGGGGAATATCTCTGTTTTCTAAGGATGCAAAGATGTTAATCTTTTGTTTAGTTCTGATATGGGGTTATAGGTATGTTTTTTCTCCTATACCATGACTTTTTTATAGATTGTTACTTGAGAAGAGAGTAATAAAAGCCTTATCTCTTCAGTTAAATATTACAACTTGGACAACAACTCAGCTAAAAATGCTGTCATCTTCATATTGAAACCTTTAACTTTGCTTACCTGGTTTAGATTATACAGTGACAGACTGGGGGTGTATAGACTTTGACTGTGTAGATTTTGGCTTAACACAAGAGATTAGTGCTAGATAACAACCCTAGTAGCAATGAGCAGCACTGCTGTGGTGTCTTAGACTTCATCTGCCACATCTGCATTTTGGAGGGTGGCTACAAGAGCACCTCCTTTTACTCCTTTCAAGACTTTCTATCTGTAAAAGAAAGCTTAGTAGGGACTGATAGCTCTAAGTAAGCTTTTAAAATAAGTAGAAGAGAACCAGGAGTGTTCAGTTATATGCCATTGTGAAAGAAGAAGGGGGAAAAGTGCTTTCTGAGACTCCAAAGTCACTTGGAATTGACTTGGAAGCTTTCTACTTGAAGATTAAAAAGCTTCATGAGGACTTATTTCTTTTCACTTTTACTCTAATTTAGCTTTCCAAAATGTTTTTTAAAAATTATTTAGTGCTGCAGGTAGGAACTATTGAAAATCACAGGTAGCACAAATCCTCTAAACATAAAAAACCCCCCTCAATCCCCTTAAAACAACACCCTATTCATACTAGAGGATTTATGATCACTGAAGATGTATCAGCCATGTTACTGCATTACACAAGTTGTTCAGATGACACCCCAGTGAAACAATTGGATGGTTTCAGTAATCTGGTGATTACGAAGCATAATTCCAAGAAACATCATAGCTTTGAATTCTGTCAAAGATTGCACAGTGATTTAGATGGAGTATATAATGAAATTATGAGGCACCTATGGAGAGCTATTCAATAGCACTACAATTCAGTGTTTGAGGACTACTTTGTTGTAACTAAAGTAGTGACTATAAAATCAAAACCATAGAGATCTGATTTATCTATATGCAGAAAGAAGCATGATGGGCTGTTAACAGTATTTTTCTTGTTAATAGTCAAGACATTAATAATAAGACCTGTTGTCTTTAGGGAGAATTATGAATGTTTTTATAATCTCTTCACACACTGATAGGACAAGCGGTGTCATCACTTTAGTAAATATTGCATTAGACACCTAATGTCTTGGGATTAAAAAAAAAAAAATCAGTGGTACTTGGAAAAAGCAGGGAAAAAAAAAGAAAGGAATAGATCTGGAGAATGCAAACTTGTCTCACCAGAGGCACCATGGTATGTAATGCTGGTGAGTAAAGCACTACAAGACTCCCAGGCTCATGTGGGTAACAAAACCTGAAAGGCTTTCAGGCTTGGGTAACAAAACCTGAAAGATAGATGAGAAGATTATAAAGAATAAAAGAAGCAGCAGCAAATGTGAATGGACAGAACATAAAAATATATTGTGGCATTTCTAGTCTCCTCTTTTTATTTTCTTTAATCTAAGGCAGGGTTGTAACTCTCAAGAAAAAGAAAAGTTAACAAAATAGAATCCTTGTTAACAGGTGAGAGTTCAGGTTATACATAAAGGCTGTTGAGGTGAAGTATGAGGAAATATACACTAGAAAAACCTAACAGCTGCTAGAATTCTGCCCTAAAAGATGAATAATAAATGCAAGGATTTTGGATAGCTTCCAGTTTTAAAGGAGGATTATAATTTTTTTTAATAGCATTTCAAAATAAAAAGAACAACACCTCCAGGAACAGTTCAAGCTTGTATGTTTTAATTTCTCTTGGCTAGGTATTATAAAATATCCAATTAGTAATCTGAGTGTCATAAAGTCCCAAAGTCCTATACCAGAGTCTCCGTGGAGTATTCTGTATCAGCGTAGAATTTGTAGAGTCTCCTATGCTTTGAAGAAAATAATAGCTGCATCATCCCACAAAGAGCAGGTGGATAAGGCTGCCAAGATTAGAATAGCCCAGGTAGACTTGGACTGGGAGTGGAAGGGTGAGCTATTTTTAGCCCAATGGGCTGATGAAACATCAGGACATCTAGGAAGAGATGCGACATACAGATGGGCTCTTGATCAAGGAATGGACCTGACCATGGAGGCCATTACACAGCTTATTCGTGAATGTGAAACATGTGCTGCAATTAAGTGAGCCATGCCAGTAAAATCTCCCTGGAATAGAGTGTGGTGGCTGGATTTCCAATATCGTGAGGCCTGGCAAATTGACTACCTTGGACCACTGCCATGAACAGACCTAGACAAGAGCCTTGACTCCTATTCTTAGTGCAAGCTGCGTATTTTTACTTCTCTAGTACATACCAAGGCACACATTCCTGGAAAAATCTTATCCATTGTTTTTTTCTGTAAAAACAAATGAGAGGGAAAAAACCTCAAGTCATCACATGATTTAGCCATGTGTCCAGGTTCTAAAAAGAAAGCGTGTCAATCTAGACAAAACTGGACAAAAGCCCGAAAATTAATAGAAGCACTGGTAAACATTTTCCCAGCAAAACCTGAACAGATTAGTAATATCTGTAACTTCTTAGTGATATAAACAGCTGACCTTTTTTATATTGAATAAGTAAATTCTTGCCCCTTGAGAAGTACAAGAGAACTCCCAGGGATCTGCATTTAGCCAAGATCTGCAAGACTTTGCTGAGAATTATTGCTTTAGTGCTTTGTGAATAGTGTATAATTTTTAACTCATTAGCAGATTAGAAAATGTGTTATGCCTATTTTTTTTTTTGTGTGTGTGTGTTCTTCAGTCTTGTTTAATTACAGAAGTGGTAAACTGAACTACATAATATTGGAGAATTTAAAAATATAGCACAACTTTCAACTAGATTTCACTGGAATTTTCTACCAGAGTCAAAAATCAAGATCTTAACACTTATGCTGGATTTGAATTTGTGATAAAATGAACTAGGACAACCATATTAGCAGTTTCTAAAATCGTGCCTTGGCAAAACTAAAATTTTAAAGAAGCTAAACTGCTGAATATTAACCTATACAGATACATGTGTTGAAGGAAAAGACAGAAAATTAAAATCAATTGTAAGAACTCTGGCTTAAGATATGGTGATATTTTCAAATTACAAAAATTTTTCTACTTAACTTTTCTGCATTTAGTTAGATAAATAAATACCCATGATATACTCCTATCTGTTAAATTATATGAACTACAATAAATACCAGTATGAATAAGCAATTATGAAAATGCCATAACCAAAAAATCTATCCAACAACCAAAAAAAAAGAGACTGATATACCACATTAATTTTAATTTATTTTTTACTGTTTTAAATACCGTTATTTTTTTCCTATACTGTAAATTTCTGTGAGATAGTCAAAAGATATTTGTTGACTTTTGGCATAATTCTGTGTAAAAGTCTGGTGGTCCTATCTCTTTAATGTGTGTGATATTCCAGAAAGTTGATTTTGAAGGTATTATACTTAGATTAAGAGCTGGATGTTGTGGATCAAATTGTGATTCATGTAAAAGTGATAGATGCATGGTATACAGCTACATTATTGGAGATCTTCCAAAGCTTATGATACCATATTTTAAATACACATGCTACTTTGCATGGAAACTGTATTGGAAGTGTACCGTCATTGGAGCTATCTCATGAAACTGCTTTGCAAATTATAAACCTGAAATCCACAGATTCCCTCAGACTCCAGTTCAGTAAGGGCATGCCATTGACTTTTGTAGGTGTTCATACTTATATTTAGGTACGATCTGTGAAACTACTCATGCTTGCCTTTAGATGCATACCTAACTACGTGGCCAAGTAAGAAGTACAAAGGAAAATAATACACTTTGAGAATGATCTGTGAATAATACAGTGGAAGGACTCACAGTGACTGTTATTTTTGGGATTAGGCTTCATCAATTTTTATGGGCAAGAGGGATCATAGTGTGAAAATGCATTGTCGTAAAGCCTTTTTTTTTACTAATTAAGTTCAGACAAACCATCTGTTATCTTGGCTTAAATAACAACCACATGTTCTCATATATTAATGATAGAGGAAATTTGAGAGACTTAAATATTCTTTTACTTTAAGAGTGAGTTACAATATCCCTGTTTTGTCAGGGATTATTATTTTATATGCTTATTTTAACATTATATTCCTCTTAAGAAATATAATTCAGTCATTTAAATCACTCTAATAAGAGCAACTCAGTCTTAGTGAGGTTTTATATTGCAAAAGCATAAAGATTTTCAGTATTGGTGATCTCCTTGAACATTTTTCATTCAATTTTTTTATTCTTTCTATTTTAATTGTTATGGCACAGTAAGCTGAGTTGTCAGTGAGATTCTTGACACAGTCCTGCAGTAGGTCTATGTCTTCATTTTATCATGCAAGCAATAACAACAGAAAACAATGTGGTGCTCAAGGGGGAAACAAGAAACTGCATCCATTCTTAAGTGAGGAAATATCAAAAGAGGAATTCTAACTTTAATGTTTTACTATTTTACCATAAACATGGATAAAACATAAGGTACATAAAAATATTAGTTGTACTTTGCAAGAGTCATGAACATCTTTCAAGATACTTTACTATATAATAAGGTTGGTTGATACCTTTAAAAATTATGCAGTTTACTTGCAATATAAAAAGCAGTGATTTGCATCTAAACACACCTGCATGCATTGGTTAAGTTAGGCTATGGTACCTATGGATGAATGTTTCTTGCTTGTCTGCAGAGTATGAGGAAGCAATTTTAATAGGCAAAATTTGAAAAACATAGACCTGAAATGACAGCATTTGTGGAACCACTGGGCATGAGAATTGCATATACTGAGAATGAATTTAATTCTGCTATCTCACATGATCATAATAATGTCAGTTTACACTTAAATGATTTCTTTCATCTAAAAAACCATTTAATTTAACTATTGCTGGTATGTTTTTTCACAGTTATTCAGGCTGGCGAAAGGTATTTTCTTCCCTCACAAGAAGCCATCCCAAATAGATAATACTAATGTGATCCTACAATGCACCCTCAGTCATTAAAACATATTTAACATTTATTTAATCATGTTTTTGTTCCTGACATAAGCTTAAATTCTGTATTAGATCCTGTCCACTTTCTTTGCAGCTCTGGCAATGCACAGAGTAGATGAGGAGAAAATAGGGTGTGTTTTTGACATCTCTCTATGCATAATTGATGACATCTTAATTAGAGCCCGATAAAACAGGTATACATGTAGTCTACTTTTCCCTAATAATAGTGGAAATCTGATGGATCATTACCATTGTAATCTCTTTTAATGGCAATCAAAATTTTCACTGAATTTCTATTCAACATTTGCATCTTACTCCACTGTTCCAAGTAAGTTTGATGTATAATCTACTTTATCCTTGATCAAATATTAAAAAGGTTCTGAAAAATGCATTAGTGGTATAGTCTTCCTTAAATCAAAAAGATAA
Organism: Cephalopterus ornatus; assembly: GCA_013396775.1. Classification (NCBI taxonomy): domain Eukaryota; kingdom Metazoa; phylum Chordata; class Aves; order Passeriformes; family Cotingidae; genus Cephalopterus; species Cephalopterus ornatus. The sequence goes on from VZRE01009680.1 coordinate 23,825, forward strand.
GTCAATAATCATCATAAGCCACGGACATCAGAGAAGAACAGCTTCCAGGCTCTTGGTTTGATATGTCCCATCGATAATATTGAATGTTTCTTTATTTATTAATTTCTATCAGTCTGAAAGATACAATCACTTGTAGCATTTTACAAGATGTACATTGCTGTGGTGTCATTGTTCTGATACCTGAGACTTGAAAGAAAACCCTAGTGGGTAGTTCCAGCTTTCCAAAAGGAGTTACCGACATTATGTAGGGATGATAAAATTACATTTGGAAGTACTTACTATGCATACAAAGCAGACAATTTCATAATATTCCTACCTCAGCTCAAATGTTATCACCTGACAAAGCACAGTGAAAGTGCTTTCTGTAAGCAATAATGTTCTTTTGCAGTATTGCTCTCATCAATGTCTGCTGTCCCTGATCTCTGATGAAGTGCAGTTTTAAGAAAATTTACCAAGTTGAAAAACGGTGTGTCAATACCATCCATGCTCGGAATTTAAGGGGATTAGCTTTGAAAGGTCTAAGTCATAGCAAAACACGTAGCAATTTAGAATCCAGAAATTCATGTGGTCTAATCAGAGCCACTAAAGTGTTAGATGTAGCAGCAGAAAGCTTTTGGAGCTATTTCATAGATTATAGTTGTTAGTCATATAGTAATTTCTAAATGGTAAGCAAACACGGTATCTTGCCAGACTGATCGTTTAGATCATTCATGCATGGAATTACTATTAAAGTCAAAGGTAATCTTCCTGAATTGATTTACTAATGACTTCTGGGGTCGAGTCATTACTGCTTATGAATCAATAGATCTTTTTCTGAAAAGCGTATCTGATGAAGAAATATCTTGAAGATTTTGGTGTTTGCCACTTTTGTCACAAAGAACTCTGAAAATTTAGCAGGTGTAAGAGTACTTCAAACAGAAATAGAGAAGTCAGTCTGCCATTCTTTTTAGTAGTAACTTGAGTAATACTTATCTAAATCTTTTTATGCAAGTTGTTCTAGTTATTTCAGTGTACACTGTTCAATACAATTTATCACATACTTACAAAATGACATATATTCCAGAGACAAATTCAAGTAGGTTTTAATGACATTACTTACCCACTAAGTGCCCAAGCCCTGAGTGAATTCTGCCATCATCCTGGGGACTTGGTGGTGAGGGCTCAAGGTCAGCTGTAATAGAGCAGCTATCTGGCCTTGATGCTGTTTGACACAGGGCTGTTAGAGGAGCCTGAAGGGGGGACTGGGCTCCTTTCATTCAGGAGCTGCATTTATCCTGAGCCACTCAGCTGTGGTCCCTGTCTTAGCTACACTGCATCCACGCCTCTTCTTGCCATCTGTACTTTGCTGATCTGGACCAGGACACTGACCTGCAGCATCCCGGCTTGACTTCAGATCTGCATCATCACTGTGAATTTGCTTGGCAATCCCCAGCCAGATGGTTGACCCTGGATACTGCTCTGCTCCTCTCTTGTGCTTTGCTGCTGTGCCCTTGTCAGTGAGATTACTGCCCTACCTTCCTTGCCGCCACCCTTAGCTCCTAGTTTGTTTTCCCTTACAGATTAGAAAGCTTTCAGTGTTCCCTGATGTTAACTCCTGTATTATATCCTAATAATTTAAGATCCTGAACAGAGAACAGTCCTGCAATTGCATATTTTATGTGTATGCACAGTAACAAAACACTTCATTCTTTCTCTGAATAAGTATCCTTTGTCTCTTCCCAGACTACAGACATCTAATATACATGGCATGGAAGATTAAGCCTTTAACTGTTATAAGTATTACTTGTATGAATACACGCAAAAGATACAGATTGTCAGAGAGAAATTCATAATCAATAAGGAAGGCTTCAGCATATAAGTAGAGATCTTGCATATGGAGGAAAGTTAAGCACAGAAGGATGGATTTTTCAATGTCCACTGCAGAGATAAGAATAAAATCCAGATTTCATGAGTGTCAGTCGAAGTCTGTGGACACCATAGAGTACAATTCTGCCCATGATCTGCTTACTGCTCAATTATATAGGCAGAATAATACCTTTCAGGGTTGGCAAAAATAGTTGAAATTCTGAAGAACAAAAGATGAGGAAAGAAAAGCAGTGTATTTCAGCTAACATGACTCCACTGATGAAGTAAAGCCAGCTGGAGGTAAGAAAAACCATGCTGAAGACAGGGATGAGACAGTGATTGACAGCCTTGTTTGAGAGACAGATGAGATCAGTCTGACAATTTCTGGCACAAATTGTGTTTCCTGCTGTTCAGGCAACTTAATTTCATTTATGTCCATTTGTGCCAGCTGGATGTATCTTATTCTTCTCTTCCCCCTTCCATGTGCTGAGTTTCACATTTTTTCCTACATAACATCTCTACTTTTAGTAAAAAAATGTAATTAAAAGACAGTTATTCACTTAATACATCTAGGTGACATTGCTTTAGTTTTCCCTTTTGTGTGCTCGGTAGAGAAAGGAAAGCTTTATATGCTCTTTGTTATGGTTCTACCTGGAGTTTCGTGATTCAGACCACAGGCCGGTGTCAGTTTATTGACATTGGCCTGTGAAATATTTCCTGTCCTGTTATCTGTTGTTCTCTAGCTTTCAAGGTCTGCATTCCCTGTGACTCTGAAGTTATATATCAGGTAGCAGTGGGACTGCTGCCCCCCATGTGCTGTACAGTAATGCATCAAGCATGCCGTCACTAAGATAAATTATGTCCTTTTGTGAACGTTTGAGTCTGTACTTTTCAGTAGAAAAAAGCAGCTGTGCTTGAACTAGAATTTAGGATGGCACTTAAGTGTTAGAAATAAATTGATTATTTAACATTGTTTTTACAAGGAATTTAAGAGGATTCAGGCTCTTCTTTTGTATAACATGGTATTTCTGCTGTAGTACTGAAGCAGAAACAAAATGACAGGAAAAGAAATAAGAAAAATATTAGAGAAGAGCAACAATTTTTATATTTTTTTATAGTTCAGGTTTGAATTGTAAAGTTACAACGTGCTGGTAAATCTGCAAAATTTTATCAGATCTGCTATGTTTTGCTAAATGTCACTGGCCCTAAATCTGAGCTTCAGAATATAAGTGTTGAAATTATTTTACAGTGGCAATGGTAGGAAAAAAAACATGGAAGAAAATTCATGCTGTCACCTATTTTTTAAACATGCAGATTTTTATGTACAGTATCTTACACTGAATATGTAATAAGATTACACATTTCTGAGTAAGAAAGGACTAGAAAGAGCCTTACAGGTTACGTTTCTATGATATACTGAGTGTATGAAATATGAACAACTGCTTTTGAAAGTAAACCAAAGAAATTTAAAAATCCAAAGTCATATCTTCACTTCTTGTTGAGGGGCTCCTATTCTACCATCAGTGGCCACAAAAATGGGCAGGAGAGGTCTAGTCACACTTGCCTCCATCTATGTGTATTTTGGCAAAAGAGGAAAGGGAAGCAAGGAATGAGAGGAATGAATGCCTCCATTCTTTTTACTTCTCTTTGCACCTTAGGCCAGCAGCATGGCTTACTTAGTCATTAGTACTCAAATAATGGAAAGAGTAGGAGATAATTGTGATCGAATGAACAGGATCTCTAATCCACAAGCGACTACACTTGATCAGGACTTGCATAGCATTCCTGTCATAGTTGCTATGTGCTTTCATTGCCTTTTCACCTATAGTTAGAACATACTCTAGAAGCAAAACAAGCTTCTGCTGAACTTTTGGTACAAATGTAACGTTAGAGCAACTTCAAAGTTAAAAATTCTCACTACAGAACATTATAGGGTTATTGGAAAAACACATTATGGAAGTAATACAAAAAAATCCCTGCTCCTTTCTCAGAGAACAATAAATAACACATGATTCAATAGGTTAGTCCTTTATTGTATTATGAATCTGTGAGACATATTAGTTTTCCAGCACACATTAAAGTCTGCATGTGATGTTTGTATTACGAAAGTCTGTCTGAAAAACACCTGAGTTACAAAATCACAACGCCAGCTTTGATGGTTGTCTCTAGATGTTCTAAAATACATTTTATCCCATCTCAAACCCACTTTCACAGATTTTCTTTAAATTTCCTAATATTTCACTTGCTATCTTTTCAGATGAATTCTTTTCCCTGTCCTTGCTAGCTTTTATTTTTTATCTGGAGGAATAAATTGAGATTTTTGTCAGAATCGAGGCACTCATTAAAGATTTCAACAGGTGAGTATTTTAATATCTCTAGAACAAAACTAGTGTTTATGTACTTCTTGTTCTAAGATTTCTGATGTATTTTATCATGTAGATAGCCACAGTAACATTTTGAAAACTTTACTTTTCTACCTAAGAGTTGAAATGAGTTAACTGAGACAGCAAGAACTGATGCTTGTTGGACTCCTCGGAGGAGTCCCCACTTTTGTGCATATTTCAATTAATTGTTCCGAATTAAGTTACATGAGAGGTGAACTTTTCATTTCCATGAAAGTTTTCTGCTGACATGTGATACAATAACAGACATATAAGTGGACTTGTCGAAGGGACTCTCTTATACTTCGAGAAATTCTAAGATGCAGTGTCAGGAAGATCTATTTAATGATGCATTTAATGATAATTTTTGAAACATATTTCATGTTCAAAATAAAACAAAAAAAATATTTCTAGGAAAACTAGAAATTTGTACTGACCATTGTATTATATACAGTTATAATTTTCTTTTTAAAAGTAATCATCATATATTGACAAGTATTGGTGTCCAAGAAAAATTCTGTTTTTATACAAGATATTATCTACTAAGAAAAATGTGTAAAAGAAGAACCAAGGAAATTCTTTTCCTTAGATATAAAAATTGCTAGAAAAAAAGGCTATAGAATTTTCCCATGTTCTGCTAGCTGCCTCATTAAGAGAAATGAACCAGAGATTCTATGAAATACTGTCAGAAAGTAAAACTTAATTGGGTATAAAAACTCAAGCAAATATTATTATCTCTGACATGTTAAACAGTCTCAAAGAGCAATGACTACTAGTTATACAACAAAAAGAAAGTTGAAGAACTGAAAATAGTTGCATAGAAAAACAGTTGTTTTCTCACGATAACTTGCTTTTGATGAATTTAAAAGGCATTACAAATTTATTACAGTTTTCAAAGTGGAAATGTTACAAAGAATGGAAGGTATTGACTATTTTGAAACAAAAGAAAAGAAAACATCTAATGTTGCAGTAAAGTTATATGCCTGGAAGATGGTGAAGGCAGATGAAGCGAACTCTGACAGAGAGAGAAGGAGAAAATAAAGGTTTAAGATTATCAGAAATGTTTAACTCTGTTGTCCAAAAAGGCCAGAGACATCACTACTATGTCACTGTGGAATCTTTGTGCCTTGTCATGTCAGCTTCTTATAAATGGAGCTTGGCGGATGGTGGGTAGAGATCTTGACATAATTTTTCCTATCCATCTATTGCTTCATAATCTGTGGGAACTCATTCTACAGAAGAGCTTTACAACAAGTTTAAGACAGAGGTTATGTAGTTATAATTGTTAAATACTTTGTTATTCGTTCGCATATAATCGGTTTAAGCTCTGTTAATGTTGTTATTCCTTATAAGGTCACAGTCTCTCCCAGTTACCATGTATGTCCATGTCACCTTCCCCGCTTCAAATCTGAAAAAAAGCCTCCCTCTCCTCCACCTATCCTTCCCTCGCTACCTTCCCGGAGCGGACCAACCCTTCACTTCCCTGCAGGTTGCAACAATAATCTACCATGGAAGAAGAATCACACAATATGACTTTTACTTAAGCTAGACTGCTGTCTGTCTATTTATGAAGCTCCAAATGCATGTAAACTGTGCCTAGGTTCACAGATCTCTGCATAGTGAGAAAGCAGAAAGCTTAATATCACTTACCTATCACCAGTAAATCTTAATATAAAGTGACTCTGGACAATTAGTAAGAGCAAGTCGAGGGCTAAATGATGGGAAAGTCCTATTATTCACTAAATAATTATCTCTTACTATGAAGTTATATAAAAATTTATGAAGGACCTGAGGCACCATAAGTTATTTGCAAGCAACTATTTACAAGAGTAGCAGTGACAGGACAAGGGGGAATGGCTTCAAACTGAAAGACAGTAGGTTTAGATTAGACATGAGGAAGAAATTCTTTACTGTGAGTGTGTTGAGGCACTGGAACAGGTTGCCCAGAGAAGCTGTGGATGTTCCCATCCCTGGAAGTGTTGAAGGCCAGGTTGGACGGAACTCTGAGTAATATGGTCTAGGCAAAATGTCCCTGCTCATGTCAGGATTGGAACTGGATGATCTTTAAGGTCCATTCCAACCCAAGACATTCTATAATTCGGTGATTCCATGATTCTATTACAGAAGTGTATTGGGTCTGGCTGAGCTGGAGTTCATTTCCCCACAGTAGTCCTCACAGTGCTGTGCTTTGCATTGGTAGCTAGAAGGGTGTTGATAACACACCAGTGTTTTAGCCGCTGCTGACCACAGTATCAGCACTGCAACATTCCTTCCTCAATCGAGGGCAAGATCCTGGAAGGGGACCCAAGTAGGCCAGCTGACCCAAACTGACCAAAGGGATATTCCATACCACATGACATCAACTCAGATATAACAGGTAAGGCAAGGAGCAGGAAGAGGACATTCATTGTCTCCAGTGGCTGCCTGCTGACAAATCATCATGTGTGCCAAAGCCCTGCTGCTCGGGAGTGGCCAACCATCGCCACTCATGGGAAGTAGGAAATAAACTCTGCTATCTTTCGCTTCTGCACGCACAAGCTTTGCTTTACTTTTTGCTTTAAATAAACTGCCTTATCCCAATCCACGAGTTGTTGGTTTTTTTCCACCTTACTCTCTCCCATGTCCCGCTGGGAAGGGGAGTGGTAGAGTGGTTGGGTGGGCACCTGGCATCCAGCCATGATCAACCCATCACAAGAGCTGTTCTTGCATTGCATTTGTGGGACAAGAAGAAAAATATAAAATGTTTTAAATTCTACAGTTTGTACATTTTCTTTTTACAATCTGCAGAAAACTTATAGGAAATGGTAGAGAATAGCCAATACATAAACAAAACTAAAGAGCACCACATGTCAAATGTGGCTTGTTAGCAAATGAACAGTTGCCTTGGTCTGTTTATTCTTCTCTGTATGATGGATATTTAGCATTTGTAACAATACTTGTTCAATCCTAGAAACTTACAAGCAGCTTTCTGTGAATGAATAAATAATTTTAGGGAAAGAACTTCTGCTTTTTAACATTAAATTAAATACAAGCATGTTATGTATGAGAATTGGAAGCTACATCCACAGAAGTAAATTAAATGTTCCTGAGACCATTCGTTAGCACTGAGGACAATTGGCATAAGACACTATGCACACATGCTGTCAGCATGGAAAACAGATGGCTAGATGTAAATTATCTCCTAAGGACAGTCACCTTGCCATACTGACTCCAGAGTGGTGCTGGTTTGGAAGAGTGTTAGCTCGTTAGGCTGTAGGACAGATTTAAGAGCTTGTCAATGAACACAGTGAAGTTCCAATATTGGGATCTGCTTATTTCCTAGTTCAGGTAAGTGCAGAGCTCTTCTCCCCCCAGCATCCCTTCTTCCGATTGTCATCAAGGGTGAAAGAGTAAGCACGTTTTCACTTATTCTTGGAATGTATCTAATGCAGTGTCTTCCACAGGGTAATGATGCCATTCCATTTCCAGAGTGAAAATCTGCCCCTCAACAAGTAAAATTTACAACAGAATCCAGAACATTTTTGTCGAGTGACCTGAGTCATTGTAAGACCTCCTAAAACTTGCAGTGACAATCCTAAAATTACTAAACCCTTCTATAGGGTCTGATCTATCAAAGCACTTAAGCAGGGACATAAACTCAAGAAAAAAATAAATGAGTACTCTTTTTAATTTAAAAAAAAAGGTTCTTTTGGATGAGGGTCTGGAAGGCATATGCTTAGATGAACATTATAAGGCTTGCAGTGGAATTCTTAATTTAAACTTTCATTTGCAGGAGAAAACAATAATTTTAGCAAGCCTTTACCATGTGTTTTCCTACTAAGTTATAAATTATGCAGCATATAAAGTCTTGATTCTGTTAGACAGAAAATAACTGAATAAATAACTTATATCTTTCTTAAGTTCTGAGCATTCGTGTAGCATAAACTGCCTAATTATAATAATTCTTTTACCCCCTTTGAAGTCATTGATAAAATATTCCTGAAAGATTTGGAAGAGGAAAAATATAAGGTATGAATTTTTCAACAGAGAAGACATTAATTTTCTCTAGATACAATAATTGTAAAAATACAATTCTGTTTCATCTTTAATACAAGGTAGAGAAGTGGAAAGTGGATTTTGTCCCTTGGCAAATAAATTACTAATAATGAAATTACTGTCCGCTTGCAGGTATCAATTTGCTGTTTATTAATGCCAACACATGGTTTCAGACTTACATGATGTACCATACCAGAAGGGAGTTTATATGATTGTAATTTGAATTTCTGCTGAAACTTGTCATATTACATTACATGAAATGCAGGTGTAAAGCTTTATGTAGTCAGGTGACATGACACAAATAGCAGGATCATCTACCCAAATCTTTTTGCTTTGAAAAATTCATTAATTCATACCTGATACCTAAAAGAATGATCTCCATTTGGTCTGTGAAGAAGTGCTTTCCCTCCTGCCTTCCTCCAGAATCTTCCAATATGCTATTGTGTTTCTCCTGCCAGATGTAGAAAGGTTTGGGAGAGATGAAGACACCATGTAAAGGCACCGTACTCCCTTTCCCTAAGCCCTCTAGCTTTAAAGAGAGCAAAGAGACTGTGGTAAGCCTTTTGTGGTAAATTTACAAGAAAGCTGAAGGTTTCCAATACATACCCTAGAGAACTGCATGTACTATAGGTTTTCCATCAGGGTCTATCAGTTGCCCATTCTAAATTTTGACTCTATGTTCAAGGAGAATTCAGTGGTACATGGAAGAAGTTTGTGAATAGAATCAGCCCCACTCCTTTACATTCTCTTCATACTGCCAGGTCACAGCTGAAAGAAAGCATATTAATAGAGTTTCAGGGATATTCATTGGTATCTCTTTTCTAAGGCAGAAGGATCTGCTAAGACATTCATATTCTCCAGAGCCCAGTATAATCCCATGAGGCTAAGGAAGACATGAGCAAAATAGAAAGAAAGTTCTGGGCTTCTGTGACTAGAAAAAGATATGTAGAGTAACGGACACAAGAGGAGAAACATCATGCATAAAAAATATTTAGAAACTTCTTCATATTGAGTCTATACAACTAAAAAAGAAAAGCCACTTTCATTTTTTTTTCTTTACAAATGCCTTTAGAATATTTTTCTTCACAATATTTTAGTATTCATATATAATTCATCAGCTACATCAATTTCTTTTTGTTTCATTGCTTGGTCTTTACTTTTCTGAGCTCAAACTATCAGCAGAAACCCACATCAGAGATGAGGCCTTTTGATAGACTTAGGCTCCAATGCCACAAGCTCAAATGTCACATTTTTCTGCAGCATTTAGAGTTTTGAAATCAAATAAGCTAAAGTTTCCCTGAAACATTTCTCAGAAAGAACTTGCTGTTTATAATGGAAAATGAGTCTCTGTATGTCCTCTGTAGTGCATTTTAGGATTTCCAAAAAAATTCTTTAGCAGAAGAAATTTAGCTATTTCATGGAATGATATTTTGATATCTTATACATTACAATTGTACAAGGAGAGCATAGAAATAGTTTTAGAAATCATATTAACCACATGTAATGTAAAAGAAAGACTAATTCTTTTTAACCACATTCCTTCTTGATGTGAAAACAGCACCAGCTACAACTTCTGTGGTCAGAAATATGCACTCTAAGTTCTTGAAAAAAGAAGGTGTGTACAGTTATGATCTTCCTTACAAAACTGCAGATAGAAAAATTCTTTCTTATAACATATGAAGCAGTTCTAGATTATAAAACAAACAAACAAACAACCCCCCCCCCAAAAAAAACAAACAAAACCCCCCACCAAACTACATGGAATGGAGAAGATAAAACTTTTAGGAGACAGGTTTGTTCATTTGTAAAAGATGTCCTACTACATATGCCATGATTTTGACCATTTTTAATGCTATGTAATCTATATTACTTCTTTTATAGTAGTGACAAGCTAGGTTATTTATTATCTTTTCTCTGACAGCAAAGACAGATTGGCTAACTTCATCCCATTTCATATTTTATGTGAAATGTGAATTTCACATTTACATTTTATGCTGCATTGCCAATAAATTTGGCTTTACACTTCGGATAAAATGAGCTACAAAATCCCATGGCAACTCAGAGATATTTTTTACAGAAATACATCTACTCTTTTTTCTCTTATGTTCTACTAAAGAAAAAAAAATCAGATTAGTACTGATCCCTTGAGATGTCACCACTTTTATTTACAATTCTAGTTTCATCCAGAACTAGATTTTTCTTTTATTATTACAACATCAAAATATTTTTATTTTACTTTTTTAAATCTGCTTAGAGTTTCAGTAATGCACTGACTGCAGTTGCTGAAGATGCTGCAATATCTGTCTCCGAATCAGAGAGCTACTAGCACAGATTTGTTCCAACTTCTTCCACAATCTGTCAAGTTCTTTAATAGCACACACATTAAATATTTTGAGTTATTTCACTGAGCTGTTATGAAAAAAAAAACAAAATCCCAAACCCTGGCATATTCTCTAAATTTTGCAGCTGTTGTGTAAGAAAATGGAGCAGTTCTGGTAAGAAAAGTAGAGTAAGATCACACAATTAATCTAACACTCCAAAACCTGAAATTGTTTATCTAAACAGAACAGAACAGAGCATAGTAAATGTACAAAAGATAGATGAAAAGTTACTCAACTTGTTTTAAAATGCTACTTATTTTCAAAGAATCCTGCATCAGTAAACTAGCTCCTGCCTTTAACAATACTCATGTAAGGGAACCATATTTCAAAAAACATTGGCTTATCAGTAAATGTATGCAGATGGTCCCTCTATTTAGCATCAGTTCTTTCACTGACTCCCCAAACAGCCTGAGGAAACTGCATTTAGCAAGATCTTCTCAGATAGCTTTAGCAAGCAGAGCATTACCTATCAGTATCAGAATCACAGTCCTCTCTTTCATATCATATTTTGAGCACATCTCGTAATCTGACCTGTCACAGGCGCCAGCCAAGTGGAAATGACAGTGAATGACAGTAACAGACCAAATAAGATGGCTGCCAGGAGTGCAGAGACCCAGGGACCTCAATCAACTGAACCACAAATCCATTAAATGATTTAATTTTGTATGTCCAACTGTGGGGCAATGTTTACAGTCAGAGAGTGAAATATACACACAAAAAATAAGAGGATGTATAGAAACAAACAGATTCAGAAATAAAAGTACTCTGAGGAGAAGGTAATCTTACATGCTTGATTGTTCCTTTTTTTGGAAGATGCTACAAGCTTTACATGCACACAGAATAAACTGTTCTGTAATAAGACCTTGCATTTTAGAAAATGATTCACTAATGAAATCAGTTTTGACTGGTAATACAGAAAGGTAAAAAGGTACCATGTTCCATGAAAATAGGCTAGTCAAGTTCATTTTTGTTTCAAGTCTTTTTCCTATCACTTTCATTTTCTGGCTGGCACTGCAGTGGCTAAAATGCAGAAAGAACGTATTTCAACTTGAATTAAAGGTACAGTTTCATTCATGTATACTTATTTGTTCCAACTTAGCCTTGCATCTCAAATGAAACCTCAAAAGCAGAACTGGTGTAAAAAAATATGGCACGTTATCCGATGTATGCTTTTAGATATGTAGAACTTCAAATTTTCTTTTCTTCCTCTCTATCAGTGGCTAGTTTGGCTCACATTATACTAATAATTTCAAATGCAGTTAAATGCAGTTGAAAAACATTAAGTCCCAGGATATGCCTACACTGTGCTTTTTGAGCATCTCATAAGGAGGTGAGGTAAACATCTGTTGTCTCCCCTTTTGCTCTGTCAATAACATGGTTTAGATATGTGATGAATTTGGGCATTAACTCATGCCAAAGTAAGCTGTTAAGTATCAATTATGATTAGGTACTATTCATTCAGCCACAGAATCTGCTTGTAGCTGGGAAAAAGCCCCATAGAACACACATAAGAATTAGAAGAGGTGTTTTACTCTTTTGGTTGGTTTTTATGTTTTTTGTGTTGGTGGGGTATGTGTTGCGTGTGTTTGTTTGTTTTTAATGTATAGTATCTGCCTAGGAAGTAAGATTTTTACTTTAACTAATAACAATCGGATGTGCCTAGTTGAAAAGATTCAGCATGTTACTCTTTTATAATTCTTTTGATTATAGGAAAACCCAGATCAAATACCTGTAGTGTAGCTGCAATGCAACCGGTAAGACTCTATAGAGCACTCCAGACAAGAGAGTATTTTAAGGCTAGAGACACTAATTAGGTAATGTTTGAATAAAGTCTCTGTAAAACTACAAAACTACCCCTGTAATCACATGTACTTTTGTTAATAAGCAGCACCTCCCTACCAGTGTAAACCCAAAACTACATCAGAACATTAAATTCACTAGTCTGAATAACAAAGGTAGGGAATTTTGTCCAAGAATCTCTGCCTTTAAGCAAGAAACTCGCAGGGAATGGATTTCTTTCTACCAGTTCTTTTAGATGGTTTCTTTTAGAAGAAGGTTTCACTTTTTACCAAGCAGCTAAAAGAAACCAAAACCCATACCCCTATAGGAAAAATGACATTTTGTTTTGGATTAATCAAATTCACAACTGTTAGTAAAAGGGCTCTCAGTCAGACTTTCTTACCTTTTGAAAGACATTGCATGTTACTGTGATATGTCAAATGGCATTCTGTGCTGTATTTTCATAATGCATCAACATTTTCATCAATTTCAAAATCTTTTGATTAAGTCAAAAGATACATTTTCTAATAGATACATTTCTAATGTTTTGAATGCAGCGGAAAAAAACCCTTCTGGGTACATTCTACTAGATTAAAGAAAGTGCTGCATGAATATTAGTCTATATTCATTTGGAGGCTTCACATGAGCACCAGAATATGCTTTGAGGAGTAAAAATGCAAAATCTACTACACAGTTGCTTATAATTGAAGAACATTTATTTGCTCTTTTGTACACAGCCATGGGCTCAACCCTTTACTGCAATTCCAGTAATTCTAAAAGGCGACTGAACCATGAACAATTCTCACAGTGCTGTGGGTGCATCACACAGTTCTGTAACTTGAAATGGGACATGAAGATCAGAGACAGGAAGCATGCTGGGTTTTAGCTCCATCATTGGCATGACCTCTTGTGCAAACATAAACAAAAGAATGTAGGAGGATAAGGGAATTTTTTTTTCCTCATGTGTTCTAGCTGTTCAGTGGAGCTGAATATACTGCCTCATATATATTTTTAATTTATCTGAGTATATGCAGCTGCACACAGATATTCATTAGTTTACCCTCACTGAAAGCTTTTCCTTGTATAAAGGAAAGTTTTTTATTTTTTCTAGGGGAAGTAAAAAAAGAAGGAAAAACTGCCAAGATAAACTGAGATTTTTTACAAAATAATTTTACAGAAGATTGTTACTCATTTCTCAAAGAAAATATGGAAATCTTAATTATGATGGCTAATTCATATAAAGCTGACAAAACTGCTCAGTCTTATAGCAGAAGAACTGCAATGTCTGCTGTTTTAGTTGCTTCTAGTTTGTTGCAAATGCTGCCCTATTTCAACAAGTCATGTGGAGTGTATCATTAGATGCAGAAACACTTCTGTTCAGAGACTTTTATTTTGCAATACCAGATTTGTCTATGTGTTTTCCTTTTTATGGAACTATAAATTATGTCCTCAGAATGACCATTTAACTTTGATGCATACTAATCAATGTAAACATGCCATTTTATAATTAATTCTGAACTAATTAGTGGTAATTAGATATGTCTATCAAAAATATCAGCAGTCATTTAGAATGTATTACTTGTCAGTCAAATATATTTTAAATAAATTTTTATATCGTTTCTGGCTCCAATTAACAGAACATCAGAAGCTTTCTACCATTTTTGTGGATGTTATTCTAATATGCAAGGAAGGGACTATATGCATATTTATGTAAGAATATTTCCAACTGTGTTGCTAATATTATAGCAGCTTGAATAACGAAAAGTACATTATTCTCATGTAGCTAAATTGTAAAGAGTTGAACTAGAGTAGCCAGTGAGGGAAACAGAGATAGAATCCACTTAATTAATACCTAAATCAGAATTAGAAAAGAGAATTTCATTTTCCCTTCTTTTTTACAACTCTTAATGATACTACTGGTTCTATATCTCATAAATCATTGGCTAATAGTATCTTAAAATTAGAGTTTTTGTAGCTGGCATAAATTTTCAGGTCCAAAATGAGCAATGGAGTTGTACCTAGGTTAGGCTTCAAAGCATATTTTTCCAAACTATTATAGATATCAGGCTCAGAATTTGATCCATTCCATACTGAGGTTAGAGTTGAAGCTACATTGGAATTATGAATAAATGAGGAATACATCAAGGAATGACTAAGCATGTACAGTTATTCTAGATTTGTACTGGCTCTTGTATTCCTGCATAGATAGATACTGTCAGCTAATATGCTGACTGCACACCAAAAATACAACAAAGAAATAAATACAATCAACTTTTCGAAGACAGGAATTCTAAGAATCCTTTTCCAAAGAGTGGTAGCACAAATATGGGATCGGAGTCCATAGAAACCTTTCTAACAGGAACTGACTCAATGCCAGTCACCCATTCCCTTTCATTGATTTCTTTCAATAAGATGCTGTGAACAAAGATAAGAGATTAGGAAGCAGTTCCTGGGTCCAGAATCCATGCTCTAAATGAGATAGGAGTGGGATGGATTGAAGATGGGTCGAATTTAAGGTAAAAACATTGCTATTTTATGGATGCAACTGCAAATTTTGCACAGTTACAAACACTTCAGCGTAGAGCTGGTAAAAACAATAGTAGTAAATCCCAAGAATCAGATTGTCATATGGGGCTTTTTGAAAGTGAACCTGTGGGCAGCTCTATGGGTAAGACCACACTTTATTCTCCAGAACAAGCAAATTATTTTCTACCTGAGAGTGCACTTTTTTTCTGAATGTCTCCTCTCCCACATTCATCTCAGCATTTTTTATGAAATTAGAATGATCTGGTTCCTGACCATTGAGTCAGTAATGAACATTACGTTAATAGATAAATCAGGAAGGCAATCCCCTTTTAGAGAAGATAAAACAGTGACTTCACAGGTAAAAGATTTTCAAGGTTTCTTCCTAAGATTGTAACAGGGTAATATTACCTGTCAAAGCAGAATTACGATTTTTGTCTGTTTTTTATTACCTTTTCCTATAAAAAAGGAATCTCTTGGGTCATGATTCTGTCTCTGAGGAGTCTACAACACTCTAGAAATTTAGATGGAGTTAAATGCTTTGTTGCTAGGTTTATCATAAACCACAAGAGCAAATTAACACACCATTCTCTAATTTCAACATTGATGTGAAATGCCACTTCTCTTCAGGGATCTGCTATCAGAAACATGTCCATAAAAATGTGAAATCAGATCCTGAAAGCTTAACATGACCTAGGAGTATAATTGGAAAAAGCTGTATAGAAAGATATTTCCAGAAGTAAAAAGTACATTTTATTGAAATATTTAAACATTGCTTACTGCAGATTCATGCTAAAAGACTGACCCTTTAAAAGGATATTGTTAAGCCCCTTCTTCATTCTTTTTCCAAGTTTTGAATGAAATCTTTGTTTGAATAATAAGGTAAATTAAATGCAATATGTCAGGGGGAAAAAAAGGAAAAAATAAAATAAAAGAAAAACAGTTTGTCATAGCATACAGTCCACTAGGAAAAAAAAATAAAATGAAAAAAAATGTGTCAACTTGCCTTTTTTTTTTTTTTTTTAAACCTACTTCATGAACTTATTTGAAAAGCAGTAATAAATCCTTAGAAAATAGGTCAGTACAACAATGTGAACAAAAAGAAGCCAGGACACATATAGGTTATCATAACACGTTAAGTTTTTCACAGATAGCTTTCACACAAAATACCTAGGGTTTAGAGCTTGCAAATGATATCTTAGGGCTTTTACTTGCATTTACTTAGCACATAGTTGTCATAATTTAAGATAGTGCTCCATGAATGGATTGTTACTATTTTTCTCCCTTTCCTATATCCTCATAGTCATAAAAAGGTTAGGTGAAACACATGCTCAAAGAAGTATGTGAAGTAAAGAGGCTCATCTTAAGCTACCCATCTGCTTGGCCAAAAAAGAGAGGAGCATGGATTAACACTACTTTCCAGGAGTGCTCATCTTCAGTATAGAACATTTTCCTGGTGCATTGTCTGACTTTTGCTTCATTTCTTGATGATGATTAAAGAAAAATAAATCTACATCTTCAAGCTAAAAATCATAATGCAATAAGCTAATAAATATAGAGCCTACGAGTTTTTAATAGAACAATTGAATATCTAAACAGTTGTTTCAAGGTGAAATTAAGAGATTAGACATATATCCCATATGCAAAGCATCAATAAGGTGGTAGTAGCTGTTTTGAAGTCACCGCTTAGTGACTGCTTCTCATATTTTTTTTTTTCAGTAAATTTTGAATATCATTGTGCACTGTGGCACTGAGATGTTTGGCTTAGAACCAGTACAGTTCTAGTGGAAAATCTGCTGTTCTCACTTTCTGCCTTAACTTAGAAGAAAATGGATCAGTCTGTGCTCCAAAGTGTGAAGAGGGAAGCCACTGTTACATTGCTGAATGTATTGCTGTTTCATATTTCTTAGCTCTGTGCTGGAGACTACGCAAAGGTGAAGAAATATTACTAATGAAAGAAACTCTGCAGGCTGTTAGCTGACGTGACCAATGAGGAAAAAAATGAATGGTGTGCAGGAAACAGTGACGAATGGCAGCTAAGCATGTCTCCTCACTCAGGCAATGCTGTGTCAGAGACTGATGAGCTGCCTACTGGAGAGAGGGCACAAATCCACAATGTGGTGCAGTGTGGAGGTGGGACTCTCTAAGGAGAGGGGTTAAAGCTGGGTTAATTGTGCCTGCCTCTGAGAAGGACCAGCAAGTGTGGGTACAGCATGAGCCTAATACAGCTCTAATGCTTTCAGCTCAGGAGCTAACAGCTAAAGCTAAGGTATCACTGCACACTGCTGTGTTCACAGTGTTACCACCTTCTCACAGTCTCAGGCTGCTTTCTCTGAGTAGAAACTCTTAAAGCTAAAGGTCTGAGCCACAGATCCTTCCCTGTGGATGACAATGATGGGGACAACATTAGAATCGTTTCCCCCTCTCTGTACTCAGTTGCATCTTAGTTCCATTTTTCTGCTATTTTCCCATTGTGCAATGACATATTGTGTAAGGAAATGGATCTGGACAAGGGGATTGATTGAAGCCACAATGAATTGGTGGACAACACCAAGCTGGGTGGGAATGTTGATCTGCTGAAGGTTAGGAAGGCTCTGCAGAGGGATCTGGACAGGTTGGATGGGTGGGATGAGCCCTGTTGTAGATTAAATGAGGTGAAGTTCCAGGTCCTGCACTTTAGTCCCTGCACTTCAGTGCAGCAGGCTGGGGGCAGAGTGCCTGGAAAGCTGCCCAGTGGAAAAGGACCTGGGGATGCCGGTCAACAGCCAGCTGAACATGAGTCAGCAGTGTGCCCAGGTGGACAAGAAAGCCAGTGGCATCCTGACCCAGACCAGAAGTTGTGGCCAGGAGGACTACGGCAGTGATTTTTTCTCTGTACTCAGCACTGGTGAGTTCACACCTCAAGTACTGTGTCCTGTTCCAGGTCCCTCACTTCAAGAAAGATATTTAAGGTGCTGGAGTGTGTCCAGAGAAGGGCAATTAGACTGGTGAAGGGTCTGGACAGTGAATCATATGAGAAGCAGCTCAGGGAGATGAGTTTGTTTAGCTTGGAGAAAAGAAGGCTGAAGAGAGACCTTATCACTCTCTACAACTACCTGAAAGGAGGTTGGAGTAAGGTGGAGGTCAGCCTTTTCTCCCAGGCAACTAGCTATAGGACAACAGGAAATGGCCTCAAGCTATAACAGGGGAGATTCAGGTTGGACATCAGGAGGAACTTCTTCTCTGAAAAGGTTGTCAAACATTGGAACAGGCTGCCCAGGGAAGTAGTGGAATCACCATCCCTGGAAGTGTTCAAGAAACAACTGAACATGGCACTTGGTGCCATGGTTTAGTTTTAGGGCAGTGTTCAGTCAAAGGTTGAACTCAATACTTTTGGAGTTGTTCTCCAATCTTAATGTTCCTATGATTGCGTGAAATTATTCTGAATAGTCAATGAGTCATTATTTCCTATTAAACATATCTAAGGAAGTAGTGATAGTATTTGTACTTTCCATAATGATAAGTTCAGACCAAAGGTCTACATCTGAATCAAGATACAAATTTGATATTCTGTGTAAATATATCCTGCATAGATATTAGTGAGATCATTTAAATATGAAGCCAAACAACACTTTCTTAACCTCTCCTTCCCTCAGACAAACTACAGATCCAATACCAAAGAATTTTTTGTTCCCTCTTGCTTCTGAACACCTTGCCTGTGAAACTTAAGGTACCTAATGTGTAAAGGGGCAAAGAGTAGGTGATCCTTGGTGCAATAGAGAATTTTCTGTTCGTAT
This sequence comes from Cephalopterus ornatus, assembly GCA_013396775.1. Classification (NCBI taxonomy): domain Eukaryota; kingdom Metazoa; phylum Chordata; class Aves; order Passeriformes; family Cotingidae; genus Cephalopterus; species Cephalopterus ornatus. Next base: position 42,545 of record VZRE01009680.1, read on the forward strand.
GCCTTTTCATGGCTGTGATTCCCATTTTCTTTATTCCATATTACATATTACAACAGGTTTACCTTCAGTATACAGAACATTTTGGTTAAATGCATGGTAAATCACCAAGAAACTCTAACTTCCTTTGAACTCTTTCTGGAGCCAAATGCTTAAACTTAATTATAAATTGCTATCCTCTTTATTTCCATTTGAAATTCTCCAGCTATTCTAATTAGGCTTCCCCAAAGGTCAGAAAGCATTAACAGTCTGGGCACAGTCTGGCTTTTTGAAGTGCTCGGAAATCTACTGTTAGTGCTATTTGAGGAAACATAAAAGAAAACCAGCTGCCCTGGCTAGGATAGAATAATTAATAATAATAGCTATGTAGTGATGACATATCCAGGTTAATTGCATACTAATTAAAGGCTATAGTAAAGCAAATTTGTTTGCATTTGAAATAATGGCTTGTGGCCACGGTAACTCATAGAAATGTGCTGTATCCTCTTGGCAAGATCTCAAATGGGAATGAAATTAATTTGAGACATGTACACGTCATCTAGTTTGAGAAGTCAAGAGTTTTGAGAAGCTATCTGCAGCGAGACAGTGATAATCATTAATGAAGAAGAGTTTGATATGAGCTGAAGTTAAGTTCTGAAAGAGTGAACAGAGACAGGGGCTGGCAGAGCTGGGAGTCAATCAAAAGATAATTAACAGAGAGTGCAGGGTATGAGGAATTGTTCAGCATGAAGAACAAAATCTTAGGTAGGGGCAAACAGAGAAGGATCCAGGAGGGGAGTCCCACAGTCAGCTATTTCTGGATGTTTAGGAAGGAAATTAAGGAACTTGTCAGTTGGAGGATGACTGGCTGAAAACAGAGTGCTGGCTGGGTGAGCACTCTACAAGAACTTTGTGCTGTTCAGAAAACTACTTTGAGGCTTTACCTGAGGGTTTTTTTAGTGTGCTGTGGGTGAAATAAAGCAAATAGGATAAGAGGCTGTTTCTGGGGAGGAAGAACTGCTGATACACCAAGTAATCAAAAGCTAAACTTAACTTCTTATGTTAGTACAATTGGGGAAATAGTGAAGATGTCTGGAAAGACAACATGCAGTAAGGCACTTCTAAGAACATAGACTAATCATAGGCTACCATCTTGGATTTCTCCTGTGACTGATTCTTATTAGACTTTGGCCACGTCTAAGCGATACTTGCTCCTTTGATGAGAAGGAGCAAAGGAATTTAGGAGTGGAGACAAAAGAAGAAGGAATTGGGATCATAACTAGTGGTTAGGTTCAAGTAGGGCTGAAATTCAAAGGGGTTTGGATAATATGTGATTTTATTTAAAGAATATTTCAATAAGGAAATATAGAGTTTAAAATAAAATAAAAAACCAGTGAAATTAAATAATGACCTGATTTAAAAAAAAGGGAATCATTATAAAATGATGCTCATTTTTGCTCAGTTTTAGCCTACAGGCTCTCTGACATGCCTCAAGGACCAAATCACTCCCCCAGAACCTTGCTAGAATATATAGTCATGTAGCTCCTCTGTTGCGGTTAAAGTAGGACTGAGTATTCCCTCTAAAATAGTAAAGGATGTCAGAAAGGATTTTCCTGGAATGCCTTATCCTGGAAAAGATATCAATATCCCCTCATTGTGGATATAGATAGCCTGAGAGGGAGTTGACTCTTTCCTTTATAATCCTAAAATGCTAACTTGTTTTCCTTTGTACATGACTATAGCTCTTAGAAATCACATGTATGTGGGGGATTTAATACTAAAACAAAGAATCTGTATATTGGATATTTCCTTATGTGCATTTGTTATTTGATTTAATGAAGAATATGATAAATAAAACCATTTTAAATTATTCTGTTCTACTTTGGAATAAGCAAAGTGATACCCGAGTGATTAGGAATTTGTGAATATTCTAATTAATATATCCTCTAGAAAAAAAAAATTTTGGCTAGTTTTCTAATTTCTTCTGATTGAAACACTCAATCCAAATCAAGTTTTGTGAGGATGTTCCATTAACCTTGTTTCTATAGCCCAAACTACTGTAAACTTTAAATCTAAATGTGTTTATACTTGTTAATAAGGAAAACAGAATTAGAGGCATTAGCATTTCAGAAGATTTGGCCATATAAAATTGTTTAGTCAAAAATAATCTTTAAAATGGTCTTCTTAGCCTGAAAAATAAACTATATTACCTTATCAAGGGGCTAGATCTGCAGCTGATGTTAGTTGACATTGTACATGGACCTCAACAGTGTAATGATGATGGATATCAATTGAAAATTTGATCTAAACAAAAGCAAAATAATAAATACATCACGTGTCTTATGTATGTATGTTTTACCTGTAAAACTCTACAGCCTGTAAAACTCAACTGAAGCTTTTACCACTGTTTTATTATGGCCTTTTATTTTTCCTAGGATAAAATGAAGTGGTTGAAGAATTCTTGCTCTTGTAGTTGAGCTGCTGAAAAGAATCTTTAAAATCATTAATAACAGAATATTCAGTTCTTTCAGTGGCTTAAGTGAACTCAAACTATGGGGTCAGAATTTAAGAAAAGAAAGATATTTCATCTACTTTGAAATCAATGTGCAAATCTCAGAAAGCTTGAATAGGCAGAAGAAGCTAATGGGCTGAAACTTTGCAGGACCCGAGATAGATAAATGACCTGCAGCCTACAAAGCCACTCGTTTTCTAATATACACAGGGACAAAAATTAGGATATAAGTGGAAAGCTTATTTAAGCAGAAGGAAATAGTATGGTTTTGCTGCTCAAGGCCTTTCAGGTACATTTTTCAGAGGAATAAGCTGTTCACAAAATGAAAAAAGAAAAAAAAAATGAGAGAAATGTGAAATCCACTGAGGCAAATGATGATGGATAATCAGTTGCTGCCAAGATTAAGAAACTGCTTTTACAGGGCATGAAGCCAGATCATCAAACTCCATCTCCCAGACCTGCACATAGAGTAAAACAACAATAATACCCATCTACCCCCAAAATTTCCGAACAGTTAAAAAGACATACTAAAAATAATGATTTACAAGTCTGGAGACATACACTGTACCCTCTTCTCCCTCTCTCTTCCCCCAGAGAAAAAGACTCTCAAAATCAGAATTTCAAAAATACTTTAAAGGATGAGTTTAACAACACAGTTTTCATTTCGTCTAGCAAACAGAGCACTAATCAAGAGATACGAGCCCAGAACTATTTATATTGAAACTGACACTATTTATATTGAGACTGTGAACAAACAAGGTCCTACTCATGGCACTGAAGCAATACTACCTTCAGGAGTGACATGAGAAAAGTAGACGGGCCAACTATTCTGACTATTCCGAAGCACCTTGTTAAGCGTAGGAACAATGAGAAATTTAAATTTCTAACTGAAATAACTAGTGAGTCTGAAATCCTTAGAACCTTTAAATGTGGGGGAAATAACTCAGTAAGTTAGTGTCAGTTGGTGTTACAAAAGAATATTTTGCAACAAACAAGATTAAAAAAAAATCTGAATTTTCCTGAAGATGTTGAAAATCTGTCAAGACATTATAAAAGCAAGCTATCAGCAGAAGACCATGCTAGAAGTATAAACACTGGTGTTAATGATGATGTTTGACATATGGAATATGGGGCAGTTTTATAAATTGATGAATAAATGGACAGGTGATCAGTGAAGAGTTTCCCCAGTAAATATAGTAGAAAAACTATAGAAAAACAGAGACTGGTCAAAATGCAAGTTAGCTCAGAAGAAAAATACTTCTGAACAGCACTTTTGAAATAGTACAGCCCAGGATAGCATTACTTGGACAGTTGTAGCTCTAAATTCATGCAGTGTATTAGACATTCAATATAGGTGCCAATCAGACAGCAGTAAGTAACTGCAGGTAAATCACTTCACTGCTTCTCACTAGAGTTTTGAAAGGTTGCTCCTCAGTGTATCACCCGTACAAGCAACATGTCAGGAAAAATAACATTGCAAGCATATTAGGAGAAGTAATAGCATACAAAGTCACTGGTGGTAGATAACAAGAGGCCATGTTAAAATTCACTTCAGAGAACATGACAGCAAAGTGAGAGCTCTCCAGGAGAAATCATCACCCATTAGTAGTCTAAAAATCACCTTTGGAAAGTACTCTCGTAAGTGGTACTTTAACACTCAAAATAGAATTACACCACAGTGGGACAATCTTCACCAGATACATCATTTGTAATGAGATGCTTTTACTAGACTTATTCAAGAGAGATTTTTCAGAAAGTAAGGATTTGTCCATAGAAGTTCATCTGTCTGCATTGGTTTTGCTCTATCATCATACCACCTCAGATAAAAGCTCAAACCTGAAATCAGAGAACATGAAGCCTCACCAGGATATTTAAGATATTTACCCCAGTTCATTAAACTAACAAAGCATGCATGTGAAAATTGAGGCTATACCTCAATTAAAATTAATGAACTGCTGTGTGGACTTCACTGCAGCTGCTAACAATACTGAGCCTTCTTGTTGGACCTGTGTTAAACCTGGGTGCCTGATGCTGCTTTGAATCAGCAGCACAATCTAGACCATAAAAATTACAGGAGATAATGTAAGGAACTACTGAGATAAAAAAACCCCCACATTTGCACTGCTCCTGGTAGTGCAACCCAATGCACAGTAGAAATATAATTGCTAATGCTTGTATAATAGATTAAAGGAACTATAATTCTGTTTAAAAAAATTCTTTAAACCTGTGCTAAAGTGTTTAATGTACTTCCAGTACAGCATGTCAGGCTCCTTGTTATGTTTTTTGAAAAAAAGATGTAGGTTTTCAGTTTCCTCTCTCACACTTGACATATTGTGATTGTTACTGCAGAATCTGAAGATTTCCGTCAATTGCTAACAAGTCCAATGTGCATGAGTCATACTGGATTACCTGGCTACACTATCTGCAAAACTAATGTAGAGCATTTGTGAATCCCATTTGAAACAGTGTTTAATGCTAAAGAGGAGTTACTCCTGAGTTTTACGACAGAAAAGGATAAAGACTCTTTAAAAAAAAAATATGCTATTGACTATATTTTACACACTAGATTTTGAATCTCGTACAGAGTTTAAAGAAATATTTTAATTTGATTTAAATTTGGTTACTTTGATTTAGTTTCTGTTGTGGGTTGGCCTTAGCCTTAGCAGCTGGACACCCAACCAGCCACTCTCTCACTCTCCCTCCTCAAAGGACAGGGGAAGAAAATAAGATGAAAAGATCATGGATAGAGATAAAAACAGGGACATCACTTGTCAGTTACTATCATTGACAAAACTGACCCAGCTTGGAGAAAGCCAATTTATTGCCAATAGAGATTGAGTTGGATAGTGAGAAAGAAAGACTAAAACTAAAACACCTTCCTCCTGTTTCCCATTTTCCCAGGCTCAACTTCACTCCTTCATTCCTGACTCCTCTATCTCCCACGCCCTCCAGCAGCGCAGGCGTATGGGGAATGTGGGGCTATGATCAGTCCATAATATTTCCTCTCTCCTTGTCCTTCATTCTCATGCTCCAGCCTGTGACCTTCCCAAAGACTGTGGTCCTTCAGGATAAGCTTGCCCAAGTGTGGGCTCTCCAGTGGCTGCAGCTTCCCTCAGGGCATGCCCACCTGCTCCACTGGGGTCTCTCCCGCAGGGCCATCTCTGAGGCACCGAGGTCTCTCCTCCCCTCCCGCCCTCCTCCCGCTCTGCCCTCGGGGCTCGCAGGGCTGTTTCTCACCCGGTTCCCCTCCCTCAGCCCTGGCTGCCGGGCAGCGTTTTGCCCTCCCTTTCCCAGGCTTTCCCCGGGGCTCTGCCCGCCCGCCCGTGGCTGAGGGGCTCAGCCATGCCCTGCGCTGGGGCCGCTGGAGCCGCTGGAACCAGTGGTGTCTGGGCAGGACAGCCCTGGATGCTCCGCACAGGGACATCCCGGCACAGCCCCCAGTGCTGCCACCACCGCTGGGCACCCGCGCCCGGTACAGTTTCAAATCTGAATTATATTCTCTATTCAATTAATAGATTGAAAAATCTTCTTCTCAGCTACAAGAATTCACAGAGGTAATTCCTAGATTCTGACTTTCACTGGCTGTTTAAGAAAAGCGTTTTCTTTGAGCCGATACCAAGGGATCAGCTCCGAGTGACCACCCTGCGGTCTTCTTCAATGGATGATGGCATCAGGAACAGGTTTTCCTTTTGAGCCTGCCCCTTCTTTAGCCTTCCATATGTAAATATAAACAAGAAATTTTTAATCTCTTGTGAGTTCAAAATTCAGCTGGAACAAGATACTAGGCTTTCTGACATACAAACATTGTATGTGGCTTTTGTAAAGTTCCCACAAGGAGGGAGTAGGATTTTCTTCTAAATCAATTAAACACGTAATTAAACCTGACTAATAATTTCAAACATAAGTAGCAACAGAGCCATGTTTACAGATTATTTCGTACTACTGACAAAACGTCGTACTTCTTAAATACCCTTCTGGGCCAATTGACCAGTAAAGAAGGTTAAGGAGAAGAAGTATTGCTCTTTGTTCTTAGGATAGAAGTATTTCATGGTTTGATAATAACTGGCTCACAACTCAACCTAAGTCTATCAGCTTCCCTTTGCATTCAATCATGGTTCCAAGCTGCAGTTTTTTTTCAAACGGCTATGTTTAATATTAAGGAACTTGAGTACTGTGCAGTACCTGCATTTCTATTATCTGCACACTGACTCAAAATAGCAGAGAAATGCACATCCTTAAAAAACAGTATATAAACAGGTTAGTTTTTGAAGTGTTTTTTTTGTTGCATCCTTGGGAGACTGGAGCATATGGGTACAAACTGTGCTCTAGCCTAATAACCCTGGATGAAATACTCATATCCCCATTAGTGGCTCTGAACCATTTCATTATCTGTTTGTTAGTTTTTTGAAGCAGAACAAATGGATGTCATTTTCTGCCAAAGTCAAGATCTTCATTATATTTCCTGAAGAATTTGTGCCAACTACTCAGAAACTCAGAATCACATGGCAAGTACATCTCTGACAAAACTTCGGTGTCTTTGAACATCTATTTGTTCCCTGCAACTAACATAGCATGCTGAAACACTCTACAAAAATTCCATAGTTTTTTAGGTCTGAGTGACACATCTTCAAAAATTTTGAATCATCAAAAGTAGCAAAATATTTTCTGGTTGTCTCTCCCTTTGCTTGCATATTAATCTCAAGTGAATCTTTTCCTCTCCACAACTCCACAGCTTCTCTACAACTACACTGTTACTCTCTAAGAGAAATCTTGCAGCACTATGAGGGGCCTACTGCTGCTCCAGATATGTATTTTATTAGATATGACTGTTCTGACTTACAGCTCTTTGAGACTGAGCTTTTCTCACTGTTCCTATCTGAAAGCAAGTGTTGTCAGCATAAAACAGTGATCCAGGCTAGACCTGTTAATTATATGAATATACCAAAATGTCTCCTGTTTTAATGAGAAGTGGCTCCATATCTTTTAAGCAAATAGCTGTGTTGTAAGCATGCGTTTTCAATGTTAATATTCCTGCAGATGCTTATGGAACAGTGATGATTGTCCATTGCTCATTTATTACAAACCCCACAATTCTGTTGAGGAAAATCAGAAAAATAGAAGAATTGTTCTTTCTTCTTATTATTAGACAAAATATCTTCTTATTAATAGAGAGAAATAAAAGAAAGGGGTTCAGTTTCGGGTCTTTTTTGGGTTTTTTGGGGGGAAGGTGGGATTTTTTTGGGGGTTTTTTTGTGGATTTTGTTTGTTTGTGAGGGGGGTTGGTTTTTAGTTTTGGTTTGTGTGTGGGATTTTTTGTTTGTTTGCTTGTTTTTTTATTAGACAGCTTACAGGAGCAATTGGATCTTTTTACAATTCAATTTTTTTTTTAATGGCCATAAGTTAATACTTTTATATATCCATTCCAGAGAACATTTTTTTCTGTAGTTTTGGAAGTCCCTCCTTTTTTACCCCTACAAAGTGATACAGAATATTGGTTTTTATTTAGAAGTTAACACTGCTCTGGAAGTACTTTTATAAATTTCTTTTAAATTAGTAGATTGAAAGCTGAAAGAGGATGTGTCTGGTAGAAGTTTTCATAGGACTTTTTCCTTTTCGCAGTACTTTTCTACTACTTAGCTGGAAAGGAAAGGTTTGCCAAAGAAAGGCGTTCTAATGAGTATCTTGAAAATTTGTAGATAAAATTGGGTATATTGTGAGTACTTGCAGATTAAATGATGTCCCAGCACTTTTCACTTAATATCTTCTGTCAGTAACCCATCACTTCTACCCTTGCTCACCTAGACCTTTTAGCATATGTCAGACCAGTCTATTACAGCTGTGTCTTTCTGGATGGCAAATACTTGAAAGAGTAGCTGATGAGATCGGGCTTTGATACACTTAGTATATTAAAATTTTTATAATAGGAGCATTCAATAAATTAGATGTGGAAATAGAAAAAGAACCAGAAAAGAAATCTGAATGCACGGAATTATTTTATTTTGCAGGCCTTTAAAAAACATAGTCAAAAGAGCTAATACTATATTGTAACTCTTGCCCAGTTGTTTCTGTGTCCCAGAAGAGAGTAATAATTGATAACATCACTTTCTTATCCCCTTAACCCTTTTTTGTCTGACAGACATATCAAAAACCTTGAGCAATGATTGTTTCCATTCCTAGTTACTTTGGTATTCTTTGTATTCTAATACTGTTAAGGCTTTAAATTATCTGCACCATATGGATTTGACAAACCACTCTGCTTTTAATTAAATAAAAACAGAATGCTACACTTCTCAGGATTGCAATATAATGCCTTGTTGGGAAAAAACCCCCACCTTCTGAATAAACAATAGGCAAGGTTTTGTGCAACTGAAATAAATAATACATTCAGAATTGAAATAAGATGGAACAGAAAGTTCCCTACATAGCACGTGAAAACTAATTGAACATACAAAATATAAAATTCCCAGATATAGATAAATAGATGTAGTGAACTAAATATAGCAGAAATACTAAATGAAGCTTGATTTTGTTTTTCATTGGAGAATATGTTGAAGCTGTTCACACAGAGAAAACTGTTAGAAGCATTGCATTAATATACAGTAATTGATGGATAAATAGATCTAATAATTTTTGCTCTTTGAGTTGGTGATATAGTAGTAATTTGCGATAAAGTGGTAAAGTACCAAAATGCAGTAAATTGTCATTTTCAATGGAAAAATGTTATTTTAATGAAATATTTATCTAGTTATTTTTATGGTGCAGATTTTCGCCCAAAACACAGACTGCTTACTTATCAGAATAGTTTAAACAATGTATAACATCCTCTCAACACATCTTTCAACCGTCTATAAAGGGGCAGCTAGACTGACCATTTCCTTCTATACTGTACATGTGGGCAGTTAGATGAGAAAAATTTCACTTTTAGCATCTTAATTCTTGCAATTATAACCAAAACTGTGTTATGCAGCAAAGAAGGCAAGCATTATGTATAGACTAAATGATGGCCACAGTGCCTAATGTTTTTTTTTTTTTTTGTATGGTTTAGTAAGCAAGCAAGTAACCAGAGCACGATTGCTCAAGAAAATACTACTGGAATATAGTCTGCTCAGTCCCACAATAGTTGGGACAATTCAAAAGGAATATAGGCAGTGTAAGGAACTGAGTTTGCATTTTACCTTCTGTGACTACTGGAGGAGCCTTTGTTTGGCAGAATAACAGAGCAGCACTAGTTATTTTGCTGTTTCTGTGAAGGCTTATGGACACTGCTACTTTTGCTCTATATTAGGACTAAGCTGCAAGATATTGCTAACTATGTTTTTTTTCTGTCATCAATAAGCTTTTCACTGTATTACTGAAGTTTGTCTACAAATTCTGTGTCTTGGCCCTGAGGGTACCACTAGCCCTGACTGTCCCTGTCCAGTGTGCACAGCTCCCTCAACACTGCCTGTGGCCCAGGACCCCATGGGGTCAGCCCCACGGGGCCAGCAGCCACTGCCCCAGTGACACCACAGCAGGGGCAATCTCCACCTCCCCAGACCCCTGCCTAGTCTGGCCACTGGCCCTCAAGGTTGAGCTGTCCTGCAAGCCCATGTCCTGGCCTCACCGTGTCCCCAGGGAGGGGTTCGATGCCTGGGGCTGAGGCTACCCCACTGCCCCTAAGCTGCTCTGTCCCTGACTGGAGCAGTGGGACAGGCTCAGACTGCTGGGCCCTGCCGTCACCCACACGGGGAGCCCCTAATGCTCATGGCCCACAGAGCCGCTGGCCTCCACATTGCCCTGACAGGATTTCAGTGTCTAACCACAAGTGGATCAGTTCACCATCATTTTTACCCACACAGAGTCTCAGTATTCGGTCTTCTCATTTCAGTAATTCCTCATATCAGATATACACTTGAGTTTCACTCCTCTACCCACCTAAGTCTTGCTCAAACCGACTATACTGTACACCTGAAGCTTTTAAAAGCAAATGACAAAGGAATGAAAATAAATGTCTTCTTGTCAAATGAGATTCTCAACATACCATGTTAAGTCTATCTTTCTTAAGGCAATGCATCTAATTGCTGAGCAGTCAGTAAAACATTATTTAAGAATTGTCCTAAGTAATTAAATTAGGCTACTCTAGTTTGCTTAAACACACTTTAATCTTTCATAGTGACATCAAATTTGCAAACACCTTAGGGAAAAATTCTGCAGTAAATCATTTGTAAATGCAATAAACGTTTAACCTGTAAAATAATAGATGAGGTAGATTACTTCAAAGCAGTTCTATTTTACTTTTTTTTTCCTTGATTAAAAAAAATAAATTAGAGCTGCTTAATAATTTAATTGTATCATTCATACACAAAGTAGGCAACAGTGTTGTATTTATTCTATTGATTGGAAAAGGACAATTTGTATATGTTTTAAACTTAAAAAAAATTTTTAAAGTTTGCATTTTAAAAGTTCAAATTCTCCTCATGTTACATCTGGTAAAATGCATACAAGCTGCCTTGTTTTCCCACTCCAATTTAAAATTGTAAGTGTGAGAAACTTAATTATTATTAGAATAATTATTGTTAGCAGAACTACCTTGATTACAACCTATAAAGCAAGAAATAATACTTTTTGGTGCCACGGCCTGAGACTAAACTTAGAGACATGACCAGAATTGGAAGGTAATTTGGTAATGTTGTTTCTAATACTTGTGTTGAGGCTGAGTTAACTTTGCGGGCAGTTTCTTCTCAGTGTGAGGAAAATGGCAGCATTAGAAAGTTGCACAGCAAGTCTCTGCCACTCTTGTTGAAACTTGGCACAGTGGGCTGTAGTAGTGTGTGAACTTTTTCCTCCAAGTAGCTGAGCCACAGCCTTTCTTAGACAAATCAGTAGTAGCTCCGACTGCTCCCTCAGCAGGTGTTCATCATCTCATTGAATTAACCACTTTGTGAGCAAGAGCATCAACGTATACCAGACATCGAAAATACTAGAATTAATTAAGTGGGAAATATATGCTATAGAATGGTTTGGGTTGGAAAGGACATTAAAGATCATCTAGTTCCCACTCCCCTAACATGAGCAGGGACACTGTGGGTATGACCATAGATTGAAACCATGTTTACAGTTTTCTTGCATTTGGTTTTCTGCAAACAACTCTGTGGAAATCCTTTTTTGTATGCAAGTGAGTTTTTTCATATTAATCCATCTATTTTTGTTTCATAAATCAAACACATTATTTGCGATGTATGTATTGTATCACTCATTTGTGGGAGTGATGGTGTGAAAAAGTGAGCCTGAAAATGACTGTCTGTATCCAAACTGAATAGCAGATGTGTGCTACAAGTTCATTTGAGTTCTTTGTTTATCTTGGGATACTCCACACTCTACGTGAACAAACCAGATCCTTTTAATATATGGTAAGGTTTCTTTTTTTTTCTTCTTTTTTTTTTCTTTAGTAAACACCAGGCTGCAAGCAGGGCACAAACACAATCTGGAAGTGAGAAGAGCTTTTGAAACTCTGGCTGTGACTACAGGAGCAGTATTAGTTTGGACAAGCAGAAGTAGATTTGTAGCACAAGAGCTGGTGCTGAGAAACTGATGTCCACATTGTAGCTGTCTACTATAGAGTGCAAAATCCGACACGCATGCTATATGCATTTCAAACACTTTCTTTGTTTGATTGTATTTTTTCAAGCTTCATTCTAGTTCTAGACTGGTTCCGTTAAGTTCCATTAAGTGGCTTATATCTATCCCTAGAGTGAACCAAAGCCCTGTAAATGGGAATTATCAGAAACTTTGATTCAGAGGCAGTCATGATTTGAACTTCTTTGTTCGTGTAGATACATTTGCAGTGATTGAATTAGTAATACACAATTTGAAATTAGATTAACATTCCATGAAAAAAAATTTCCTTAAAATTTAAGTAACATAATCAGAATGAGACAATAGAACTCCTCTTATTGATTTCCAGTAATATAGACGTTTGGTATCTATTCTGCATTCATTGTTTAGGCTTCCATTACAGGTAACAAGAATAGAGATAAGTATGGTGAATAAAAAGTTTGGATGTATTATCATTGTTTTAGTATGGGTGAAATTATCTTCTGGATTTAACAAATTTCTTTCATTGACCTTAGAGAAGTCAATGACAAGCAATGACAAGATGCCTCACTTTTAGGCAGCTCAAAGAAGGTAGTGTGAACCCCAATTCTAAGAGCAATTTGTAATAAACAGCGTGAGCTTTAAGTTCTCAATGCTTTTCAGTGATTTTATGCTCAAGGTTAAATGTATTAAAAAAACCCAAAAATCTGTGATTTGCAAAGTGTTCACAATTTCTGATTTTTGTAAGATATCATGTCCTTTTGAACTTTGAGGAGAATGGATGAAGTCAGCCAGAGGCTCAGTAGTCAGCTATTGTGCTAAAAATGCATGAACGTCTTACCATAGTTTTACAAGTATCACAACTAAATTGAGCTTATGGGTGAAGGGCTATTATTAAACATTCACACGAAGTGTTTTGGGGTATCAGGTGACATGGAGAGCCAGTTTTGTCAGGTTACATTCAAAGTTAATAAAAACCAATAACTTTTAAAAAATGGTATGAAGAAAGCCTTTGTGAAAAGAGACTTCCTGGGGCACAGTTTTCCACTTACAATAATGTATAGAGGATTTTGATGCAGTAGTTCATTTCTTACTGAGCAGTTTCTCATTTCAGATGACTCTTAATGTCATAGCAGGATCACAATGCTAGATCTCTGTAGGACTCCTCAAACCAGGTTATTGTACCCATGCTTAAGATTTCAATGATTAATCTTTTCCTTATGACAAACACTTTGTGAAAACTGATGTATCAGGATATTTCAGCGTCAGTGAAACAGCATTTTTTCATCTGACTGGTTTTTTTAATCATGTTGATGTCAATGTTAAATTTGCTGATGAAAAATCCAATTTGAGCTAATTTGAAGTTTTCTGAAGAGGCCTGCCCTGAATTTGTAACTTGAGAAAAGCTTTGATATCTGTAATCCTTACCATTAGAAAACAAAACATCTTTCAGGGACTGGGGGATTCCAACACTACTCATAGGACTATCCACTCGTATGTCCAGTGTGAATCTATAGTGAGACATTCCCAAAAGTCCTGCAAGATTTACAGCATGCAAACAACTTGCAAAAAACAGAAGTTATTTTAAGAGAGTCAGACTGCACACAAGGGAAGACTAAGAAATATCCTGTATCTTTTGGATGCATATAGGATTTTCAGGAGGGTGTTTATGAGGTTCTTAATGGCAGTGATTATACATTACTGTATTTTAGGTGTTTACTAAGCATCAGCCCTTTCACCTGACATAAAATTCAGAACAAGCATAAGAATCCCTTTTTATATCAATTTCTAGACTCCGTTGGTTGTATTAAAGTCAGTAATAGAGTTCCTAGTGTTTCAGCATGATCAAGATCTGAGTATTTTACTTTTCTATGAATTTTTCTTGACTATAAAATCCAATAAGGGGCTCTGCAGCTTTTTACACTAGAAGCCAAGAGAAGACTTGTTTGTCCAATTAGAAATAACAGAGGCAAAATATTCATTTTCATGAATATAACACAATGTTCATTACTTGATGAAACAACCTTTTCACTACCACAGTAATGGATTTGATACAATCTTATTGTCATAAGCATGATAATTTAAGGGAGAGGAAAGCCATTTTCTTCAACATTGGTCCCACATGGTCTTGCAATAACACACAATGTAATTATATGTCTCAGATGATGATTAGATAATAATTGTGACAGATGGACAATGGTCTAGTAATAAATGACTATTTCATAGTCAAAGTGCGTAAGGGAATTTCTTTTAACTTTAGCAAAAAAATCATCCCAGCCAGATGGCTTAACTTCAAGATCAATAAATGGAGAGGTTCATAAGGAATGAATGCTTTACAAGTTAGTTTCCCTGAGAACAAGTCACCTGTTCAACAATCTTCCCTAATGTGCTGAGATTTAATAATCTGGATGACTAGTTGTGAAGCATGTTTAAGTATGTTCTTTTGCCTTTATCTGTCTTCCTCTTGCACCAAAAGAGTAGTAAAAGAAGTTGTGTCTATAACCCTGTTACAATGTCAATACAGCCCTATAGTGGATCTAGAAGCACTGGTTTATTGACAACGTAGATTGAGTTACTTTAATCAAACTTTGTGTGATGTGTGAATTTTTTTTTCCTCCCTAATCTTACAGAATATATTTTTGAATGGCTGTATTAAACAGTTCATCCCTAAGGAAAAAGGTAGACTGCAGAAAAGGCCAAAAGTTTTTAGTCAGTCTGTTAGCTTTGGGATATGGTTACTTCATGTGAGAGCTGACATTCTTTGAATCTATTGAGTTCCTGCTAACAAAAAGTAAATTATTACAGTATCACCTGTACTGCAACACTATTAAACCTTTTTTACAAAGCATCTGAGGGATTTCATAATACTACTGTGGAGGTCAAGACTCTGTCTCCTTATGAATAACCATCTTCCAATTGTTAAAGGGACAGAGCCTCTACTTTACTGGAAGAGGCTATAAAAATAACTAACACTGAGCATGCATGAACTTCGTTGTGATTTTGAGTGCTGCTACCTTCAGACAACCTTCTCTCTGTCTGTTAACCTTCTGAGATCTACTGGAGCTCTGTTCTGGCATTGACGTGCAAGGAAAGAGCACCACAGGCTGTGTGGGGTTAAAATACATTCTTCTTCCAAATTTCCCCCCCTCCCAAGCAGAGAGGCAAAGCCAGTATCAGGATTATCACTGCTGTTTTGGACACAGGTTATGAATAGCAGGGCATGAAAAGGTAAATTGGAGGTGAGAAGAGTAAGTTTAAATGCACTGAACTGTGCAGATTAAGGCACAACACTAGCATGGATACAGAGAATGCAACAATGCAGTAATATCACCACCTAATAATTGGTGTTATAGGCATCTAAATTTATAGTGTTGTAATGACATAGGTATATTAGCTATTACCAGTGTCATGATGAGACATATATTTGAAACTGTTAATTTAATCTCTTGGGTTTCTGTTTTATTTGCTCTAGTTCAATTAATTTCCCTTTTAATAGTGAGATCTCCAGCTACACTACTTGCAATTAGTTCATAAAATCCTGTATTTCTAACAATTAGATTGTGTCATTTTGGTTGCTCACAATAGGGAACAATGAATATACAAGAAATACAGGCCTGTTCATGAGCATACCACTACTATATTTTTTTTGTCAGAGATATACACATTTTACTTCTTATCCTTGTATTCAGCAAGACATTTGAACTAGTAATTAGATACTCTTTTTCGGACACAGTATATCCTTGCAATCTAGAAACATGACTTATGCAAGAAACTTACCAACTAGCACGCTAAAAAGCTGTACAAAATTGTGCCCACCATCATATATGGCTAGGCATTTCAGGGCTGACCCTATTATCTTATTTCTGGGGAACTGTTTCTTAACTTCAGAGAACCTTTTTGTTTTGTTGTACAGCTGGTAAATCAACAATAGCAAAACAACAAAACAACTTTTCCACTGCAAAAAGCCATTCTCCAACAGCTGAAGAAATGCCAATATTTTGACATTTAAAGTTTTTACATGGTTTGTGTGCCTTTTTTTTTTCTTTCTAATCTATTGCAGGATTTTCATTTTGAAGCTGAAATTGGGCACATAGATAATTATAGCTCTTGGTAGCTCATTAACAGCTCTACCTTTAAATCAAAACAGTTAAATAATGAGTTGGTCTAATTTGATTTCCCTGTTGACTGTCAACAATTGCTTTTCTTCCCTCTCTTAATGAATGATTCTGTTCTTTAATTGGGAAAATAGTTCCTGGGCCAGTCCAAGAGGTAGATCTTTCACGGTTGCATATGCTAATGCACTTTTCTTTAGATTTGTCATAAATTGTTATTTTATGGTATCTTAATTCTTTATTCCACAGTAAGTTTTAGGGAATTGAAATTTCTTTCTATACTTGAATAGTTTCAAGGATGTGTGCTCCATAGGATTACTATGAAACTTCTTTCAATTAGGGAAGCGTGTAGCAACCTTATAGAACTGTATCTGAGGTGAAACATAATGATTGGCTTGCAATATGTAGGGGTCACAGCACCAATGGATAATATTTATTTAATCTGATACATAAAATATATTTTCAAAAATATTGAATTTTTAAATCTCATTACTGAAATCTCTCAAGACCTCTTCCTCTTTTTGAAATACAAAGACATCCTTTCATACTTATTAGTGAGGTAAGCAAAAGATGGAGTGACAGCTCGGCAGCTCTGCATGTTCAGATGTTTCAGAATGTCATTGTACAAGTATGTGGAATTTACCGATTCTGACTGAGACTGCTGGAAATATAGACCTTGTTCCAATAAATCTTGCTGTAAGAGTTAGAGATGTTATGGTTCCCCATTGTCTGGCCTGCTTCACTTTTGAAAATTATTACCTGCATCACAAAAGGAGCAAAAGGTTGTGCCTGAGCTATTTCAGGTTATCTTTTCAGTGTCTAAACTGAAGTCCCAGATGATTGTGAGTTTGAACTGAAACAGTAGGCTTAGCAGTGGGTAAGATACAATTACCCTTCTGCTACCTTTACTAGGAGAGTTGCTACTAGTGGTGATGTGTGGTCAAGCAGAATGTGCTGTTGCTTGTCTACCACCACCCGGAGAACTTTTCTCTGCTGTTAAGTTCTTCCAAGATGGCAAAGTTGGGGCGAAAGAAAGCGTATGCTCTACTTAATGCAACTATGCCTTCAAAATACAACTATGTCAGTGTAGCTTCACTGAACGCAGAGTGCTTCTTTTAGTTTAACTGCCTGTGCAGTTCCAGGAATATGATGTAGCTGAGCTGGCTGGACAACTGGAGGCAAGTCTTTCCTTTCCACTACAAGAAACTCTGCTGACAGACCTATCTTATAGTCTCCAGTACAGTTATGTATACTTTCAAGAGGTATGTTTTTCTGGCATTAAGTATCAGAAAAACTTGTATCAGAAGTGGGATTAATACCCAAATAAAAGTAAAATAATCAAGTGTGAAATTCCTTATGTTATTAATTGATAGCAACATATACATATGAGAGAAATCACAGCAGCAAGGAGTAAATCTGTGGTCTCTGTCATCTGTTTAGCAGAACCATGGTTTTGAGAATTTTGTCTGTAGGTAAAATAACTGATTGAAGGCACCCAATAATGATCTCTATTACAACAGTATCTGATTTTCTATTTATTTCTTGGAGTTCCTTCTGACAGTAGAAGTTAACAGGTTGACACTTAAATTATCCTCTCTCTACAAGAAAGAAGAACAGAGTAAGTAACAATGTAAATATTGGGAATAAGGCAGTGCACACAGCCCTGAATTGGAATATGGAGAAGTCCAAAGGAAATACATGATACAGACCCCTGAGAATAAGGGTCAAAAAAATCACAATCCAGAGTTTTGTAGCATCAATATAAGAAGAATTCCTAAGACTAAAATACCCAACCAATGAACAAAAAAAAATAAAGACACCTTAATACAAGGGTGGGGAATGGATTTTAGGAAAATGTTTACTTTGTAACTGAATAAAAGGAAAAGTAAGAGAACAAGTTTTGTTTATGAACTGATTTTTGGATTTTCTTAGACCTAGAGAAAGTAGTAAAAAGCAAAAATCCCACACAGGTTGTTCTTATGGAAACACTAGAAACCCTTTTTTCCTTTTTTCTTCTATTGCCAAATACAACTCCAAGTGATAGGTCTTCCATGCTTCTCTGGTTCATGTAAAAGAAATACAGTGATATCCATTATATCCATTGCCTTTCAGGGGTATGCCCAAGCTGTGAAACTTTCAGTGGTCCTCAGTGGAACTGCCAAGTATGTGATCATCAGGCCCACCTGTAGCACATACAATATTGGACAAGCAAAACCTGTGTGAGTTAAAGATAGAATCACAGAACCATTTAGATGCTTTCCTCTGCCCTTTCTCTCTGGTTCTTCATCAACTACAGCTCTGTTGAATTTGGTATACAACTTTAACTACCATGGCTAATATATACTGAAAACTGTCTAACTATCAAATTGTGAAAGTAGTTTGCTGTATTACTGCAGAATACTATATCTTTTTACACTCTTTCAGGAAACTTTGGAGGGTGGTTAAATATATGCTATCATAGTCCCCTCAGAGAGAGCAGAAGATTTTATTTACATTTCTCCATTCTTAGTTCTTTTGATGGGAGGGAAGGGTAATTTTTCAGTAACAGCTACTGTAAACCCTTTTGAGACATCAATGCTTTAATAAGGCATGGGTTCTAATAGGATCTTATGAATAAAGCATTTTGCACTGTTTCCCATGACATGCTGTACAAGCATGTCTGCCGAAGCTTTTGCAGAATTACCTTTTCATAGGTTAGATAAGCAAAATTATTTCAAATGTTACAGGCACATTAAATTTCACACCATTATTTCTTTGAAAAATTATGAAGTCTAAATTCTTTGTACATTTCATTAGCTTTATTAACACCGGACGGTACAGTGACAGTCCTTTGACCAATAGGACTGGGAAGATACAAGCTGGTGTAGAATTGTTTCCAAACGTTCAGTGCTCAAGCTGAAAAGGCAGTCAGCAAGAGCACAGTACCCGGAGAATATAAATGGCCAGAGTATTTGTATTGTTTATATAGTTTAATGTTTGCCTTTTTTTTTGAAAATTCTATGTACAAATACTGAATCAGACTCAGTTAGTTTGGCCTGGTTTGTACTCTGAGTTCTAAATTCCTACGGATGGGACTGGTGAAAACAACCATTCCTTACACTTATGCGTGCAAGATCAAACAAAAGTCAAAAAGGAGGACTTATGTTCAATAGTGTGTTCTGCTTCACAAAGGTACAGCTGTTTCATGTGAAATGTAAGAGCAGATAGTGCTGCCCAGGTGATCTGACTTCTGTGCACAAAGCACAATGCCTATGACTGTCAAATGGACAAGCTTTTCCTGGAGTTAAAAAAAAAGGAGATAGAGATATAGAAAGACAGGAATACTGTCATGCCCAGAATGCAACATTCCATCCAAGGAAGAGAAAAACTTGGAGAGGGATTTTTTATACTTATTAGAGTTATAAGAAGAGTGAGAGAAACAATTTTTTTTAGTAAAAAAAAATAATTTGTTTCTCTATCAGGATTAGCAAATAAATATTTTTCTGATATTAGACTGAGCTTTATAATTGTTCACTTTTCATGTTGTTCTTCATTTAGGGATAGTTATAAGGCTCGAAATTAAACATTTTTCTTTTAAAAAAATCCCCAAACCAAAAAAAAAAACAAAAGAAATCATTACCTTTGAGTGTTTTGAGCTGTTTTGTAGGCGTGAAAATACAGGGGAGAAAATGTTTGTCCTTCCACAGGTGGTACAGGAAAGAGCTCATATTTAGCACAATATTTATACTTTTATAGTCACTTCTACTAATTTTCTAGGTTAGAGACAAAAGGGAATTGCTAAAAGAAAAGTGAGGTGAGAGCAGGACAAGATAGCAGAGAGAACTCATTTGAGATGTGGATAATTTGGCTTAGTTCTAAGAGGTGGTGAGTTTTAAATGCTGAGCCCTTTAAAATTAAGTGGACCTACCTGTAAGTATTTATGCAACTCAAACTTTTTTAAAGAGAATTGCTCATATCTGATGAGTTCCAAAACAAACAAAATGAGAAGAACCTTCAGAGAATAGCCTGCTAAGCAATAAATATAGTCTGCTAAATTAATATATTGAGACTGAATCATAAAGAAATGTGACTTTAAGTTAACCTTTCTTTCTCTGTGCTCTTTATTATGTTATTTACTGTTACTTGCTGTTTGTTGGACATAGTCCTGTAGACAGCCCTGCTTGAACTGGAGTGTCGGACAAGATGAATTCCAGAGGTCCTTTCCAACCTCAGCCATTACATAATTCCTGGATTTAATCTGATGTCCAGTAACATTTGCCTGAGAACCCAACTTGTTGCCAGAACTCTCCTAGCACAGGCTTGTGATACTCAAAGACATTTTTTGCCTTATTTTCTACTTCCAGAAGTGTCGTTTTTTGGTTTTTTGTTGTTTTTTTTTTTCTGCTCTGTGTGGTTTTCTGGAGTTTTCTGCCTGTTATTTTTTTTCCTGCCTCAACCAGACCAGTTTCCTTATGTACTAAATATCAGTCAGACTGAATACATTTCACTGAAATGGATCTTTAGCTTTTTGCTTGTCTTTTCTTTCCTACTTACTTAGCTGTAATTTTTTTCTTGGTTCTTTTTTTATATTTTTATTTTTAATTTCATTTCTTCATTTTGTACTCTCATTTGTGACTCAGACATTAAAAGATCTTCGCAAACTTTCTAAGCTCTACTTTGCACATCTCATTTGTTCTCTCACTATTATTCCAGAAAGTCACTACTATCTCTCTATTATATCTGTAACTATTAAAACACGAGCAGGAGTCTTGGCAGTTGTGAAAGCAAGCCGAAATGGGAATGCGCAGATGAAAGAGAGAATGTGATAAGGAAGGTAGGCCTATTTGTCCACATACTGATACCATACAGAGGCCATGACCTTTCTCTGATTTAATGGAGAGTAAGATTGCTACTTTCCTATTAGGTACCTGCGTTGTGATTGAACTTTTCAAGCTTCACCTAAGGATTTAGCCACACAACATTCATTAATTTCAGTAGGAGTTGAATCACAGAAACTCATCCTATCACTTTGGAGTTAAATTTTGTCTTTAGTTACGTGTTCAGAGTGTCATTGTCAGGTCCCTAAAATGTTGTCATGAGAGAACCGGGTATCCAAGGCCAGATTTTTTGTTTAAAGACTGACTCTAGCTGTCAAGGGTCCTTAACTGCAAGTGAACTGGTAGTGTACTGTGTAATATCTTTACTGACATAGGAAAATTTGCTTCACAAAAACAGAGATCATAGTTAAAGTATTTATATGTAGTTGCTGTTTAAGACACAAAAACATATATTAACATATTTTGTACTTTCTTTTCTGATACAAAGTGGTGGGATCATTTTCCAATGTGAAAAAAAACAATGCACAACAATACAGAGATGTCTGTGCCATCTCTGTAATGATGTTGCTGATGTTTAATTCAGATACTTTCTGGAGACTTTACAGAACAACATTTATCTTAAATGTTTACTTTTTTCCTGGATACTTAAGGAATGTACTTAAAAATGTATAAAAGGATACCATCAAGAAAGAAAGTCTTGATTTGAATTCAGTTAAATCTCAGCTTATTGTATATTATGTAGCACTGTGGGAGGACTGTTTTATTGTGTAATTAGAATAGTTTGTTGTTAAAAAGGAGCGTTTACAAAGATATTGAAATATTACCTAGAATTTAAACATGTTTATAAAGTGGTCTCTTAATACCTTCTCGAAGTTATTTCCTGGAGCATATGTATTTATTCCTACAAATTTCATACAGATTGCTAAAATCAGGATTTTTACAGAAATATCCTGGCCTAAATACAAATGTGCTGATTTATTCCAGTTTCAAAATTGAATATTCATCTGACATTTTGCCTGTAAGATTACTTTCAAAACAACAAAGCTTTTCAAACCTTTGGAATATTGGAAACCAGTAAGAGTCTCTGGAGTCATCCAAAATGTTGCCCGCAAATCTATCTGTGTCTAAGACATATCTAACTAGAAAGAGAAATAGAACAAACTCCTAAATCTCTGCCACATAAAAGCATACTTATTTGCTCTATATCTGAGAGCAAGTGCAAGTACTGATTTTAGTCTTGGCAAAAATAGATGTGTCAAAAAGCAAAATGGATTAGAATGTGTCAGGGCTATTTTCGGTTGTACATAGGACTACAATGAAGTCCAGGGTGGACATTCCTCATACTAAAGGAAATTCTTTAATATAAAAAGTCATAATTAGTGTCAAAAGCAAGGATAGGTATATCTAATATACAGATAGAAAACATAGATCATATACTCTCTAAGAAAAAAATGTCTAAAAAACTCAAGAAATTTGTTCCACTAGACTTTTTGCTGACAAGCCAACATTATTTCTGTTTTCTCAGGCTATATTTTGAGACCATATCCATACCTTAACATTTGACTCCGCTTGTTCTTGCAGAAGAAAATCTCTTCACTTAGGTGTGAACATGACCACACTAGTTTTGCAGAAAATAGCTCTTGCAATATTTTTTTCTGGTACTGAATGCTGAATGGGATATTTAGTGCAATGTGGAAGTACTATAATGCTTGATACCATGCTACTCTTGGACATTACCAAAGGAATTAGGAAATAAGTGTAATCAATTTTCAGCTTCTTAAATAAATGTCTTAGTTCATCAGAAATTACATGTAAGCTTTGTACCTTGATTTCTGCTATGTTGCTTAGAGATACCGTAAAATGTGTCAGGAAAGAAAAGTCCTTGAATTTCTTCTGCTTCAGTTGCAAGTCTATTAATAGAATGGGCAGAGAATTGTAATGCTTCACTGCTTTTGGCTGATGGAGGGGAATACAAGGACCTTTCTACTTTCAAAGTGGCTTTGAAATAGTATTACCTGCAACAAGGCATCAGAGGAGTTCAGCACTATAAAACAAAAGTGATATTTAAAAAAAAAAATTAGAAAGATGCAATTTTCCCCTTATTTCACTTTATCAGCCGGAAACTCAGATAACTTTCTCTGTCATTTCCCTCCTCATCTTCTGCAGCTTTACATGAATAGGGTCATAAAGATATATTAATAAACATAAAATTTAACAGTAAAAGTTTTTGGTAATCATTTGATCAAAGTGGACACCGCATGATCCTCTAGAATAATCATGATCAGTTACTAGCCTATTGAACAGGAATAAACAGCTGAATATAGGATTACAGAAAGCTTCAAAAATTTTATAGCAGCTGAATTCCCCCAGACTACCTCCAATGTTTGGCCTGACCTTTAGTGAGATATTATACAGCGCCATTCCTGTGGGCTGGTAAGTTCCTGTGGTTTTCCATTAAGTGAAATGAGAAGGTCTTGACCATCACAATTTGCACCATTGGGTCCATTATCTTTTGCCCTTCAGGTGATTTGCTACATGCTTTATTACAGAAGACAAAATAGTTGAGAGGGTATTGTCTTGCAGACAGCAATGTCAAAGCTTATTCATATATGGGTACAATTATACCTTCCAAGTTATACAGAAACTAATGTTGTATGATTACCATTAATTTAGGTAGGAAGTGTGTAATTTGATATAAAATAAAATATCCTGAGAAGGAATTAGGAAGATTTTATTGATGAAGCAAAGCCCAAAAATGCAAACACCCATTTTTAGTGACCTTTACAATATCTTTGACTCTAAAAGAAGAAAGCAACTATGTTATGACTAGCCACATGGCTAAATACACTGGTATGTGCTGGCGGACTAAAATGCTCATGCAAGTAACCTGTGTATTAAAATGGCTGCAACTGTGCAGAGTTCCTCGGTGCTGATCTAAACAGCATTTCAACTGGTATACTTATTTCTTTTCTTCTGACATGTACTCGGTATCTCAGTATTCACTGACGAACTATTACCCTGTGAAAATGCTGATGTGTGACTAGCCTTAAGTAGCTGCCTTCGGCTTAATTCTCGGAGCTTGTGCATCAGCAGCAAGTCGATACCCGGCAAGGTGAGGAATGTCTGCTGGTTCATTTGCTCAGCAGCCAGCAGGGGAAGCTGCTGCATTGGTTTTCAGTGTGACTCAGAATGCTGGTTATTTTTAAATCCGTGGATGAAAAGGTGGGGTTATCTTAAAATGAGAGACAGTATATGTATGTTTGCTTGAAGAAGTTTTTGTCAGACTAATACTTGGGATGACTATACCAGTCATGGGGGGGGGAAGCAGGGAATGAGTTGTGTACAATGGAGCAAACAGGGGCTATATACTGTCTAAATTTAATGTATCCTATATATTTGATTAGACTACTAAATACAAGACAGTTTGAAAGCTGGCTTAATATAGATTCAGTTATTTATTCAATTTTTAGATGAATCTAGTCCTTGCTCCATGTATATAAGAAAAGTGTTTCTGCAGAAAAGATGCTGTACTGGAACAGACCTGGTTTCTGTTCTCAGGCAAGTGTCAGAAAGTCATTTGGGCTCCTTTCAAAATATTTTTCTTAGGCGCATGTTTATGAGCTTCATAGAATTTGGTTTTGAATACATCTAATCTTCAGTCTTTCATCATTAAACACAAATACAATACCTTGCCCTTCTCATCATTTTTAACTCATACTAAAAAGAAGTATGTTTTAATGATAAAAAGGTATAGTCCTCCAACTGGTCTGAAATAAAAAGAGTCTTAGCACATACTTTTACTTTATCCCTAAGACATTGGCACCTCATGAGACTTCCAAGCTACAAGGACAAATACCATTAACTTGATTATTAAAGAGAGATGGAGACTCATACATTTTTGCCAAATTATTCAGCTGAATTTGAACTAACTGTGTGTAGGATCCTAAAACTAATACTTTATCAGTAGATATTTTCTTCTCATTTTCTACCAGGACAGGATTTTTATGAGTGTTATCACTCCGGTAAACTGGCAATATTCCCTTCATACCTTATTAATAATAGATATATCAGAGTGGTAGAAAAAAATTTTAATCAGGCACATATATAAATTCTGCAATTAGAAAGGCCATTGTCAATTCTAGTATGAACCTTGCCTTGAGGTTATAGTAATGACTCACAAAAAAAGTTTTCTTATGAAATCTAATGATCTTGGTTTTGTTCAAACTATTGACATAGTCCTAATTCTTATTTCTAATTCAAACATTTATATTGTCATAAAGTCCCTCAGTGAGAACCTGCAGGATTTCTAGACATCTGAACGGAAAATATTGTTTCAATTGTAAGAAATTTATTAGTTTATAACTGACTCTTCCCTGTCTGAAGTTTCAACAAATGGATTTTTTTCTTCCAACTAAAGTTTGTTTAGAAGGGGTTTATATAAGTATAGTGGAGATTTACTTGTGGTTCTGTGCAAACTAATGTGTTTGTGTAGCAAATAACAAAATACTGTGTACTCAGAGGTTGTGATGCTCATGAGCATAAATGACACATGTCTATCCATATTTATAAATTCAGTTCCACTGTGGCAGCAGCTAAGGGAATGGCCATAATTTGTCTTTCAATGTGACAGAATCAGATGGTAACTCACAAGTAGTAAAGGGAAATTCTACCCTATATGAAATTATTTTTATTAATATTTTCAAGAATAAAGATATTTATATTACACTTTTATCTTCAAGGAGATGAAACTTTACTTTAGAAATTGATTCAACATATATTTCAGATCTACTAAGGGCTGCACACTTAGGTTTCCAGAGGAATCAAGGCACTCAGAAAGTACTGCTGTAGAACGCTTAAACATTTAATTTGTCTGTTGGGGAAAGCTTTACCAAAAAAGCTTAAAAACAAGCCAGCACATGTTCATCTGGTACAGCTTGGAAGAATTCACTTGGCACGATTTATTGCATCTGTTATCTTCTAAGCTGTTTGCTCTTGTTCAGATAGCTAATTGAATGCTGGAAGCAGAGAAATGCTATATGCAGAATGGTGGCAAGCATTTCTCCCCAGCTGATGCCATTATTGGGACACTGAGATATGGGATAGACTATATGTCCAGGCTACAGAAATAAAAGCAACTGTAGAAGAACCGTAGTTGTGAGGAAAATATCTTCATGCTAACTATTTAAGAGATTCAGACTCTTTAGTTTAACATGAACTGCTGCAAGGCGGGCCTCCCACAGATTCACAAGGACTACCAGGAAACCTGCTCCAGAGTGGGCTCCTTTCTCCATAGGTCCATAGGTCCCTGCCAGGACCCTGCTCCAGCACAGGTTTCCCATGGGTTCATCTCCCTCTTTCAAGTATCCACCTACTCCGGCATAGGTCTCCTTCATGGTGCAGGTGGATCTTTGCACCCCCATTAACCTCCATGGACTGCAGGGACACATCCCTGCCTCACTATGGTCTGCATGGTCTGCAGCGAAATCTCAGCTCTGGTGCCTGGAGCACTTCCTCCCCCTCCTTCTCCACTGACCTTGGTGTCTGTATAATTGTTCCTCTCAGATGTTTTCACTCCGCTCTTCTCTGCCACAATTACATCTGCATAATAACTTTTTTCTCCTTCTTAAGTACATTATCACTGAGGCATTCCTATAATTCCCAATTGGCTTGGCCTTGGCCAACAGTGGATCTGTCCTGGAGCCGTCTGGCATTGGCTCTGCTGGACATGGGGAATGAAGAAATCACCACTGTAGCCCACCCCCCACTACCAAAACATGGCCATGCTGACCAATGCAACAGCCTATAAACACCTGTAATGAAGGAAAGATTTTTGATAGCTTATGTCTCTAAATTTAGCAAGTAGCAGCACTAAAGAACTAAACCTGATGTACAAACCTTGACACATTCAGGATAAAAATAAAGGGTGCAATGACTTTACCTACGTATGTGAACACATGATATCACAGTTCCAAGCTCCAAACTGTCATGTGAACTTCTCAGAATTTTTCTCCCAGTCATTTTTGGTTTTGACAGTAGTGTTATAGATTGGTACTAGGGAAGTATAGTGATTAATTCTTTCTGCTCTCAGTAGTCTCTAATCATTAAGATCATGACTAGCAAACATTTTAGCACTAGCCAAATTATGTTTAGAAACAATTCTGCCACTAATTCCTTACAAATGTTCTTATTTCCTCATTCTACAATAAATACTGGTATTCCTTTTCTATTTGTCAAATTATAAAATTTCTAGCTTCCAGTATTCAACAGCTTTCTATCACCTTCTAATGAACTTTTCTAACATACATGTGGCTGTGCCAGCTCATTATCTTAGATGGTTTCAGAAAAAACAACCTTAAGTATTGCTTTGAATTAGCTTCTTTTTTAAGTTCCATGATGAATCATATTTTATTTATAAGTCCTGTTTTCACTCCAAAGCCAACTACTTATATCCATCTCACGTTGCTTACAGGAATATATTAGCTTTTCTTATTTTACCCCAGCATTTGTCTGTTTCCTCTACATGCTTCTTGCTAAATATTGTATAACCGAAATATCTTCAGCAGATGAAAGTGTTGAAATATTCAGGTGTGCATTATACTTAGAGAGAAGTGGATTTCACATATCCTTATATAGATCTTATCCTTTTGATAATTTTGGTTGGTTGGTGTTGGGGTTTTTTTGTTGGTGGTGGTTGTGGGGGTTTGTTTGGTTGGTTTTGTCTGTTTGTGGTTTTTTTGTTTGTGTTTTGTTTTGTTTTGTTTGTTTTGGACTTTTTTGGGGTTTTTTACTTTTTCTCTAAGTCATTTAAGCCACTGCATATTTTAGAGGAATACTGAATGTGGTTTCTAAAACATCATATTTGTAGTCAGCTTAGATTAAATATGCAATATGCAGTCTTTCTTCACATTCTTCAGTAGTTCACTTCCTAACTTCTGACTCTTAACAGGAAGATTTTATTAGAAGACGTTTTCAAACTGCTTTTAAATAAGTGGTGAATGGTACCATTTACAGAGCAAATGTTGGAGGAAAATCGTATTTTAATTTCAGAAAAGATAGTTCTCAAAGGAATCTGAATCTTTCTGCTAAACTTGAGCAGTTTGTATCTACTGGTTCCTTTGAAGACCCTCAAATTCTCACCATTTGACAGCATAATTGATCCCAGCTATGCCTCTGGAATTGTTTCCTATAGACTTGATTTGTACAAATCGCATGACTAGAAGCAGAACTTTACTGACTTACAGAGTCAGTAAATACCAGATGGTAAAATAGCCAAATACATTTGCAAACAGCTCCCTAGGCTAAATCTCTGCCTCAACAGCTGGAAGAAGGTATTCAATATGGTTAGTGTGTTTTTCTGTGTGGATACCAACTGTTACTGGACATTTGCTGTGTTTACTGAATACTATGAAGAACGCTCATTCATATGAGGCTTTATACATATATTTTTAGCTTTTCATACACGACAGATGTTTGCTGAAAACAATTAGGTGAAAACCAAGTAGATTAAAAACTTCTTCAATAAATTATAATATAATTTAAATGAGAAAATTTACATTTTACATGTTCTCAGAATAATTATGAAACAATTGTCTAATAATGAAGCTTCCAAGCTTTTTGTAACAGATGGTCAGAAGCTGAATTATATTGAATCATAGATAATCAGTAAATTTAATATGCAGGAGAAATGCAGCAATCTATCATCCTACTATAACCCTCTGTACTATAATGTATTTGTTATAACTTCAAGATCATAGGAACATTCCAGCGTCCATAATCTAATACAGGGACAATACAGAGGTTCAGAGACAGCATTTCAGAAAGTTGTCTAAACTTGCAGCATTACAGCAGCTACATATTTGACTTACTATGTACTTAGTTATGTCACCTTAAAAACAGTCTTAAGACAACTTCAGGATTCATTATGTCTCACATCCACTTGCTATAGGAGTACAAATTATTTGCTACATGTTTTTATTCTAGGCAACAATAGCTACTTTTTTTTTAATGTGAATTTTATATTTACTCCTTTATAAAATGCTAAATAAAAAGTAGTAGTTATTATGCATTAGCTGAATAAAATATATAAAGTCATATAGATGTATGCGGTAGGTTGACCCTGGCTGGGTGCCAGGTGCCCACCAAAGCTGGTTTGTCACTCCACTCTTACTCCGGACAGGGGAGAGAAAATAAAATGAAAGGCTCCTGGGTTGAGATAAGGGCAGGGAGAGATCACTCACCGATTACCATCATGGGCAAAACGGACTTGACTTGAAGAAGTTTCTTGAATTTATTATCAGATTAGGATAAGAGATATATCCAAATCCTTAAATCACATTCACCCCAATGCCTCCTTTCTTCCCAGGCTCAACTTTACTTCTGATTTTCTTTACCTGCTCCTTCTGAGTGGCACAGGGGAACAAGAAATGGGGGTTGCAGTCAGTTCATTGCATATTCTTTCTGCAGCTCCTTCCTCCTCAGAACAAGGACTCCTCATACTCTTCTCTTGCTCCAGCATAGAGCTCCTTCCAGTGGAGGCAGTTCTCCATGGCTTTCTCCAATGTGAGTCCTTCCCAGAGACTGCAGTTCTTCATGAACTGCTCCAGTGTGGGTCCCTCCTTCAGGGTCACAAGTCCTGGTAGCACACCCGCACTAGTTTGGGCTCCTCTCTCCACAGGGAGAGATCCTGCCAGGACCCTGCTTCAGTGTGGACTTCCCACAGAGTCACAGCCTCCTTCAGGCATCCATCTGCTCTGGTGTGGGGTCCTTCAGGGGCTGCAAGTCGATATCTGCTCCACCATGGACTTCCATGCTGCAGGCTGCATCATGGTCTTTACCATGGGTTGCAGGGGAATCTCTGCTCCAGTGCCTGGAGCATCTCCTTCTTCACTGTCCTTGATGTCTGCACAGTTGTTCCTCTCACGTATTCTCACTCCACTCTCCTCTGGCTGTAAATGCTCCTGCAGAGTAAATTTACCCCCTTCCTAAACGTGTTATCCCATAGATGCAATGACTGCTGCTGCTGAGCTTGGCCCTGGCCAGCGGTGGGTCTCTCTTGATCTGTCTCACAGAATCTACCCCTGTAGCCCCCACTCCTCCAAATCTTACCATGGAAACCCAATACAATGTATAAAATAGACACTTTCAGAGTCAACTATTGATGACCTTATATAAATGAAGAGTTTTTATGCCTTCAGTATGTGTCATAAGTGAATAGGACAGCAAAGAAATATTTATCTAGAATAGTTCCAAATAGTAACTACCTATCAATAAGAATATTTGAGCCAACTTTTATTTCATTTTTAAGTCCTAGTCTGTACGAAGCTGAAGTTAATGGGGTAATTTGATTCTTTTACCTTCTGTACATTAGTATCTTGATTTGATATAGTTTATACTTGTTATGACTAACAGACAGTTTGATTTCCGTGTCTGATTCTGCACTTCAAAGCTGATAGGAGAAGTGTGTAAATGAAGAGAGCAACACATTATGACTCAATGAGTAACTGATCTTAATCTGAATCACACAATGAACCACAGAAGGCAGAAACTTACATGAAACAAGAAAAATATCAAACTGAAGGGCTTTTAATTCAGTTTCAGTAACATTTCTGGCAGAATGTTAAAAGTACCTCTTTTGTTAATTTGATTTTTATCGTCATATTTTTGTCATTTAAAAAAGTAGGTTTCATGAGCTCAGCTACACAGTTTAAGAGTAACTACACTAGATCATCTACGCTCAGAAAACCTGAGTGTCTGAGCCAGGTGAGCTGAATAGATCTTGCTGAAGATTCCAATGACGGTTTCTGACACAGAACTGAAACAATCACAACAAAACTAGAGAAAAAAATTACAAATTAAATAAACTTTTAAAATGAAACTTGGAAATTCAGTTGAGGTTATAGTTTCATCACTAAGTATTGGGAAACATACAATAAAATCAAATTAATTACAGGGCAACATAACAGTTTATGTAAATCAAGCCTACATAAAGATGATCTACCATTTCCTAAAATTGCTTTCATGTATTTCAAGCATAGTCAGAAACTTCAGCATGATCCTTAATGCATCTCCTGATAAACCTTCAAGCTTACACTTGAGGATCCTCTCAACTCAGATGTCAGAATAATCCATTACATAGAAGGAAGAGTAGAGTCAATTTAGCAGAGTGAACATATAGAAGCATTTATCTGTAGTCAGATAATACAGGGTTTTGATCCCCTTTAGCAGGGCAGCAGGGGAGTAAATAAGCAAACTGACTGAATTGTAGCTGGATAGCAGCGCTAGAAACTAGTATCTTTTTGTTAAGACCTGCAGATAGGAAATAGAAATAGATCAGGACTGAAATCCAATGTTCAATCATGGTATAAGAAAAGGTCAAAGTTATAAATACTTAATTACATTAATTATAGATAGAAATGTGTTAAAATTTTCAAAATTGTGATTTATTAATGTTTATTCTAATAATGTATTATTTATTAAGTAAAATAGAATTGCACACATCAAAATCTGTCGTATATTGATGGAACTGTAAGTACTTTTATTTATTCTGAGTTATGCAAGGTGCTATTCTACTCCAGTCATACAGTCAGTCACATAGTAAAACCAAAAGGATAATCTAGATTTCTAATTTCCATTTTATTTAAGAAGTGACTCTTAGTAAATCCTTCATTTTATTTTCTTGGTAAATTACACTTATTTCCTATATGGCATTGTAATGTATTTGTAGGCTTTCTTTGTAATATCTTAGGTCTATGAAAAGCAGATTCAAAAGTAAATGCCTTCCTAAATGTATTTTTCCAAGTATATGTAATGTAAAATCAGTGAATAAGATGTTTAATGCACAGAATTATAGATGGCTTCAGAAAGGAGAAAACACAGTCGAAATAATTGTCTGACTTTCTTAAACAGCACATAGGTTGACTTTAAGCATGTGCACCTAAAAAAACATCTTAAACACCCTCTCTTTTACTATAGCCCTGCAAGTATCCAAAATTTGTGAGCATGTTATTTTCACCTTCTGTAATTTCTCTAGAAAACAGCAATTTTCTTTGCCTTCCCTGAACTGCCTTGATGAGAACAATGAGATGTCTTATCTGATGATGAAATCCAGGAGCCAGGTGGAATGAAGCCTAAGTCTACTAAGAGCATCTAGTGAATGCATTCAACACATATTTGTAAGAAGCCGTTTAGATAGAGCTCCCTGAAAATGCCATTGAAGTGACTGTATTTTTTCAAGTGAAGATGGTATGTAACTTCTGTAGTGGATAAATCATGTGGTTCAGAAGGTGAATGGTCTACCTTGCGGTTCAGTAATCAGGACACAGAGTAGATGAGTCCTGGTTTCTCAGGAGTATTGTTGCTTTAGCCTGGGAATGCTTTAAGAGATAATTATCATCTGTATACAGGTAAGTATCCCAACCATAGTGAGGCAGAATTATTTTGCTCTATAGCTTTCTGATAGCACGAATGTTACCTTCCATTCCTAATAGAGCTTTAGAAAGAAAACAGTCAATAACACACTTATGCCGTGTCATCTTCGTGAGCTTCCTTTCACGCCTTCAGAAAGAAAAGATGTTTAGAAAGAGTGCTGCTTTTCTATGTAAATTCTCAGGAATTAAAATGTATGTTCTTAATTTTGAGATGGTGTGTCACTGCTTTTTCATAAGAGCACTTCCATCTACACAACTGCAAGATTGTTTAACATTACTCTCTCACCTGACTGACACAGTCAAAAAATAAAGTCCAGCTTTTCCATACACCTTCTGACAGTTTTAAACATGCTGAAAAAGCCCTATTGAAGGACCTCTGAAGAATGTCACCACTTCAAGCTAATCTGAGCTTTGGAGCTATTTTCTTGCTCCATGCCTCGTGAGGCAGCTAGCTTTTGGCATTCCTTGCAGCCCTCAACCTTACAGCACCTCTGACAGCTTTCCTAAGCGCTCTGCACTGTAACACATTCAGCTGCCAGTCACTTTTCTCTGTAGTTCATCAGCATGAAGCAAATCCCAGAGACAGTTTAGTAATGATCAGTCTGGGGCCTGATCACATTCTTCACAGTCAAAAATCCGTTTGCTTTGTCTAGGCATCTTGAGCAGAGATGTCCAAGAGATGCAGAGATTGTGATGTCATGATGTGGCAAAGTCTCTCTACCGGTCATGTGAAATTTTGAACATATATCCTCTTACAGCCATCTGTCAAGGACAAATTCCACTTGCAACTGACTGGGCACAGTTGAGTAGGACCCAGGCTAACATTTCTGTGCGTTTTTGTCCTCGAGGTGAAAGATCTCAGGACCTTGAAAACAGCAGTCAGGAGGAGATATAGATGAGAGGATTTCAGAGGATGGAATGACAGGCATTCATCTCCACAGTAAACTCACAAGCACCCCTAGAGGTGCTGCAGTGTGAGCAGAGCAGCTGTCCATGGAGCCAGAAGTGAATCAGTAACCCTGCAGGAGGAGGGAAGGACAGAGGAAACAGCTGAGGAGCAGTCACACAAGTAAGTGCTTCAGGAGAGTGTGGGAGCCACTGGCCCCTCACAGGGTTCAAGTGCCCACATCAAAGCTCACACTGCTGCAGGCCTCTCACAGCAAGGGTCTCTTGGTCCCACTGCTGGAGACCAACCTATTGTCTATGAAGACTTGTCTGCAGTGCCCATAAGGAGGGTGTCAAGGGAGCTTCAGGGCTGGTGTCACATAGAACCTCTGTGAGGGTTTGCTGCCCAGAGTTGCCTAACAAAGCAATAAATTCTGGGGAGAACCCAGCCCTGCATAGACCCCTGGCTCACTGATGCCCTTCTCCCCCTGTGGCTCCAAGCCCTGGTACATGCATTGGCTCCCCATTGCCCCTGTATTAACTTTTGATTCACCCTCCATGGGGAGGCAGAGAAATACCCAAGTCCTCTGTACCACCTTTGGTCCCCTTTCCCAGTACTCAGAGCACAGAACCAGATGACCTTCTGGTAGCGGTTTAGTGCTGGGAGAGGTGTCTCTCCTCCCTGTGCAGCACCAGCAGAATCATGCTAAGAGTCCTTGTGTCCTGTAAGACCTGCCATAAGGGGTGGGCGCACTCAGGAAGACTTGAAATGACTTCAGTGAGGAAAACAATCAGTAAGAATGGTAGATTGGCTAAGGAGTTTTTATATAAACAGAGGCATCCTTGGATGAGGTCATCTAGCCTAGCTCCTACACAGTCAGTGGAAAGAGTTATCTTGGCTTCTGTCAAATGTAGATGATTGGATCCTGCTTCAAAACACCATGTACAATGGAAATAATCTCACCCTGTAGGGAAATGTTAGAAAGTAACCTTACAGGGCCGGTGCAGGTTACAGTGCAGGGAGCTGAGAAGATGTCATGTTTAATTTATATCAGCTTATTGAGATGAAATCACTGCTTGATGGTCCTCCCCATCACTGAATTTCTGAACAGCGGCAGCACTGAAATTGTCTTGAGTACTGCAAGTCTGCAGTTGGCCTTGTTTTTGGAGTCCTAGGAGTGAGCATCACAATTGTTCAGATTGTTGAGCAGTAAAGTTTCACTCTTGTATTGATTGATATGTATTCTGCTGGGGCATTGTCATGGAAGTGAAAAGATACAGGGGTAAAACATGCTAATCTGGAGTTTGTAATTTCCAATTGTCATTGCACTGGTCTGTTCAAATCTATCAAATAACAAAATGAGACCTGTAGAATTAATTAGAAAATTATAGCAGTGGCAAAAATTGTGATGATGTTTTTTGCTTTTTACATAGGTTTGGGCAGTTGTTCAGAGGCTTTCCAAGGCCTCAGTGTTTTCACTCCACTGTACATCCAAACTCCTATAAGAATGATGAATACAGTACAGGTGACTTCATGCTATTACTTACGTTTTAACTGAGGGGGAAAAAAAGAGAAAAAATTACATAGACAATGAAGTCCAATTATTCAATTAAACCTAGATATAACAGCAGAGGCAAATGTATTGAGTGGTAGGAACTGGTGCTGCATGAGAGGAAGTCTGGAGAAAAGGGGATGAGCATGATGGGTTGAGCAGTGCAGAAACAAGCTTTGTGCACCTCCTGTAGGCAAGGTTTGAAAAGAGGAGGGGAGACAGAAGTCTCTATGTAGCAAAGGTTGACAGTTTGTATGAACTGGTAGAATACTGAGGGATGTCAATAAAAGAATAACATTTAAACTAGAGAATAAATTGCATATTCAAGCATATACTTATTTATACATGGAAAAGCAGGTGTTAAGTGTTCAGTTAACACTGGAGGAGGTACTTATGCTACTTACTGCAAGGCATGTGAAAGCAGGCATTTTGTTGCAGAAACAGTAGCTAGCTTCCCCAAGTCAAGTCGCATTGTGAAACTATTGTAAAATGTATGTATATGGAGAAAGTATATGTAGCTGCATGCAGCTATGCTTTACCTGATAATCTAAGTAGTGTAAGACACCTATTCTCATTATTCCAAGTGTTGATTTTGTTTTTAAAACAATTCTAAGTTTTGTACTAAGCATTTTTTTATATTGGAATTCAAAGATATTCTGGTTCAGGATAGTTTTAATGCTTCAGGTTGCCTTTTGTTCTATGTTGCTAAAAATATGTTTATGTAGCTCAAAGATCAAGTCAGGACTTTAACAAATGCATATTTCATGTTAATGAAATTATTTTATTTAATACAAGTGTAGGTAAATCAGAAAATATTTAGATACTTCAATTTAAAAAATTTTCTTTTTGTCCCTTTCTTCCACAAAACCTTTCATATGGTGGAAATCACAGTATTTCCACAAAATAGTGTTTTGCAGACATTTCTTTGTCTGCTCTTACAACTCCTGATTCTTCATTGTTCAACTATAAACAATTATAATCCTTTGTCATAATACGCAATATGAAATTGTGTAAAAGTCTTAAATTTCTTATATGAATGATTTCAATAATCAGCACTCATTAATAAGTACTGTTTCATGATGTACCATATATCAACACTGAATGCAGAAAAATCAAAATGTTCCTTTTTTCTCTCAGTCAAATATCTTTATGAACTGCCTTGGATACTAAAGTCTATCCTTTCAAACAGCAACCATATGTCAAGTCTTAGCTCTTAGGAAATCTTTTCCTGATATTTTTAGTAAAAAAGAATGTATTCAGGTGTTCATTTTGTTTGATGTAAAGCTTTAAAAGCAGTGATACTGAAATCTTAAAGTTTCTGTTAAATTATTTAAACTAATCCTATTTTATTTGCAAGACACATCAAAACTACAGTTACAAACCTAAAAATACCCCCTAAAACATCAAATTAATTCCACTGCTTCATAACATTTTATTTCTTATTTTGTGTTTTGTCTTTTTTCAATCTTTGCTTGAAGCAAGCGGGAACTGCAATTAGCTAATTAAGACTCTAAGACTCAAATATTATTGAACTTTTATCTTTTGCAGTATTGGTTGACAAGCATAAAAAGTTGTCTTCTCCTCATATACTCAGGGCTCTCCAGGGCGTGACTTCTAATTGCTTTCTCAGAAATCTTCACCCCTAGTAATTTAAATATAGGGCACATACTATTATTTCCTCCTTGCATGCTGTTTGCTGAGCCAGCAAGCAGAAAAACACGGAACTGGAAAGACTTGTGAATGAATACTGATTGCATACGTTTTTGTGCTTGCTCTTTCTGCTGGTGTATGCAGGGAAGGAAAATTTCATTTGGTATTCCTGAAATGTTTAGAGGCATGAAACCTTTTCTTAAACAAAGCAAAGTACTCCCCACTCTGTAAAAAAACCCTCAAACTATAGGTCAAAAACAAAGTAGAGACACAGATGAATGTTTTTCACATTTGAAGAACCACTTTTATTCTGACTTCTTCATTTGCATTTTTATAAAATGAAATTAAAATCAAAGGTTATATTGCTGATGAAGGAAAACTCGGTAGTATATAGCTCCGTTTGCTCTTTAAACATTGCATTACATCTAAGGCAAGCAGGCTATTTCTACTTAAGAGATTGTCTAATTTGTTGCAGAATCACATGTAAATTTGTAGTAAACCTCTGGAGATTCAATCATTTTCTTATCTGTTCTATTGCCCACAGGAGAGTCATTACTGTGGTATTTACAGCTGTCACAATAGTTAATATGATCTAGGCATAGCTACTTGTTTACTCATTGATGTGATGTGACAGTTTAATAATAACCATCATAATCATGGGTATATAAAACCAGAAATATTTTTTACTCCTATGGAGATGCTGTTTTCAATTTCTACCATAAGCATTGTATCCAGTCCTTTAAATTGTTGCACTTCACTGGAATATTTTTAGCTTTATCAACAGCTTCAAACCACACTGCTTTTTATGTTTCCCTAAAGAGGAAACTGCTACCTTTACTTAGCATTTTGTCAGTTTTCTGTCTGGTTCAGATTAAAGGGATGATTTTTAGCTGCAGTCTTTGGTGGCCAAAGGACAAGGTTCCTATAGGTACAGATTTGGATATTTTGTGTGGCTGATCCCAAACCTCCCCACCCCACCTTCCCTTTAAGTGCATGCAGCCCTCTAGAGATGAGGAAATGTTAACAGTCAGACTGTCCTTTATTTCTCATTCATAACACGGTGAAGCAAGAAACTCGAATGGTAACAGAGCAGACCATTGCTTTTGTTGAGTCCTTAATCTTAGTGTCAACCAAAGCCTCACCAGATGAAATGAAGTTTGTCTCTTGCAGTTGTGTGAACATTCGTAGTGTAGAAGCCCGCTTGAGATACTGCAGTTGGATCTTATGTCTCTCCGTGACTGGCACATTAAAAAGCCAGAAATAAAGCCCTTGTGTGGCTACTTGGAGTGAATGAATTGACAGATCCACTCCAGAAAGAATTAAACTGAAGGCTTTAAACGAAAAGGCAATGAATTTATAAAAGGATTATACCAGAGTTTGAATCAAGTTTGTACAATGCTGAGCTGAGAATTCAAGGAAAACTAAGAAAAGGTGCAAAACATTGGCATTTATAATTGGCTAACAAGAGAATCGACACAGGAATTTTGCAGCTGCAGCAGATTCCCACATACTTAGAAAGACTGAAGAGGATTTTAGTTCCTGGGCTTCACCAGTTAGCTTTACTATAAGACAGTTTTTGTAGTGGCAAATTACATCCATTTTTTATTGCTCCTCAAAATTTACATATATTTTTAGTCTTTGTTTGTTTGTTTGGCTGTTCATGTGAACCAAGTCTGGTCTTAAGTTTGTAACAGTTTTAGACCAGTAGAATAAAGGCTATTATCAGCTGGTCAACAGGCTGCAGTTGAAAGCTTTCAGAACTTTCCTAAATTAGGGGATTTGCATACCCAAAATATTTGCCTCCTTCTGCTTAATCTATTTCAAAAGTGAGCTTGGGGTTTCTTTCATAATGGAAGGGATAGATTAAATAAAATTTTCTATATAGAAGTTTGCATACAAATCAAATCTCAGATGATGCAATTACCAAGTTCAGTGGGAAAATATACCAAAGAGAGACAACAATTGAGAAGTATAAGTTAGAAAGAAAAAAGGACTTTCAGCCAGGATATGAAATGAGATGTTGATAAGACAAAAAGGTACAAGAAGACTGTCATTTCATCTACAAGGAACATGTTGCTCCAATTAAAAAAAAAAAAGGAAGTAAAAAGTCACATTTTGTTACACAATATTTCAACTAAAAGTGTTTACCCTTCAGCTGTCATCTCAGACTATTCACATACTGGACTAGGCTATAAAAGCATCTCTAATGCTGCAGAAAGCCTTACAAGAGATTAGACCTTGTGAAAATACTCTCTTTGGTGGTTTAACACAATTACTGCATACAAAAATCTTCCCATTGTAATTTTTTTTATTTTCTATTGTAAATATATATATATATGCATATATATATATGAGTTATTAAGTAATTGACCCTCTGCTTTTGAAAATGTCACACCACCAGTCAGAAGTGTGGTTTGAAAAATAGTATTAGTTGTATTCCTAGGAAGTAATCTTTGCAAAAGAAATTACATTTAGGGCAGGCATTTAATCATTAGTTTGCATTTATCCATAAACATCCGAAAGATACATTTTTGACTAGTTTTGACTATCTCTGACAGCAGACATTTTTGACATGTCATTTTCCACAGTGTGGGATGGGCCACAGGGTTCCTCTTAAAGTTTATGTGGCTTATGGGCAGTTGCATTTGCTCAGTTGGTTTGAGAGGTGTTTGGAAGAAGGAGGAAGAATTGAACATCTTGGGCTTTGTATATCAATATCCTGTGTCCCAATAATGTCTGCTACTCCAGAGATAAATCCGTCATCTGGACCACAGGCAAAAGCAGAACTTCAGTGACACCATCACACTCTCCTAATTGATCTTCATCTTCATTAGTATTTTGTAAACCACCCTGCCCTCCTCTAACAAATCACATAATAGCGGTTGTTTTGTTGCTAAAACAATTACTTTTACTAATTACTTGCACTTTACAATTACTAAATCATTTCTAAAACAGCAGTTTTAGGACAGATATCCCATATTTTCCCTCTACTATGGGTCTAGGTTGATCCTTTTCACCATTTTAGTGTCATTTGTCCCCCTCTCCAAGTAACTCCTCACCCTTTCTTAGACTAACAGCTTCTTTCACAAGATGTTTTTTGTCTTCAGTGAGATAATGGCATGTGCAGCAGCTGCAGATCTAACTCTCATTACAATAAGTTGGAACTAATCAAACCTGGTAAATGGAAACATATGCTATTACATTCTGAAAATGCATGTCATTCAAAATCTCATCACATTTTTTTGAAAGTTGAGGAGAGTAGAGGTATTACTATGAATAACTTTAAGCTGTGGCAACCTATTTTTATTTTTTTTTTTAATTTTATCTATGTCCTCTCCTATGCTCCCAATTTTTCAGAGAATTTGTGATGATTTGGCTTCTTGAAAAAATGATCATCTCAAAACCTGGGCATAGGGAGTGCATAAATGTTCTGTTCAGTTCTGAGAGGAACATTTGGGGAAGGAAGTTAAGGTTGTGTTTAGAAACAATTAATTCTGTCACTTTCAAATGTACCTACCCTCACTTTAACACTGATGAGGAAACTCTTGCTGACTAAGTGTTTTACATGAAATTATTCTCTTGAGGAATGTTAGATCCACTGCTTTAAATGTTGCTTCACACTGCAGTGTTAATGAAAATTCTGTTTACCAAGATTATCCTAAAATTAAAAAAAAAAATCCATGGAATTGCTTTTCCTTTGGACATACACATCTTGAAATATATCAAAATTTGCACTTTATTAAAAATAATAAATTATGCTTTTCTTTCACTAACTACTGCATCAGACTTGTGTTTGGTGGCACACCAGCAAATAAGCCTCAGTGAAACCAGTGGCATGTTTCTGATAATCCAGTGACATGAGACTGAGCTCTACTAATTTTATTCCTTGTCAGGCCTAATTGTTTAATAATTTTCACAGCAGCCGACCAAGCCTATTTCTTTTTAGTTTGTCCTTTCTTAATCTCTCTCTGGTGTAAATTGGGAATGATCCTTTCTGAATTTAGCAGAGTTGTAGTAGTCCAAAGAGCGAATAAGACCACTTTTGTGCTAGCTTTTTCTCTGACAAGTGCCTTAAAGTAAGGAAGTAGAGAATTAAAAAAAAAAAAAAGCACCCAACAACCTTCAACAATACTGACAGAGTATGATAGAGGCAGCCAAATTAGTGAGAGCCAAAATCCCTGCCAGTCAGTGTGATGACAACTATGACATTCTTTTTTCCTTTGGCTTGATGCATGGTCATTTTATCATAAACTCAGGAACAGTTCTTGTCTAACATTATACGGTACCTACACTTGTATATCGCCTTCACATACATAATTCTCACTGAGTTACTTGGGGAATTATTTTTTAAGATTTTCTTGGATTATAACTTCTAATTTTGAAAAATAAAACATTGGCATTATTTTTTTTTTAAATAAATTAATATTATGACGTAATACTAAGTTTTCCTTATAATTCTTGGTATGGTACCTCCTTGTTTATTTTTAATACAGTTATTGGACAATGGTGACTTTTTCTTCCTGTGCATGGCAGATGTGAGCTGTGTTTTGCCATGTGATAGTGTTTGGTTTAAACCCAGCTGTTAACTAAGCCCCACATAGCCACTCACTCACTTTTTGATGGTGAAGTCTGGGAGAGAATTGAAAGGGTGAAAGTGAGAAAACTCGTGGATAAAATGGATAAAGCCAAAGACATGCATGCAAGTAAAACAAAACAAGAAATCCATTCACTACTTCCCACTGACAGGGATGCACATCGAGATTGCTCACCACTTCCCAGCCAGTTCCCAGGCAGCTGCTGCCTGCCAGCTTTCCCCTTAGTTGATATCCTGAGAATGACACCCTGTGGTATGGAATATCCCTTTGGTCAGTTGAGGTCAACTGTCCCAGCTGTGTCACCTTCCAATTCCTTGTGCCCTTCTCAGCCTCCTTGCTGACGGGGTGGGGTGGGAAGCAAAAAGGCCTTGATTCTTCGTAATCTCTGCTCAATGATAGCGGGAACATCCCTGTGTCAATCAACATTATTCTCATATTAAGTCCAAAACACAGCACTATACCAGGTATATTGTGAAGAAAATTATCTCTCTCCCAGCCAAAATCAAGACAGATAGAGAAATGGAGTAGGTGACCTTTCAGTGTACCTATTTTTCATGCTTACCTATTAAAACAAAGGGAGCTTCTTGGTATATGCAATACACTTGCTTCTGATATTCACTGTGTCTGTATTAAGATGAGATAACATAGATACAATAGGAATGTAAAAAATCTGTAAGTATAGACATTATAAATTTTTTGTAGAAAAGATCAGGAATGTTGCAATAGGTAGGTGTTACTTGTATACTATAGTATAGTATACTATACTTTTATATAGTATAGATGAATTTTAGCTGGATTCATTTCTCCTCTTCAAAAGCAGATTGATAGGTTATTTGACTACATCTTTTAAATTTTGTAATTTATTTTATAATTTGAAAGTACAAGTGCTTTAATTCTTTAATTAAAGTATATTTTTTATTAAATTTTATTGGCTCATAAGACATTTTTCATTGTTAATCTTAGTTAAATGGTTTTTTAAAATGCTTCTTTGGAGAATATGAATCCTCTCCAGGCAGTGCTCCTCCTCAGCACATTAGAAATTGAGTCAGGCATTTAAATTACCTAGTGTATGGAAAAGCAAGAACTTTTCCCAAGAACTGATGGAGTGAATTAGCCACTTGCTATGAAGTACAGCTTAGTCTTCTTTTTGTTACAACACTGTCAAATTTTGTACTATAAAAAGATAGTATGGTAAAAATGTCATGACTATCTGATCGTGACCTGATTGTGGCACACTGCTTAGGTGTATGTGACTGGAACTGGATCCCCTTTTAGCTGAAGTCTATTCTCTATTTTGTAATCTGTGCTGCTGCAGGCAGAAGAGGGAATATAAAGATAACTCCTTCATGGTGGTGTTTTTTTTTTAAATCCTGGCTTTTCTCTAGGTTTTAAACTTGGGTGTTAAATTTGCTGCACAATATCTTTTCAGAAAAAAATCATTGTCAGTGACCTCAGAAATACTCAGAAACATTTTTGATGCAAATGACCTTTTGCTAAGTCCAGGTGGCCATCACTTCAGATCCAAGATTAGTTATTAAATGGTTATCTGTTATTGATAACAGTTTCATTTTTAATAGCTGTTTAGTTATTAAATAGTATATTTAAATATAGTCCCATATATACATAAATATACACTTTGTAGAGATACTGAAAATAAATCAACCAAGTATATGTCACTTATAACTTTAACTTCAGAAGTGAAATAAAAGGAAGTTCAATATGAATTAAAAAGTAATTTGCAAGTGAAAAAAAATTGCAAGCTTTTATTAGTGTTGAGTAAGAATGGATGCTGCTAAACGATTAAAGAATTAAACATTCTTTTTATATCAAAATCCATAAATGGATTTTAAAAAACACTTCAAATAGATCTTTGAAACTATTTTTAATCTTTAGGCCTCATAGTTTCAGATTTTTCTTAGTAATCTTGAGAGAGAGTTTTTTAAGTCATGTTGCAATCATTCATAAGGATCTGAGATTTAAAAAAGCACTAAATTTAAAAGCTTGAGAATGAAATATCCAGTGGTGGCAACATTGTTTCAGGCTCTTTTCAACATCTCTTACACTTTTAAAACTGTCTTATGTCCTAGGAATTTTCATACCATAAGTAAAGATTGATAATGATTTGGATTTAAAAACTTGCGTCTTTAAGGTAAAAAGCAATTAAAATGTGTTTGTGACACAGTACTCAAACAAAGATTCACTCTCCAACATGCAATTCACCAAAAAAGTGTTTCATTGACCTTTTGGGGTGTATAGCATGTAATGAAAATATGTACTTTTGTGAACTTCCAGAAAACAGCAAAGCCTGATGAACCCAGAGCACTGCAACTGCTCAGTCTCTTCATATCTCAGCTAAAAGGCTGCATAAAATGTTTCCACGGCTGCACTGCATGCAGACCTTGCAAGACTTCAGTGATCCTTGATTAGGACATGTGTAGCTGTGAGGATGCTAGATGAAGCGAGATTTACAGGTTCAAGGAGACATGATCCTGGTCTGATGGTCAGGCTTCAAGGGCTGTTGTTCATCTATGATGCCCCTGAATTCTAAAGTCTCTCAAATCTGATTTTTTTTAGTCTGTTCTTGAAAAATTCTGAAAAGTGTCAGAAAATTCAGAACCATCATAAAGGTTTTGAGCTATATTACTTCCATTGTTGTTTAGAATATTCTTTTC
This sequence comes from Cephalopterus ornatus, assembly GCA_013396775.1. Classification (NCBI taxonomy): domain Eukaryota; kingdom Metazoa; phylum Chordata; class Aves; order Passeriformes; family Cotingidae; genus Cephalopterus; species Cephalopterus ornatus. The sequence goes on from VZRE01009680.1 coordinate 86,316, forward strand.
CTCTAGTTGCTGTTTGCAAGCTATAAAAAATAAAGAAGTGATTCAAATTCCTCTGCGACTCTTGAGCTCACTGTATTAAGAATAATCCTGGAATTAGAAGCTCAGGAGATAAATATTAGGTAACAGGATACAAAATCAGTATACAGTTCTGTGCTCTAAACCTGTGCAAAATGAGCAAAATAGTTTTAGTTAGTACAAGTTTGGGACATCGTGCTTTATTTTGCTAAATGTTTCAGTCTCTGTAGATCAGTGATCAAAGTTTAAGTCTATGAATATTCAAAAAATGCAGAAAAATTTGAGAAATAATAACAGCAGAATATGTGTATAAACTTTATTGCATTTTACGGAAACATGTTGCATCATGGTTTTACGTCAGAAGATAATAAAGATGCAAAAAACTCCATTTAAGTGTTGAAATCCATACATCACATTAGGGTTTGTAATTAATTTCATAAAAAGTGCCACACAATGCCATTTCTTGATTTCTAATATAACCCTCCTTGGTTAGCTGTTCAGATATCTCCTTCCATTTCCCATCAGAAGCGAAAAATATTCAAATAGTCCTTAAAATATACAGAATTGTATAATCTACTTCATAATAGCAGAGAACAAAATTGTATTTCCAGTTTTCTCACTCTGTCCTAGATTTAGGCTGTTTTGATTTGGATCTGAGTTTGATTTAGCTTTTGAACTTGCTTCCGGGATCCATATGTCAAAGGCAATGTGTACCAGAAAACATGGTACACCAGAAATAAGCAACCCATTCATATTAAACCAAATCTAATTAAATTAATTTTATGCAGATTAATCTTGTTAGGTAAACCATCCTCAGACTAACAGATTTCAGAGGGTTTGATGGTGGCAATGGGTGAGGAAAGTGGGGAGTTTGCAAGTATTTCAGTTCTTCCGGGGTGAAACTGATCAGCACTTTGGTTGGTCACTTCTAAAAGTGCTAGATGTAAAAAACGTTTAGTTTTATATTAGCATTTTTATGTTTAATATTACTTTATCTGTTCTAGATAAAAGGAAAAATATAATACAGATACATTTTAGAAGACTGTCTTCATCCTGTTTACAAGTAATCAGTTTCTCTCTGCTCTGAACAGTGAACGTTCATACCACATCATCAGTGTACAAATGAGTTTAAAATAGTTTACTTAAAAACTGTCATGTTGGATATTTAATTCATAAAAATGACAATGGGAGCTGCAGAGAAAAGCAGCAGCCCTATCGCAGAGTGATCAATTATGAAGCTGCTCTTACATTTCAAAATAATAGCAAATTATGGAATTAATTTAAAATCATGGACAAAATTTATGGGAGTTTACAGAAGCCTACATCAGATCAGGCAAATAGATTTAATTTACTTTTTATTTATAATATATAGAGATATAAATTCTCTATATAAAATATTCTATCTATCCTAGAGAAATGAGTGTACTGGAGTATAGCTAAATACATCTATTCGTGGGCATAATATATTATGTGTGTGCAAAGAATTCCAATTGCAGATGTACAAGTCAACACTGTTAATACAACATCCTCTCACATCAGTAACATGGAACAGAGCTCCATTTTGTAGAATCAAAAGGATGTTTCCAAGACATAAGATTCATGCTCGTTCATTTCAGAAATGAATAGTCTGAAATTAGCAGTCTAACTCCTCTAGAATTTTTCTACAATTCAGGGAACCACATCCATTTTGGAAATGGAATTACCACTAGAATTTTATGTTGGATGAATTGCTAGTTGAAGGTCTATATTTCTGGAATGATTTGTAGAAGTAGGTTGAAATAACTAGGCTACCTACTAGGGTATCTTTTTTAAAATTGCCTAGGGTTTAGCTATCAGAGCACAGCCACCGGATGCAACTGCCTGTGCAGCATTTCATGCAAAAGGGTGTACAGAAGAGGCCAGGATCTCTGCTGGAACCAGCATTGCTGGGCTCCACAATGGGGTGATGTACCACAGCACAATCTCCATTCCCAACTGGAGCAACTTTGTAACATCAGAGACTTTGACTCAAAATGGACTCCTGAATGAACTCTGGAGGTCTAGGGCTGCAGTGGTGCCTGGGGCAGTAGGAGATAGTCTTATGCAGGAGATGTGTCTTGTGTAGGGTATGTGCCACCAAGAAATGGAGCTGAAATTGAAAGTCATCCGACTATGCAGCAGCTGGTTTTTTATTAATGTGGGAACCTCTGTGAGGATGAAGACTACAAGAAAGAGACAGGGTCTACCTATCTAAGTGGGGAAGAAGCATTTCTGCTAACTAGCAGGTCAAACTGGTAAGAAGAACTTTAAGTCAGGAACAGCGAAAGAGTGAGAGGATGACCTGCAGTCAAGTGAGACAGGTTTACTAGGTTGGCAAGCAAAATGTGCAGTGACTTATGAAGATAGACTCCATAACCAATGAAATGAGGCTGAAAGGGCCCCAGTTCAAGTGTTTCAAACTTTCACAGCAAAGCGAGCCAACAGCATCCTGGGCAGCATGAGGAAGTGCAATGCCAGCCTCATCTGCTTAACCCATATCTGGAGTGCTGGGTCCGGGCCTGGACTCTCAAATACAAGGAAGATATGGACTTCTAAAGTGAGTCCAGCAAAGAGCTGGACAAAGATGAGTCTGAAGCCTCTGACAAATGATGGAAGGCTGAGAAAGCTGGGACTTTTCAGCCTGGAGGAGTCTCACGGGGATGTTACCAATGCATACAAATACCTGATAACGACAGTAGGGAAACTGGAGCCACATTTTTCTCAGTGGTGCCCAGTGACAGGAGAAGAAGCAATGAGAAGAAACATGAAATTCCATTTAAACAGAACTTTTTTTTTTTTTTTTGAATTATGGTGAGGATGTTTAAAAAAAAAAAAAAAAAGAAAAAAAATAGTCATTATTCCCCAGAGAGGTTATCCTCAGAGGTGAATTCAAAACCTGACTGGACATGGTCCTGAACAACCTTTTCTAGCTGACCCTACTTTTAAGTACTGAGGTTGGACCTCAGTATTGTCTCCCAACCTCAAAAGTGATTTCATGCATGTCCAAAGTTTAACAGCATAGATTTGAGCTTCTGACAGAAAGATGATAAGAGCAAAAGGAGACGAGAGACCACAATATATATTCCCTTTCACAAATTTACCAAACTGCTGAATGGTCTTCTGTTTTTATAGACTTTTATAAAAACCAGAGACATACCCGACATATCTAACCCATCAACTTCTGAAAGAAACTTGCCTAGTTTCTTCCTAATTCGTGGTGGGATTTACAATTCCCACACTTCTAAATCCCATAGCTACAGCACCTTTCGTAGATGAGAGGGATACAGGTTAGTAGTCCTGAAAAACAGAGTCCTAGACATCAAATGGACTCTCTGGGCTGTTCTTTGGAAAAAAAAGTCTCAAGCAATGTTTTCCCAAGGAAGTTTATAGAGCCTTGTGAAATGCAGGTTTGACCTTGGACTACTTAATGTTAGCTTTGCAAATAATTAATTTTTTCATTGTTGTGAAACGATGAAGACCTTTTAATTTACATCTCCTATAAATAACAGATTTATTTGTCAAATTGTATTTATTGAATAGTCTATCTGTATCAGGGAAAAAAAACAAAAAACCTATAGTTTGAGATAACATTTTAATAATTGAAACAAAGTAAAATATACTACTACCAGTAATACTAATGATACTACTACTAATAATAATGCTTCTACTACGCATAATTGTATTGAAAATGAGAGAGAGAAATAAATCTCAATAGAATTGTTTACCACCCATTGGCCAAGGCCCATCCCATCACCAATAGCTTTGGCCATTTCCAGCCAACTCCCCCCCAGTTTTTGCACTGGGCATGACATTCTCAGGTATAGAATATCCCTTTGGCAGCTCAGGCCAGCTGTCCTGGCCATGCTCCCTCACATCTTTTTGTCCACCTGCTCTCTGGCAGAGCATGGTAAACTGAAAGGTCCTTGATTTACAGTAGGCACTACTTACTCACAGATCAAACATCAGTGTGTTATCAAGATTATTCTCATACTGAATCCAAAGCATAGCACTGTACCAGCTACTAGGAAAAAAATTAACTCTATCCCAGCCAAAACCAGGACGCTGGAATAAATGGTCAGGTTAACCTGCAGTGTTATTCTGGCATTTGGGAGAAGAAATTAAATAACAGAATACCTTTAAGAAATTTGAAGGAAAAAAAAATTAAAGAACTGAGGAGTTTAATGTACAGAGGAAAACAAAAATGTTTGCCTGTTAAAGCTAACAGAAGATCTGTTAAAGATTTTCTAATAGATAGAAAACTGTGTCAGCTTTAAATTACCATGTTTCATTCAAGTAGAGAATAGAATTTACTGTTACTGTTATCAAAGCTACACTTATAACTTTCTAACTGTCTTTGAATCACTCTGTTCTGATAACTGGAGCCCAGCCTTGGGGAGGGGTAAGGCTGAAGTCTGGGTGTTTAGCAGAGTATGCTGACAAAGGACTCACAAGTGGAGTGAGTGCATCTTGCACCCCAGGCTGAGCAGCAGCTTGAAACCTAGCCCTGCTGCTAGAGACTTAAAAATTCCTGTTAAGTGAGGTGTATCTAGAGTAAAGCAATTGCCTAACCAACAAATTACCTCAGATATAAAAAACAGAACCGTGCTATAATTAAAGTTATATTTCAGGAATTAGAAATTGGATGCTATTGGTTTTCAACTTAGTTGTCTATCTTATTTTCTTCCTTACCAAAATGCTAGTTAGGTAAGCTAGTTGATTGGTATCTGTTAATAGAGAAAATTAGCTCGACAAGCGTCAGCAGGTTTAGCTTAAGTTTTCCTCAGCTTCTGGGTGAAGATTCAATCTACTGTTTTGTCAGTAGACTTTAAACTTAGGCCAAGTTGCTGTCAAACCACCCCGGAGAGGTAAGCAATATATTTGGATCTTCTGCAAATCATTAAGGTCCTTAGTTTCTGTTGAAAATGCTGATGAATCCTGCTCCCTTTAGAGATTTCAGAACAATGAACAGATTTGGAGAGAAATCATAGAATCATAAAATGGTTTGAGTTGAAATGGACCTTAGAGATCAACTAGTTCCAACCCTCCTGCCATGAACAGGGACACTAGACCAGGATGCTCAGAGCCCCATCCAACATGACCTTGAGCACTTCCAGGAATGGAGCATCCACAACTTCTCTGGGCAACAGGTTCCAGTGCCTCAACGCACTCACAGTAAAGAATTTCTTCCTAATATCTAATCTAAACCCACTCTCTTTCAATTTGAAGCCACTAAAATCTCTCTGATGTTCGTTTGTGTCTTTAGACATAAAAATTCCCAGCAAAATTTGTCCTATAAAATTCTGAAAAAAAAAAAAAAATCAAAAAGCTTCAAAGATGTACTTTTCTCCTGATATATAACCAGCAAAGGTCTTTGAAATAAATTGAAGAAATCTCCCCAAGAACTGAAATGATCTGTATAGCCCTGAAAATAGAAATAGAAACTATATCCAGTACTATGACAAGTAAAAAAGATGGGAAAAAGAAGGCGGGGGGGG